>JAPXFQ010001385.1:657500-1095532 GCA_028564705.1 Apricaphanius iberus | reverse complement strand
AGCTTCTGAGAATTGATGCACGTGTTGATTACACGTGCCATGCAGGCCCAAATTTTGGCTTCTACATTCCCCGGTTTGATGCCATTAGGCATCACTAATTAGCGACCTATAAATGCAGTTAATATGAGTATTATATGGTAAGTAAACATCAATATGGTAGGATATACTGTGGTAAATAGGCATATGACAGACACATAAAAGTAACATTATAATGGGACTTATGCAGGATTACACGTGTCCAAAGTAATGGTGAGTAACAATCAAACCTATGTCAGTTGTGGTCCGTTGTGTGGGATCAAAAACCCGTCGCTACAAGAACAGGGAAAATTATCCCACTGCCCCTCCGGCCAGGCGACAACCTTACGGTCCACCGGACCTTCAAGCGACATGAGGCATAATCCTTAATATAGCATTACCAAAATGTGATTAAATGCAATCCTTAATAAGTCTGATACAAGTGAGAGTAAATGGCACAAATGAGAATAAATGTAAACATTAAAACATTCAACTTAGTTATAAATTCAAATTACCAGCTGGCTTATTTGTTGTAACATACTAGAAATAACATATGAAACACATAGCATATAACAGATGAGAAAATGTTGATCTTGTCCATCCCGGGAAGGTATGATCGATATGGTGTTAAACAGTCTCGATTGTCCACATATAATGAACACAATGAATAGAGTAAGAGTATAAATCCTTCTTGAAGGTTACGATGAGGGATGAAGGGGTGATGAGGTGATGGTGTCCTGGAGGGGACTTGTAGTCAGAAAGCACTTAATTGAGCTTGTTTAACAGTCTTGGCTTTGATACTTAGGCATGTTGGGGGGCAGAAGGATTGTTCATTGCGATCACTTCCAACTGGATCAGCTGGGTTGCAGCAGCCAGGTTCATCTGTTTGATCAGTGTCCTTGTCCATACTCTCCTCACCACAGGTATGACGAGACATGTCAATAAGAAAATTACAATTAGAACTATGGTCGCACTAATTGCCACCTTAATTAGCATTGCTTTCCAATCTCCTAAATTTAGGTCTAACCACCCCCAGACCAGTCATTCTTCCCAGCATTCAAACTAAGTTCTTCTCTAAGTGCTCTAAGTTTTGTCATTGCGGCAGTAAAGGATCCTTCGTTAGAAGTGTGTGATGGAATATACGTGCAACATTCTGTATCTTGAAATAATTTGCAGAGTCCTCCTTTATCTGCCAACAACCAGTCCAAAGCCTGTCGATTTTGTAGAGTCATCTTACTAGTTTCATGTAATTGTTGACCTAACATTCCAAGAGCATCTCCAGTATAATTAAGGATTCGCTGTTGATTATAATAAATATAATTAATCCATTCTACATTCTTATTTATGGTAATCTGAGGAATTATTGACTCAAATCCTGCTTTTACTTCATGTCTTGCTTTGAATTCATCTGGAATTCCTTTAGGTTGTCCTATTATGTCAAGATAAACACTCTGATCTGGCACATACTGTCTCTTTACTCTAGGATTAGCATTCAAACGATCAAGGTTAATTATCTCATTCACACCTTCATGCAACATTGTGACAGGTATTTTCAATCTTACCATGGTGCACAAACCTATCCATCGTGGTGGCAAAGTGTTTCTTAGGATGTCATCTCCACACATAAAATAACTATCTGCTATTGCCCAAGTTTGTTCACTCAGAAAGTATAGAGGAGGGAGTGTCATAGTCATATTATCACAGGTCTGACTCAGGGGTTCAGGTTTTTCATGCCAAACTGGTGTGGTAACAAAAATATGTGTCACGTTAGCATGTGGAAACCATGATAGAACCCAAGTTACCTTACAGTTGACTGTTGTGTTACCCATCAAGGTTCCTTCACTCTCAGAGAAGCCTCCGCTAGCAAAACATTCATATTCAGCATCATAGTCTACTTTATACGTAGTTGGAGGACCATTTTGTGCTGTTGAAATGTTAAATTCTGCACATTTATCTCCTATTTTGTAACCTCTATGTTCGTCTAAATAATTATGAATTCTTCTCGACCCATAGAGTAATCTGCATTTAATTCCACACAAGGAAAATCTGAAAAATAATGGTGTACCACTTGCATTGTTGAATTCTCCTAATTTACAAGCTTGTTTTTGTACTGAAGCACATTCCTCAAAAGTATATTTTTCTGGAATTGCAATTGGAGGAATTCTTGGTGAACCAGAACATATAATACATTCTTTGGAAGTCATTTCTCTTGCTGTATACCATGCCCATAAATACCAGCTATTTTGGTTAGCTTCTTCCCAAAGTTTATCTGTTGTTAACTTTGGCCTTTTTGCTCTGGGGATGATCACATTAATTGATTTTGTTCTAATCGGTTTATAGCTAGGATCATTTGTATTTTGATATTGTGATCCCTTAATTGTATCTGGTCCCCCCTGACGACGGTCAGAACTGACCTCGTCACCTGGCTTAATCATACTTTGTGTAACTACATTGGTTGCCTGTTTCATGGAAGGCTTATTATTAGCTACAGGTGGGGTGGGAGCAACTGGCGCTGCTTGATTAGTTGTTAGCTTGTTAATTGCTGTTTGTACAGGTGTTGTCTTTACTATTTCAGGTAGCACAATAGGTGAGAGTTTTTCTGTTACCAGTGTAGGTGAGTCTACTAATATAGTAGGTGCTTCAATAGGTGGGGGTTCTGTTGGTAGCTCCCACACGATCTTAAATCTATCCTCAGGTCTCTGTGCTAGTGTAGGTAGTTTAACTTCCTTAACATTTTCTGTTTGTCTACGTGTTCGTGAATGAAGTGTGTTTTTTAAACTATTGAATACTGGTGTCCTGACTGATCTGGTGCGGTGTAGTGACATGTCAGCGTCATACTTAACTTGTGGTGTTGTGTCTTCTTGCTGCCGTCTTCGCGAATGCTCTAGTGACCGGGCGTTGCCTTCTGCTCCTTTGGGAATTGTCTTCACCTCCTCCAGGACTAATTCCTTCATCACCAGCATTCCTGCCACCATCCAAGATAGTACAGTTATCAGACCCACAATCTTTTTCATGTTTTTCAGTTTTTCTTTCTTATTTTCTCGATGGGTACTCTCCTGTTTTGTTTCTCTGACTTTGGTGCAGTGGCTCAGATGATACCACGTTGAGGAACCGTCAACCTGGATTGCCGTGGGGGTTGCCTGAACCACGAGAAATGGTCACTCGCGCCTTGGTTCATGCCATTTCCTCCGGAAGACCTTAATATAAACCTGATCTCCAGGAGCCACTGGACCTTCGATATCTCTGCTTATGGCAGCCTCTTTTTCTTTTTCCTGGAAATAGATTGCTTTGTGGATACTAGTTAGTTGCCTGACATAGCTTTTGAGATCTTGCTCAAGTGATGGTCCCTTATGGGGACCGCAAAACTGTGGGACCGGCATTGGCCTGCCTGTTAGAGCTTCATGTGGAGACAAGTGAGTTACTCTGTTTTCTTGCATGCGGTAAGAAAGCAAAGCAAGCGGCAACGCATCCACCCAGTTTAGTTTGGCACATGCACACACCTTCCTGATCTTAGTTTTCAAGGTCAAGTTTACCCTTTCTATACTTCCTGGGATTGGGGATGATAGACTGCTCCTAATCTCTGTTTAATCCTCAACTGCTGCAAGACTCCCTTAAATACTTTATGAATGAAAGCTGGGCCATTGTCTGATGAAAGCTCTGTTTGAATTCCAAACCGAGGAATAACCTCTCTGACCAGAAATTTCACAGCAGTTTCTGCGCTCATATCCTTAGAAGGGATTGCTTCAACCCATCGGCTGAATCTGTCAATCACAACCAACATGTATCGCTTTCCCTGCACTGTTTTTATCATGTCTGCATAGTCAATGACAAGGTGTCTGAATGGACCTTCAGGTATTGGGATGTGTCCTGTTGGTGTTTTTATGCCTTTGTTTTAGATTGTGTGAGTTGTTGCTTTTGTTGTTTCTTTGGGACTGACACTACTTGTGGTTTTGCTACTGCAGATGTTTCACAAAGGATTTTTATCATGGTTGAATCTTTAGTTGTGAGGATTAAAGGGTTGTCTGTTGTTTGCCAAGAGGCCTGTGTGGCTGCCCGCATCATAGGCCCCAAGTCTTTGGATTCAAAGCCTTTGTTGACTAGTAACGTGATATGAGGTACAGATTCTGGTACACAGTACCATCTCTCGATGAATGGGTTTGTTTTTACATTTAGGGCTGCCCCTTGTTTTCCTATCAAAATGTAACCTATTTCTAGCTCAACCTGTAAGTCTTTAGTTGCTTTGTCACATTCTTCTTCGAATATCTCACTGCACGATGGATCATAGAACATAGTGCAATGAAAACTACTGAATGGTTTGGTTGAATTAGGGATCTGTGCTTTGATGAATTTTTCCCATTTTCCAAAACTGTCAGTTACTGTTTCAGAAATGTTACCTAGCCAGTAGACTTTTGCCAGCTCTGTGTTAACATGCATCTGTAGATCCAATCCAGAGCTGTCAATGTATATCCCTTGTGGTGAACACCAAATTTTTGCATTTAGTTTGCAAAGTGCATCTCTTCCCAAAAGATTTACTGGTGTTTGATTTGACACAAGGATGGGAATCTCAATTTCGCTTTCGTCAATGCTTAATTTTATTGGAGCTGTTACTGGATTGAACTGTGGTATGCCTGAGAATCCTACGGTTTTGATGAGCTTATCCGTCAAGGGGAGGTGTTTTGCAAAGCTTGTGTTTACACAAGTGTAACTAGCTCCAGTATCAATTAGCATGTTTGTCGGTTTCCCTTCTAATTTTACTTCAATGAATGGATCACGTTCTACGTTTAGAGAAACTTGAAACTCCCCTGCAGGATTCTCATGGCACCCCTAGCGTGACTTTGTAAAGTGGTTCACTGGACCTCTAAAATTGCCTCTCTGTACTGTACGGCCCCGCCCGTCCCACTCAGGGGCAACAGGTGCATCCTCACAATCTCGGGCCAGATGTCCCGGCCGATTGCACACCCAGCAACAGTCTCCATAAGGCCTTGCGCCTCTGCCTCTTTGCCCTTCACTCCAAGTTCTGCGGTAAAATGGACGTCTTTGGCTCATTCCTCGACCACCCCTTCGATTTGGGAATATATCAATCACAGGAGGGGGGATTGGTGGGGGATTAGGCGGCTGTGGTGTCATAACCATTTGTGTAGTATGTCCTTCAGTCTCTAAAGCAGTTGCTGGTTTCGTTTGCTTTGCTTTAGCTTTATCTTGTAGTTCTGCAATGTGGAGCTGTGTAAGTTTTCGTTGAGCGTTTCTTTCATCTTCTTGGGCTTTCAAAAGCTCCTTTCTGTATATTCCAATACTATGGCACACGTTTTCCCTGAACATGACATGGCTCATGGAGTGAATCCCAACTGTTTTTTCAAGTCTCTCCTTCACTTTTTCTGGGAGAGCAGCCATTAGGGATGACCGAAACAATGTCCGCATCACGGCATTTTCATTAGGGTCGTTTTCCGTTTCTTCTTGCCATCTTTTGAGCTGTCGTTCTACGTACGCAGCTGGATTCTCCCCTTCTGATATTCCTTCGCCTTTTAAGACGGATGGGTCAACATTTGTGGGGTATTGTTTCCTCAGTAGGTCCCATACCCTGTTTCTATAGGGGTTGAAGGTCATCCCATCATTGTCGGAGTCCGTTATAAAACAAAGATCTCCTTCATTTAGCATATTGTTCATGGCAGTCATGCCCATGACTCTTGCTAGTATCGCTTTAATGTCCCCCAGGGCGAGCATCAGTCCGGTAGTCTGTTCCTCGAATGCTCTGACCCACCTTATCGCCCCGTCGTGGATATCGGGCAGACGGGCCACCAAGCCATTGAGGTCTAACATTTGCCAGGGAACATAATTTATGTTAGTGCCCTTTACCAAAATAGGGCACATTGCCCCATCAGGGAACCTTTGGGGTTTTTTAATTTTTTCTCTGTCGCGTAAGTCATGCTGCTTTTGTGCATCCACCACAATGTTTGTTGCAGTTTCCGCTAGGTTCTGATGTGTTGGCTGGGCTGTTGAGGTGGTTGGTGTTGGTGAGTAGCAATTGGGACGATAATTAAGGTTAAAGTCCTTTTGTTTTACTTTTGTTTCTTTTTGTTGTCCTTTGTCATCTGATTGTTGTGGTTCTATAAATGTATTGTAACATTTATCAATCTCTTTTTCTAATTCATTTATTATTGTTCGTTTAACTTCCCTGTTGGGATTGAGATCTTTATTTTGCAGTGTTTGCCAGAACTGATCCTTGACAGTCTCAGGGTTTTGTGTCTTTATTCCTGCATAGCAGTCTCTGAATTCAGGTTTCTTAATGGTAGTACTGCAATGGACAGGTGATCGTAATTGTTGTGGGGATGGAAGTCCATTCCCTTCTCCTCTTTCTTCTGATAAGCTGGTTCCTGTTAATCTTAGCAGTGGTGCATATTCTTCCATATCATCTTTCTTTATATCAAAGTTAGCATTTATGTGTAGATCACCTTGCAGGCATGGGTAAATGCCTTGTGTAGGATCTTGATTTACAAGTGGTTTTGTTTCTGTTTGCTTTTCAGGTAGATTTAACTCTCCCTGTTTTTCAGTCAGGCTTGTCATCATTGCTTTGAGATTTCCTCTGAAATTATCACCTTCAGTTCTGAAAAGTTTTAGAATCTGTAGTCTTTTTTCTTTTCTATTTTTCCTATTTTGTTTGGCTTTGTAGTCAAGAATCCTTTGTTCCATTATTTCATTCAAGAGCAAGTCGAATGATCCTCCTTGTGGGCAGGGGTTTGTAAAGTTTTTGGTTCGTTTATACCATTTCTGAGATATTTTATCGATGTCTTTTGCTAATTCAGGATTTTTTACTGACAGAATGGAGACAGGGTCGGCAGCCATGATGAACTCTAGTGTATTTGTGTTTCAGATTTTTAAAGTGTTTTAGTTTAATGAGAATATTTTATTTATTTAATGGCAATTCCACAAATTATCAGTTGATTATGAGCCTTCTTGCTGTTCTGAAAGAAGGGAGGGGAGGTTAAGTCCTGATCTTTAGATCTGTGTATTTTCTATTAACTTCTTTTTTGTAAACAGTAAGTTGTTTTATTATTTTGAAAATGTCCTTTAATTAGATCCTTTATAAAAAGACATCAAGGTTAATGCTTCATCATTGGAACAATTCAACTGTAGCACAAAAAGTCAGGAAAGGATTTTCCCTTATTGTTAATCTCAGTTTGGGTGAAGCAACTGTGTAAATAATCAATTAGTTTTTGACAATATACTCTCAAAGCTCAAATGATGTTGTCTATTTTATGTTTCATTAATAGGAGTAAGCTTAATAGGCAAAGCAATGTTTAAAATATTGTTTATTTCAATTTCATGAGCACACCACACTGATCAGTTCACAGCTGTGCTTGCTGCTAACTTTTTTTTGACCAAGGGTAAATTTGGAGGGCTGGTCCCTAGGAGGGTCTTCAGGCAGAATTATGCAGTGGAGGAGAAGAGTTGGCTTAAGGGCGACGCCCCTTCTCTCAGTTTGCTTCCGCCTGCTGAACAGAACAGATCCGAGCCCTCTCTTACTTGCTACCCCAGCAATTCAACTTATAGCCTGCAAACCGAGCAATACAGCCCTCTCCGGTAAGTCGTGAATTATCTTTATCTGTACTTAGTTAGGTTGGTTTTAATGCGTATGTGTCTGTGTGTATATGACAATCCTTGTTATAAGCTTGTTGGTGCGATAGTTTTAACACTTATAACATCGATTTAAGCTGTTCACTTTTGTTTTAAAACAGAGATCAAACGGTTTTCTGGCTTATATTTCCTTTGACGTCTGCAGAGGGCTGCGCAAAAACGTGTGCGCGTGTGTGTGTGAGCGTGTGTGTGTGTGTGTGTGTGTGTGTGTGTGTGTCTGAGTGCGCCTTCAATAACAGGAAATGCCTTTCTTCTCTTGCAAGCCAGAGAGTTAAAAAAGAAAAAATCAAACCAGATTTTCAACAACAACCCAACAGAGCTCTGTTACTTTCTAAAAGCACAAGCTTTTGTACTTAAACTAAAGCTTTACATAAATATTAGTGTTTTAACTGTTTGCTGTTTTACAGATGTTTAAAGCTTCTCGCCAAATGTGAACCATCGACCTCTGGGTTATGGGCCCAGCACGCTTCCGCTGAGAGAGGAAAAAAAGACAATCAGCTCCACAGTTTGTGCAACTCGTAAAGTATAATCCACTCTGAATACTCAGCACAGTGCTAATTACAACATTATCAATCTTCTTCAGCACAACAACGTATTCTAAGTAGCCTCCTTCAGCAAGAATATTCAAAGCAACCTCAACACATCGAAATTGAACTAAAAGTGTAAAATATAACAGTGAACATAGCAATCGGCACGCAGCACAAAACTTGTCATTGATTTATATGCAATTTATAAGCAATTGAATCAACAGCATGCAATGTCATTCAGAGCATTTTTTGCAAGCAGTATGCAGCGGCAGTTATACACACAAAATCATTATTATAGCAGATCTGTCAAACCATGCATTTGTCAAAGGTCACGTCAATGTCCGTGTCTATTTACTTTGAAATAAACTTTCCCTATTCTCCCAGTTTGGTCTGTTTTTTATTTGTTTGATTATTGTACTTTAATGTCCTAAATTTTAAACCTGCAGGGTTTTAAATCCAATCCAAATTAATTTATTTTTATTTTTTTATAATATGTGCACTTTATAGTAGTAATTATTATCATTGATTATTATCATTACTACTCTTTTTACCTTTTTACAGTCGACTGTCTTAATTCTTTAACTCACACAATAGCACACTACTGCTATTTTCTCTTTATGAAGCTTCAATTTAACTCTTTACTCTTTAACTCTTAACTCTTAGCGCTATTTTCTTTAACACAGTTTCACACAGAGTATTCTTTTTCACAAATACTTCTCAAGAGGTTTTTTTTGTGTTACTCTAAGGGTTTTTTCCTTTTTTTTTTCCAAAAGTTCTTAAAGCAGAACTTTTTATTTATTTATTATTTTCTCATTTATACTATTTTTTTTTGTTCTTTCTTAAAACTAAGGCACAGTTTCTTTTACCTCTATTTTCATTTACTCTGTTTTTCTTATATTGTCTCTTTTATCTCTTCTTTGTCTCTTCTTTTTCTCTTTACAGCTGTCTCTAAGTCCAATTTTGGTTCTCGTATCTGCTCAGGGTTCTTTTTCCTTTTTAACACTTATAAGCAAATTTTAGACAGCTCTATCTCCCGGGAGATATTTGGCTGCAGCGTATTTTCCAGATAAGAAGCTGATAAAGCCTAGGAACTTCTTCTGACTTTAGCATCCAGACAAACTCCGACACCAGAGGAGAAAATGTAAAATTATTTTACCTTCAGAAGGATCTATTTTGGCCGGCCTTTCTCCCCTGAAGCCGGGGTGCGTTCGGCTGCTGTCAGACCCTGGCTAAGCTCGCCAAATGTTGTTGGTTTTAATTACATGCAAAACATAGATATAGATATATAGCTATAATGAAGACTCAGGACAACACAGCTTCTGTTCTAGAAAGTAGCTTCAGCCGGGTTTTATTGGATCTTTGGTTCTCAATACAATGCTACATAGGTCATTGACCTCGATATCTAACATTCTATATCCATTGTCTATTAACAATTGACATACCTTATCTCTGAGCAGACGTCCACGCTGAGATCCCAGCAGACCAACTAAAACCCTCTCTCCTCCTCTAAAAGGAGCCCTATCTTTTATACTTGATCACTGCGTCACTTACGGGAACCATCTGGTGTTCTTGGCCAGCGGCTTGATATTAGTTTATCTTGAAGGCGCCTAATTGTCTGGTTCTGAAGAGGCCAGAAAAGCTGGGAACAAAACATTTCCTAGAATCGCTTAATGACAAGTCTTTCGTGGAAGTACCACGTGCATCTTGTCAGCTTCTGAGAATTGATGCACGTGTTGATTACACGTGCCATGCAGGCCCAAATTTTGGCTTCTACACTCTCTGGCCTGATGCATCTTCTTCCCTCCCCGTCACCCCCCGTCGGTGATGGTTGCTCCTGCCCGCTGGTTGATGATGGCTCTCGATGCCTGGGGCCGGGGGTCCCGGTTGCGGCCCGGCTCGGTCCCTGTGCAAGTCGGGCGGGTCTTGGGTGGTCCGGTGTGTCGGGCGGCCGTTGTTTCGGGCCAACGTCCTCCTTGGTTTGACTGGGGCACCTCTTCTGGGGGTGCCGGGGTTGTAGAACAGGTTGGTGCCGTCCGGTGGATCGGTGGGGACCGTGCCTGGCGCCCAGTCCTCCTGCCGGTTGCAGGACTTCTGCTGGCTGGTCTGTTCACCTGGTGGGGCTGTCCGGCATTGGCTGGGCCCCTGATCTTGGCGCCCTACGTGGGGAGGGATCTGGACCCGGGAGCTGGAAGATCTGGATGTCCAGGTGCCGGCTGGGCGCGGCCTGGGGAGGGCGTACATCCGCTGTGGCTCTTGCTGTGGCTCCCTGGCGTGTGGGTGTGTGGAGACGGGCCGGGTTGTTGGCGGTGGGTATTGGTCCGGGGTGGCGGCGGCGTGTGTTGTCCGTCGGTTGGCTGCAGATCCTCCTTGCCTGCGGCGGCGGCGGGGGGCCCTTGTCGGCTGGTCCCTGGTTGGGGGGTGCCCCTGGTCCCCGTGGCCTCCGGTTCCTGATCCGGGCCCGCCCTGGCGTAGCCGGTTACCGGCGGAGCCCGTGGGCTCGTCACTGCGATCTCTCGGGCCCCAGCATTGCGGCTGGTGGGTGTTCCCCTGGGGCTTCCATCTGTTCCCCTCTTGGCGGGTGATCGACCCTGCGCTGATCCGCCTGTGGCCTCTGTACTCTATGGGACCCTGGATGCATACATCTCTTGCCTCCTCCATGTCTGTGCCGATTCCTGTAGGACGGATTGACGGTTCCTTACACCAGCTATCAATCACTTGCATGGGGAAACCTTATTCAGACCTGCATGCTCGCACACACATAGGTGTGGGGACATTGGTGAGGACGGACATATCTTAAGCTGAGGTTATCATCATTAGTTAGTTGTTCACAGGAGCTTACCAGAAACATTTGTATTATGTTCATTAATCAATGCTTGTGTGTAGTGAATGTGTAATTCTTAGTTTATTCTACTAGATCCGAACTATTGGTTTGGTTCTGTACAGTTTGCTGTTTTTGTTTTGTATTACTGTTTCTCTGCCGTCCGGCAGAGGTGGAGGACTGGGATGTTTTCTTGTGTTCTTTGTTTACCTCCCTGTCTTGTGTCGTCGGTTCGCACCTCTGCTGGTCCGGTTTCTTTTCTTCACCTTCTTCCTTTCTCCCTTCTTGTCTCAGTTTAATGTCCATGACGTCAGGAAATTGAACCCACAGTAATCACTAATAAAGATTTTTCATACATATACATCAAGTGGCGTACTACAGCGAAGCTGTAATACTCTGCTTGGGAAAGTAAAACTGTTGGGCTTGTACTTGGTACTCAGACACCAATTCTGAGTAGCATACTGCTAGACAGGACACGTTAAAAAAAAAAAAAAAAAAAAAAAAAAAAAAAAAAAACTTTCTGTGTGAGCCGCAAGTAATCGGTGTCAATTATGGCAGGAAGTCACACCAAGACAAACAACACAAACCGGTCAATTTTGAGAAGAAAAGCAATTTTTCAAAATCCACTCAGTTTTTCTTTCCAGTAGAAAGTACCCCTGGATATGTGCTTCTATGTTTAGCTGTATGTATTTCCTGACTACTGTATATCATTCACATTACTATTAACCCCATTATGATACCATATGGTCTTCAGTTGTTTTTATTTATTGTACTAAGTCCTCCTGGTCCATTGTTTCTGTGGCACCTTTTGCTTTCAGCACGCAATTTATTTTTTGTACTAAACAAGCCCTATTTTTGTTACATTGCTCTGGATGATGGAATCCTCCCTATATTAGTAGTAGCTAAGCTGTGAGAGCAACTGACTGATGCAGTTTGGCTTTTCTTTTAAAAGAAGCAGCAAGTGATCAGTGAACGAGATCAGTCAATACGATCCGTAGTACCTCTACTAGTCCACACATCTGTTTGGTGGTACATAATGCTAGACTGACATTTGAATAAATATGATTATATGTAATTGAATATGAATTTCACTTGTTCTAAGGTGCCTTGGCATTTTTTGTGGAATGGCTGTATAACTACAAAAAATTTAATCTTTCTTTCAATATTGTTGGTGTACCTATTCTATTTCTCAGTTACTATTAAAGAGTTATGTCCGAAGAGGTGTCATCCAAAATATAAAGACACACCCTGGTGGACTACATGGGTTTGGGCATTTCATGTTATGTAGAATAAGAGACAAAAGGTCTGGATGGAAAAAAAGTGGAAGAAGCACAAGTCTAAATAAAAACTATGATCTATATGATATATTGATGAGAAAAAATGTAAACAATCAAAAGAACGGAAAATCTAAAGTTTTGCAATTCAGTGTGATTGATTGTAATAATCTCAGGCAACATTGCTGATGATATACTTTATATTGATTCTCACTTTATTTGCACACACTTTCTTGTTTATTCACACTTTTGAGTCATCCATGATTGTTTTCTGGTAAATAATATTTGCTGTATGTATTCATAAAAATTGTTTTATAGTTTTATGTACAGAGATGGACAGGGGACCTGTCCATGGTGTGTCCCCCCCTCTCGCCCGATTATTGCTTCAAATAACAACCCCCATCAACCCTGCAAAGGATAGATGGTATAGATAATGGATGGATAGTTTAGTTGATGGTAACTCTACCTGAAGGCGATTATTTTCTTTCAGTAAATATAAGCGGTCAATAGTTTTTTTTTTTTAGAGTCACTAATCTTTTTTAATGTATGTGCAGTGTGATAACCGCTGGTTCTGAAGGTCAAAGCTTAGATTTAAGCTTTCAGTATCCGCCAGATAAAATGTAATCAATATATGAAGGAATCTGTCATCAGTAAACCTCTATCAGTAAGTTCCCATTGTCACTTTTCAGATACATCATATCTCTCCAGTAGCAATATGATTTGAATAGAAAACAAAAAAGATATTTGCTTATCTGTGTTTTACTCCAGAGGACATTCTGATTGGCTGTTTTGGGTTTTAATTGTGACACTGCCCATCTGTAGGGATTACAAGAGTAAGGAAAACACTTAAATGTGTTAGCAACATTTTAGTTATAGAGACAAATAATTGCAGGCAGATAAAACCAAAATGCAGTAAAGTGATGAAACAGTAATAGCCTTATTACTTACCTATACTAATTTTAGGAATTTCTATATAAATTCAACCAAACAGCTATCTTTTGAAGCATATATATATATATATATATACATTTTGCATAGGGGAAGACAGGAAATGAGACGGTTTGGTGTCCATAAATTTTCAAAATAGAAGAAATGTGATGCTTTCCAGTTGCTTTACTTAAAAAAAGATAACTACCTGTGCGGCCTGATGAGAAGTAAGTACCTCGCTGGAGAGCCTCATTTGTGTTTCATCAATGGCGATGACCGGTTGATCACTGAAGTGGAGAAGCACTCAATCCTTTATGACCCCAGTCACACTTTTTATAAAGACAACGTCAAGAAGGATAAAGCATGGAGTGACACATTTGTGTTATGGGGTAACAGTTTCTCCTACATATGAACATTAATCCACCCCCTCTCCCACCCTCACCCCCCACTTTCCTATTTGCACCCTTTTCAGTTATACTAGCTAAAATAAATGGGTCTTCCTGTGTGTCTACGTGCTTTTGTAGCACTTTCAACTTGATCTTAATCTTATTCTGAAAAAAAATAAAATACTTGTTTTCATCCAAAAAGAAGTCGGTGTTTTGTAAGGGAAGAGACACTGAGAGGACTCCTGGACTTGAGTTCCTGCAAAGTAACAATTTTGGACATTGAAATTAACCTAATAGTGTCACATGGTACATAACTGTGAAGAAATAAAAAAAAGAAAAAAAGAAGCAAAAATGCATCTATAATTTATATACACAACTGTGATGAAACTGAAAAAGAAAAACGCATATACACTACCGTTCAAAAGTTTGGGGTCACATTGAAATGTCCTTATTTTTGAAGGAAAAGCACTGTACTTTTCAATCAAGATAACTTTAAACTAGTCTTAACTTTAACGAAACACACGCTATACATTGCTAATGTGGTAAATGACTATTCTAGCTGCAAATGTCTGGTTTTTGGTGCAATATCTACATAGGTGTATAGAGGCCCATTTCCAGCAACTATCACTCCAGTGTTCTAATGGTACAATGTGTTTGCTCATTGGCTCAGAAGGCTAATTGATGATTAGAAAACCCTTGTGCAATCATGTTCACACATCTGAAAACAGTTTAGCTCGGTACAGAAGCTACAAAACTGACCTTCCTTTGAGCAGATTGAGTTTCTGGAGCATCACATTTGTGGGGTCAATTAAACGCTCAAAATGGCCAGAAAAAGAGAACTTTCATCTGAAACTCGACAGTCTATTCTTGTTCTTAGAAATGAAGGCTATTCCATGCGAGAAATTGCTAAGAAATTGAAGATTTCCTACAACGGTGTGTACTACTCCCTTCAGAGGACAGCACAAACAGGCTCTAACCAGAGTAGAGAAAGAAGTGGGAGGCTAAGGAAGATAAGTACATTAGAGTCTCTAGTTTGAGAAACAGACGCCTCACAGGTCCCCAACTGGCATCTTCATTAAATAGTACCCGCAAAACACCAGTGTCAACATCTACAGTGAAGAGGCGGCTGCAGGATTCTGGGCTTCAGGGCAGAGTGGCAAAGAAAAAGCCATATCTGAGACTGGCCAATAAAAGAAAAAGATTAAGATGGGCAAAAGAACACAGACATTGGACAGAGGAAGACTGGAAAAAAGTGCTGTGGACGGATGAATCCAAGTTTGAGGTGTTTGGATCACAAAGAAGAACGTTTGTGAGACGCAGAACAACTGAAAAGATGCTGGAAGAATGCCTGACGCCATCTGTTAAGCATGGTGGAGGTAATGTGATGGTCTGGGGTTGCTTTGGTGCTGGTAAGGTGGGAGATTTGTACAGGGTAAAAGGGATTCTGAATAAGGAAGGCTATCACTCCATTTTGCAACGCCATGCCATACCCAGTGGACAGCGCTTGATTGGAGCCAATTTCATCCTACAACAGGACAATGACCCAAAACACACCTCGAAATTGTGCAAGAACTATTTAGAGAAGAAGCAGGCAGCTGGTATTCTATCGGTAATGGAGTGGCCAGCGCAGTCACCAGATTTGAACCCCGTTGAGCTGTTGTGGGAGCAGCTTGACCGTATGGTACGCAAGAAGTGCCCATCCAACCAATCCAAATTGTGGGAGCTGCTTCTAGAAGCGTGGGGTGCAATTTCTCCAGATTACCTCAACAAATTAACAGCTAGAATGCCAAAGGTCTGCAATGCTGTAATTGCTGCAAATGGAGGATTCTTTGATGAAAGCAAAGTTTGATGTAAAAACAATCTTATTTCAAATAAAAATCATTATTTCTAACCTTGTCAATGTCTTGACTCTATTTTTTATTCATTTCACAATGAATGGTGGTGAATAAGTGTGACTTTTCATGGAAAACACAAAATTGTTTGGGTGACCCCAAACTTTTGAACGGTAGTGTATATATATATATATATATATATATATATATATATATATATATTACAGGAACTGAGTAACATATTACAGGATATACTTTGTTTACTTTAAACATTTATTAATTATTAAAGCACTGAAATTGGACTTGTTCATGCAATAGCCCATTCAGATTGCTATGAACGATTCCTGTTTTTTGGTTACATTGAAGTTAGTTGTCAAACTGAGGGAATAAGGAAGGTAAGAAATATATAAGTAGAGGAAAATAGCTAGAAAGAAGGATTTGCTAAAGGTTTTCAGTGGAAATCTAGAGGTAAAGCTTTTCAATCTGGGGATTTGGCCCACAAAGCCATTGGGTTTTGGCATGTTGTAGGGGCCAGATTAAAAGAAGGGCCTGACTGAAGGAGGGCAGTCTGCTTAAACATGCCTTATTTGACTTGACTCAACACTTCTCAGCCTTAAACTACAGGGCAAGCCAACACATCTCTCTTTCTCAAAAGAAAATAATTGTTGAGTTAAATTATCATCCTTAACCATTATGAATATGATTACATGACACCCATTCTACACACAAATTAAAAATAGATTTTTATGTAGATGTACACTACCAGAGGAGAAATACTCCTGTACAAAATAATAATAATAATAAAAAATCTACATTCATGACGTTATATTAAACTGTGAATGATATATACCGCATCTTGATATTCAATCAAGGACACGTGAAGGGTAGGTAAAATTGTTGTGTTAGACATGTCTGTCACCCCCATTTTACACAATTACTGCTCCATTTTCCAGCTGTTGCTAGGATACCCAAATCCAATAGTTTCATGAGGTCATCTTGCACATGTCTTATTCAGAAACAAATGGAACGAGAGCTTCTAAATCAAAACTCCATCCCTAAATCCCTTATGACAGGGTTTTATTGACTATCTGTAAATCCCTGGTTGTCACAGTCGAGGTAGATCAAAGTAAATAGGAGGCAATTGTCAGGAAGTTTCGCAGTTGGCAGGAATGGGACCAGAGGGGGTCAAGGGGTGGCTGAATCCTCAGAACAAAATTATGGCTTTTAGGATTTACGTCTAAAGCCTTTATCTTTAGAATTAAAATCTGTAACATTGAGCAACATCAGAAGTTTTCATCAACAAAGTGTTGAATTTATAAAAAGGATTTTTACTTTTTTTTTTTTTTGCTTCTCGTAGGGGTCTTATGAGTTGTTACCAACATTCTGTGTCTTGCTTGTTTTAGATACCTTTTTGAGCACTCATGGTTCAGAAAATCTGAGAAATTGTCACAGAAAACTGAAGCTAAAAGCAGGTTGCTGTTACCCAATTTTTGAAACTGTCAAACAATGTATCCCACATAACCTAACCTGGACCATTTCTTCGACCACATACCCCCTGGATTTTGTCCTTCACAGCTACAATAACCTCAGACAGGTTCATTCATTCCCATTCTGAACAACATTGTCCTAGCCTGTCATAGCTCAGTCAGTCACTCAACTCGCTCTGCTTCAGATCTGCAAACGGTTCCTGCGATTCTCTATCCAGAGCTGCAAAATTCCCTCATACTGCCTCTTTCTGTGTCTTGGCAGTATTTTGGGTCAACAGAATCTAACTACATAAAGCAAGTGTCTGATGGAAACTGCAAGACATATGAGGCAGTGTGAAATAAACAGAAACATTGGCAAGTTCATACTTTTCTAGAACTTCTTATAACATCCCATATCCTTTCTGGAATTCACTAGACATCTTCTGGATCTTTAGGAACTTTAATGCAGCTTACCTGGAACATACAGGGTGACATCACTTAAATTGAACCACCTTTTAGTAACAATAAAACAAATAAATCAAGTATTTTCCTTTCTCAAGAACACTTATGCCAACAATTTGAAATACTTTGCAGCCATTGGTTGTAAAAATGTAAAGGGCTATTACCACGGCTTTCCACTGGACGTGTTGGCAGCATGTTACAGGAGCAGCACGTTTTACTCGTGTATTCTGCTGCTTGGCCCTTTCCACCGGGAGCGTCAGCAGCATGTAGCAGCAGGGAAGCAGCTGTCAGAGAGAGAGCCCAAAATCATACGAGCTCATTAAAATCACGCATGGTTTCGTCAGTAAACACAACAACAAGCAGGAAAAAGACTACAACATGGCTCCAAAAGGTCTTTGTTTTATTATATGTTCGTTTTACATTCGCTAATAAGTTTATGTTATGTCACGGAATGTACAAAATCCCTCGAAGTGCAAAATAATAAAATTAGGGGCGATCTAAGGTAGTGTAGACCCTCCAGCGACCTACTAGCTTCTCACGGGGCCTCACAGGTAGTAAAGTAAGGCTACCGGAAAGAAGCACCTTTGTTTTATTTTGAAAATTTTCAGATGCCGAGCCATCTGACTTCCTGTCTTCCCCTATCCAAAATGTCTAAATTTACACGTATCACAGGCGTATCGTGTAGAAAATCATTACGTGTACGAAATGCATAATAGAATCACAAAATCAGTTTTGTGACCTGCTACAATTCATTTCGTGAGTCAGCAGTTTATGAAATGAATTATGGGTCATGATAAAATCAGCGAAATGCATAATAGAATCACAAAATCAGTACTGTAGCAGCCATAACGTGGACGATATGCTCAATAAAACTGCTACAGTACATTTTGTGAGTCAACATTTTACAAAATAATTATGTAAAAGCCTGTCGTTCACGAAATGCAAGCAATGTCACTGAATTCATTTCGTACGTTATTAAGTTACTATCTTGTGACACATAATACATTTCGTAAAATTCTGACTCACGAAATGTATTATATTATGCATTTTGTCCACGGAACGAAAATATACATCACTGAAAGAATTTCATAAGTTATGAAGTTACTATTCCGTGGATGGAATGCCTTCTTTAACTGCAGAGTTGGAGAATAAATCCCTTTTTGTACACGTCATAATTTCTGTAACAAAACACAATACTTTTGTGGACGAAAGTTTATTCTGTCTACGACAGTGAATAGTGCATTCAGCCTTATGTCCATGAAAGGAGAAGGCCACCAGTCCATTTGGTCCTCTTCAGTGTTTCGTGGACACAATGCAAACCAATTTGTGTATTTCGTGGACAAACGGCGTTACGATGTAACATGGTTTCGTAATGAATATATGCATTTCATGACACAAAAGTCATTCTGTCCACGAAATATTGCATGTTACATTCAACGCCCCATTGCTAACATGACGTGCTGCTGCTGTAACATGCTGCTGACACATCTGGTGGAAAGGAGGGGTTAGGCTCAGACTTTAAGTGGCTCTTCATAACTGATGGCCTGATTTACCTGATATCATCCTGCTTTCCCAGAACTTTTTTGCAAGTTTCTAATTACTTTAATGGAACTGTCAGAAATCTAGTAATCTCTAAAGGGACCTCTTCCCAAAAATATCAGATATTTTTTTTCTTTTTTAGAACTTACTAGGTACCTTAAACTCTCATGGAAGTGTCTTGCAACTTGCCAGGTAATTAATGGAACTTTTAATGAATGTACCAGAGCATGCGTGACAACATACCTGTAATCCCAATAAAAACTAATTGTATACAATGAACAACATCTTAACTCTTTGAAGGACCTAAATCCAAATATACTTGTGGGCCAAATAAATCCTGGGAATTTTTTTGGGCTCCCCCTTTAAGTCTGTGGTCCACCATGTGCAGAAGATGATCAAGGACTTGCAGAACTGTAAAAGCATGATATGAAATCCCCCACTGACTCCTGCATGTTTCACTTCTCTACACACAGGGGCTAAGTGTACGTACCCATTGTGTCTCTCGGGTGCGAGGGTTTTTCGCTTCTTAACTGAAACATTGCAACAAGAGACAATGCGGGGGGGGGGATCAATATTCACTCACGAGTTTAAAAATCATAAATCTATAAAGTTGTTTGGTTCTAAAAATCAGGACTCATTTAGAATGGGGTAATCTTGCACATTGTCATCCAGCTAAACTTTGAATTTGTGCACATTGAAGGCTGATTAGTCTTTGTGATTGCAATTTTGAATGTTGTGATTCTGTCAGCCTTTTGATGTCATCTACAGGTGTAATGATATCAACTGTTTAGTACTTGCAGAAACAGTCAGACTGCTCATTAAAATTGTGAACATATGGCTTGTCGCTGATTGCAGGATTCACAGTAATTTCCATCATACATACAGAAATAAAAATTGAGGGAGAATATTTCTCATTATCACCGTTTACTTTAATTAAATGTGTTGGTTGGTGCAGTTTAACCAGTTAGTGTCAATGTAGCACCTTATGTACACCTTTATTTTCTGTTATATTTAATAATAAACTGAATATATTATATAGAAGGCACCACAATAATCTCCTTTCATCTCATTCCAAGGAACATAAAAAAGAGATAACAAAACCTGCCTCTTGATATAAATCATTCACAGTTCTTTACCTGTCACTGTTTATGGCTGTGGAAGCCATAACCATATTTGCATAAAAATAGCAAATAGTGAAACCAACTTGCAGAAGTAAAATAGTTTCTCCTCTTTATTATCGTACTTTGAGAAAATGAAAAAGTGTCATAGTGAAACAAAAAATTGAAAATCCTTAAAATATTATGTGAAACACTAATCCTCTAATTTTGATTGCCATCAAAGATATTTGATGGTCTACTATGAAGATTTTTTTAAAGGGGACATATCATGAAAATTCCACTTTTTTAGCCCTTAAATGAAATGTGTTGTGCATTTAGAGTCTATATGAATGCAAAACAAAGTATAAAGTAGTCACCCTAGGTGTTGTAGAGATATTTGTGTGTACTGTTTTGTTCATATTTTTTAGGCTCTTTTCAGATTTCTCTATTATCTGTTATGTTTTTTGAATCATTATATAACAGTACTTGCACTGGAACTTCTAAACAAGGTCATGGACTTCCAGCTAAACATTGAGTGAATCTGTTATCTTTATTTCTTGCTGCAAGGTTGTAGTCCTCTTTCAGGAATGCAGGAGGTACAGGTGGAACAGTTAAAATGATTAGTTGTTGGATTATTAACCCACACAATTCTTTACCCCGTCCTCCAGCACCAGAACTTTTGCGAAGTGCCTGGTTAAGTTTAGATTTTTTTTCATGGTAGTTTACCCACATCTGTGCAGAAAGTATTTTTTGTTTGTGGAAAGTACGAGAGCCTCAGTAACCACTGCCAGCATCAAGATAGATTTGCTGAAAATCTTTGTTTTGAGGGGTCAGTTTCTTCTGACGATGGAAATGATGCACATGGCAAAGGGGTAAGCTTCAGGTAATACTAGAATGACCCTAAACTTTATTTTAGACAATCATTTAATGCCTTTTAGCCATTGTTTTGATAGCATTAGCATCGGACCTTGTGGTTATGTTAGCGCTATGTGCTCTGTATTTTCGCTCCCGGACATATGTCTTTTAATAGTACTATCGAAGAAACAATGTTTGATTATTTTTCAGTTTTTAGTCTTGGAGAATGCATGATCTTTACACATTCAATGGCGTTAGCATGACGCTAACATGAGCACACTAACAAACTTGGGGTCTTGTGTGGAAGAACGGTTTTATTGTAGCTTTACTATAATTATGTGGTATCTGACAAGTGGTTTGTGTTAAAATGTTGTTAGTCATGCGGTTAGCATATGTTCTTGTAAAATTATGTAACCCGCCTGGAAATTTGGTTAATATTTATGTATTTTAATCTGTAATTATTATTTCCTTTCATTTTACAAGAAAAAAGAATATTGGTTTTATTTGGAAAACTGGAACTTTTTTTGAAAGCAATTGAAAGTAGTATGCGCTGAATTAGCAAGGTAGCTTAACATCTGAAAAGCACAGACGGAATAGAACTGCTGTTTCTTCCGTGAGAAAAAACGGTATTAAAATACAATTGTTTTGTATTAAAACTTAACACATGGTAATTGCGATTTAAACTGATTTTAAATTCCGTTTTAGAGATTAGAGAGCTGTCAAAGAAGCACTTTCTGTCTGGTTTCTGTAGAAAACTCTTCTTGGTAAATTAGCTTTCACATGTTCTCTGTGTGTGTATGTGTAAAAACCACGCGGTGACCATACTAGTTGCAATTAAGATTACTTGCACTTTTAGGTGTGTTAAATGAATGTAACGTTCTAAAATGCACTCATGTTGAAGTAGAGAATGTGTGAAAAAGGTCTTTTGATCCCTTCTTTTTTTTTGTCTGACTCAAACTTTGATCTAACTAAACGGACCCTGGCTTGAACATTTGAATGGATATTTTATTTTATTGTACATATATAGTTATTGGGCCCATAGGTTGTTATGTATTGTACACTGGTTTTTATTATTTCGACACTAAAAGTGTATTCACAACCAATACCCGTGTCCTTTCGTTATTGTTTTACTCCCAGGTCCTATGAACCTAGACTGAGACGTGTACATACTCTGAAGTGGGTAAATATTACTAACATTTTTATTTTTTTATTTTTAATATAGTCTGCTTACTTAAACACACAATTGTCATTTAGTGTACTATTTTTCTTAATAATTTTAGAAAAAGCTCTAATATAGCTTTTAAGTTACACAGTATTGTTGTGTTAGTGATGATGTTTCAAATGCATTGCTAAGCATAGCACATTACTATATTTTAAATTAGGTTTTGCCCCATTTAACACTTGTCTTATATATAGTTAGTGGGTATATTCAGTAAAAACGTTTAGCTGGATGGGAAAACTATTCTGACATCCTCTGAATAAAATGTTTCTGCTTTGTTAGATTGCTGTATCTCTATCAAACTACAAAAATGGCTGACCGGGTTTGAGTGGAAGGTTCTGTGACCTGGAGGGGTTGTGCCCCCAACTTGATATGAAGAGACCACAATAAAACAACTTATTCTCTAGACTCCTCAGAACAGGAGTGGGAGAGGAGCCTGTCAACTTACAATAATGAGAAATTCACACCTAAGAATAGCAGTTCCACTCCATATAGACCATAACTTAATAAAAAGGATGAATTTAACTGCATATGTCCACTTTAAATGTTCAATTGTTTAAGTTGATTGTATTTTAAAGGTGGTGCATTTTTTGTAGTTGTTTTTTTTAAATAACTTTTGGGGTTACATAAGAGATTAATGAGACATATATTATACTGACAGAAACTTAGTTTCAAAATAGAAGAAAGCATAATTGCAAGCAATGCCTAAAATTGTAAAGGTCATCACTTCAAAATGTAAGTAAGCATTATAGTTCCTACATTTTAATCCTGAAAAAAACACAATATGTTTAAAGTGAAACGCCAACCTTTGTAATATTTGGCCTTGTTGTGTGATAGACCATCAAGATCCATCATATACACTTAGAAGATTTAAATTAAACTATTGGCTAATGTTTATTGATTGAAGTGGTATGAAAACTCAAGAAGATAAAGTTATTGAAAGGTTTAAAGTAATTCTCCCTTTGCACTGTAAGAAGATCAGCCCCTATCTATAATTAGGTAACAGATGGAAAGCCTCTTCAGTGTCTAAAGACATTTAAAATATAGGGTTAGACTCAATTAACAATTTATTGACTTTGGACACAACTTGACAAAATTTGAAAATATTTGGACTTGACATCACTGGCTGGAGGTTTCATATCCGCTTGACTCCATCAAATTTGAAAAGGCTTGTTACAAAGTCTGGAACAAAGGTAAAGCACCTAGGTGTGCAATGATGAAATTGTTTATCTTATTTATAATCGTTTATAAAAAAAAAAATACCATAATAATTTTATTACTCAGATTAGGTTGCATATTTGGTCGATTTGCTTGTTTAAGACCCAAAATTAAGTATATGAGTATAACTTTACTCTGAACATAAATGCATCTTTCTTGTGGGATGAAGTCTGCTTCTTGCGCAAAGAAAAATGGAAAATGCTGGAAATCCCCATAGTGCTGGCCAAAAATGAAGATCAGTATAATCTGAAAGCATGCAAAGTGCACCACAGTTGATTTAAAGACTAACTGAACCGCATGAAAAAGCATTATCCTGCCTCCAGGCAAAATTTGAAAAATTCTACCAAAGTGGACAGTGCCAGGAGGCACGGAGGGGAATGGCCAAGTGTGGAGGATGAGCGCGAAGGGAGGATGCAGGGGTCTGGTCTGGAAGACAGTCACGGCTGAAGCAACTCAAACTATTATAGCGTGAGGCCGCCTAGCTCCTTAAAGGGAGAAACCATGAGGGCTGTTCTTCGCTGTACACCAGGCATAAAGGGAGGCTTTATGTGGCGCAGCGGGCAAACGTCACCACAGTTCGAGCACCTGACTCAGGGTGCTAACTCAGCGCTGTCTGAAACTGACAGCACGTATAGGAAACAAGCACAGAAAGCTTAGCACTAGCATCGATGCTAATTAGCTTTGAGGGAATCATGGCAGACGCTTTTGTTCCCTTATCCATGGTGAATTTAAAACATGTAGGTTATAGCCATAACTTATGGCTTTGAACCATTTTGACGTTGTGGTCCTCCAAAGTGCAATATATGGATTTCACTTTTCTCTGTTTCTCTCAGTGCTGATGTGCACATAGCACAGAAAATAAACAATTTCAACTCGTCACAGGGTGAGGCGAGTCTGTCTGCGAGAGGGAGGGCATCTCTATGAGACAATGCCTGTGATGTAGACAATGATTGGAAAAGATGTACCGCTCTCAGCCAATCACAAAATTCTAATGCAGTAGCCTCACATTGACCATGAGTGGCAGCACTAAAACGTTTTTAGAACAAAAAATTTAGAATTTAACAAGTTTACACAGGAATGTCAAAAAATGCCCTGAAACTGAAAAATTGCATTGGTTAAGACCCATTTATACAGTTTATAAGTAAAAATAAGGTGTTTGGGGGTTTAGTTACTCTTTAAGAACAGAGAAAGAATGAATATTGCAAAAGGTTAGAGTTCAAAAAACGGTAAAAAATTAATTGTGTGGCCAAATTTTGTAAAAATGTAGTTGCAGAGCAAAAACACATTGTATTGAAAGCGCCTTCTATAGTTTAAAGTAAGAACTGCTTTGAATGCCATATGCACACATATTAATGAAATTCAAGCAGGACGTTCCCTACAAACTCCACCAAGGAGTAAATATAGATGATTGATGGATGGATGTTTTAATTTAAACTTAAATTTAATGATTTACATTCATAACATTGCATGCTATGCTTCTGAGAAACAGTAGTTTTCATTTGGGGCTGCCTCTTAAAGAATGACACCTGTCTTGGACTTGAAAAAAGTGACTGTCTGCTCCATGCCAGTAAGTACAGTGCTTTAATCTGGTCCCTTGCACAAAGCGTCCAGAATCTGGGGAGAAGTGTGCACACCTCTAGATTTTGCAAAGACTGGTTGCTATTAGTTTTTCAGTTGCAAAATGCTCCTGTCAAGATGGCAAAGGGAAGAACTGAATTGTATTAGGTGATGAGGAGAGAGGAGAGCAGGTGTAGAGGGATGGAGGAGAAAGAAGTTAAAATCCTAGTAGCAGATCACAGTGCAATAAATTTTTCACATTTATCAGTGAAAAACACATTTTGGGTTTAGTGTGCATAATTCTTTCTGACTTCCCTCACAGATTTATGTGCTAGATTAAAATTAATGCAAAGGATAGCAGGCTCGACATTATGCAGCATTTTTTTACTAAAGCCTACATTACCTGTATCATCTAATGCTGCTGCTATGTGCAGAAATCACCCCATTTATATAGGGAAATCACATTGAATGTTAGAAAATATCCTCATGCAGGTGTAATGCCAGTGGTAATAGCCTTTTGGTAAGATGGCAAGGAAAGCAGGCGGCAAAAACTTGCTTGGGAAGTATTAAAAGGACACTATAGATTTCCTTCACACTGTAATGAAAGTTTTATAAATTTGTTGCAATCTTGCAACATTGGTACAGCACAAAGGACTTAGGCAATTGTGAAAATACACTCTAAACAAAGAATGCTTTTAAAAATAGAAGTGTCCAAATGTTACCAAACACTTCTCAGTTCTAGGTATACTTTAAAATGTTTGAAGGCCTCGACTGGTAGGTTGTACTAAACATCTTGGAGAACTACCCTAAGATCTTTGGATGTAGGCTTCCTTACATCCTTCAGTCGCTTCATGTAATCCCAGACACACTATGTGATGTTGAAAGCACAGCTCTGTGGGGGCCATACATAAGTTCAAGGACTTCTTGTTCTTCTTTATTCTGTAGATAGCTCTTAGTGACTTTGGTTGTATGTTTGGTGTTGTTGTCCCGCTGTAGAATAAAGTCAGGGCCAATGATACAACTCCCTTATGGCATTGCATGGTGGATAAGTATCTGCCAATATTTCTCAGCATTGAGAATACCATTAATTCTGATCAAGTTCCCAACTCCATTTGCAGAAATTCCACCCCAAAGATTCAGGGAACCTCCACCATGTCCATGTACTTCCTGTCATTTTTCTGCACCCCATTCGTTTGAGTGTATATGTGAGTAACTTGGACTCATTTCTATGTCGAAGGTATGGCTTTGTGGCTGCAACTTTTCCATGAAGACTACTTCTGGCCAGACTTCTTTGGACAGTAGATGGATGTACCTTTGTACTACTGGTTCCTGACAGTTCTGAGCTGATGGCACTGCTGGACATCTTCCTATACTGAAGGGTTTTTAGCTTGATGTGTCTTTCATCTGCTCCACTAAGTTTCCTTGTCCGACCACGACATCTACAATCTTCAACGTTGCTCATCTTCTTTGTGCTTTTTCAAAAGAGCTTGAACTGCACATCTCAAAACCCCAATCTGCTTTGAAATCTTTGTCTGGGAGAGACTTTGCTGGTGCAGTATAACTACCTTGTGTCTTGTTGCTGTGCTCAATCTTGTTGCTGTGTCAATCTTGTCATAACACAAAACTATCCTCCACAACCTCACCATGGCAGTAGAGTTTGGCTGTTCCTCACCCGGTTTAACGACTCCTATACAACTTATTCTGTTTGAGTTATTGACTGTGTTTCAACCTACCTGTGACATTGATAATCATCATCACCTGTTTGTTACAATTGGCTGATAATACAGCTGACTAAAATCCTACAAAATCCCTGACTTTGTGCAAGTGTATAGTGAGAATTGATGCTGGTTTGAGGGCAAAAGGTAGTAACACCAAAGGTGATATGATTTAAAACTTGCCTAAAAACTTTGCACACTACTGCACATTAAGGGGCCTAAGAACCGTAAGTTCGTCTTAATCAAGTCAAATGAAAAATATAAATGTTTTAGGCCTTTCAAGGATAGAACAGCAATATGCTTTTCATCAGTATTGCTCCCTTTATTTTTTATTTTTTATTTGAATCATTGCCATAACATTGCCATAAAACATTATCTAAAACATAATTTTGTTTTGTGGTTTTCTGATGCAGTTGATTTCTCTCATTTGTTGTTGAGTTTTAATTAAATTGTTATTTTTGCACTCTGGACAGTTCAAGCATGGGCAAAATGGAGGAATGGAAAAGGATCCATAAGTAATAAGAAAATTATTCTCCTTTATTACCAGATGTCACCAGAAAGGTTGTACTTGTTAAAGAGAGCATATTGGATTAGAATGTATTGTCATGTCTTTCTTGTCATCTGTCGCAAAATCAATTTGGTTCGCTCTGACCATCAAGGAAGTGCAAACAGAGAACAAGTACTTCCATGTCAACTGCAAATGAAAGAAAGCAATCATCTTAACTCTCATAAAAAGAACAATTTCCTGTTGCTGCCCTCCGAGGACACACAACTTTGTGCATGTGTATGTATATTGACCCCTAAATGTCCACTGGATCCAGGTATCTTGGGAAATTTCCTCCAAATTGGACTTCAAGTGGACATGAGGGTGCTTAATGAGGTGTTAATAAGCAGTACAGCACTGGAGCCTTAAGAATCGGTAGTGAAATACTTTTTCGAGAATGAACAATATTTACACAGAATTATTCTGGTCCTGGTTTGCCATGGAGACAAGGAGGTCAGGCCCCTGTGATGTAAAAAATAAATTAGAAAGTGGGCAAATGCAACTGCTTACTTCCCTAAGTGATGCTTTGTTTAAATTAAAGCTCCATAGAGTTGACTTTTGTTCAAAATATGACACTTTCTTTACTCCATCATTCAATCATTTATTCAGTCAGATGTTCAATACATTTAGAAACACGTATGACTCAGATCCCATCGCCTTTTTTTATATGCCATATCCTTTCATGATTTAATCAACTTCATGTACATTTAAACATATATAACTATGAGGAAATCCACTAAAAGCATTTCTGTTTATTTTATACAGCAGTAGACGGACATCTGGTGCAACACACTCTCTACACCTTAGGACAATATAAGTCAGGCCTACTGAACATAGCTTATACATCCATCTTGTAATGACTCTTCTCATCAGATTACTGGGGAATAAAGAAAGCTGCTGGATAACCATTCTCACCTTCCTCATCCACCTCTGTGCCACAGTCAAGTCTCCTGTTCTATGGACCTCTGTGAAACTCAGGCAAATGAAGGGATCTGATTAATTTGGGGCTTATTTTGAAAAACAGAAGAGTATAATTACTCAAAGCTTCTCGGCAGTTTTCTTCAGTGGCATGTATTGATCCAAAGCTTGATTGTACATTTTAAAATGAGCTGCTTCATTGCGCACTCTGCAGAGTTCAACTGATAGTTTATGCGTAGTTATCATGTGACATCATCTGTTAAGCAATCATTGTGAGTTTATTTGGGTAAAGATAAATGAATGAACATCCTCTGCAGTGTAATCTACAAATATCATAGTTTGGGATTATGCATGTGTCATGAGATACCTGCTTCAGTAGTATTTGGTTATGTAGCTGACCAATGGACAAAGCTATTGTGTGTGTGCGTGTATATATATATATATATATATATATATATATATATATATATATATATATATATATATATATTGTGTAACATCGACATTTAGCTTTTTGCGCTTAATAACTGTGTTTTTTTCTTGACACATGCGCTGGAGCTTCAGTTTTAAGAGGACGAGCTCAGAGCCTTTACAGTCTCCTCTGACCATTCCTCTGTGTGTGTCACAGCTGGTTCTCTGTCCACTAGAGGTTTTTACATAGGCTGGAGATGAACCAGTATATGATCTGAGCCCCTCAGGGGATACAGATGTGATGAGCTCTGTGCCCCACTGGTGTTGGTATACAATCAGTCCAGTGTTTTATTGTTTCTCACGTGGCACGTAACGTACTGAATGAAGGAGGGACATTGCAGGACAGGGAGATGTATTTAGAGTCCCCAGAGATTAGAAAAAGGGCCTGGGGGGTGCTGTGCTTTGAGTCTGCTGGTCTTGGAGTGAAGGAAATTGCAGACTGTAGTAGCGTTAACAGAGTGGGAGATGTACACGAAAATCACAATAACGTGTTAGATAGTACGGCCTTGTGCTAACAGCTCCATGTCCTTACTGCATAGTCTCTTTTTGATAGATAGATGCACAGGGTTACACCATCTATAATTCACAGACATAGCCAGGCCCCTTTCTCTCATCTTACCACTCTCCTTGGCTCTATCAGCCCGGAGCAGATGAAAACATGTCCGTTTTTATGTGCGATCTGGAGTTAGTACGGTTAACCATTACTAGATTAACTAATCCGGCTGATTTCGCTGTAGCTCCTTTAATGGCTGGTTGGAGCAACCAACTCATCCACTTTGTTAGGGAGAGTTTTCCATAATGATGGACAGGATGACGAGCCTTTACCTCCTTCCCCTGCAGCGATGCACAGTCCCAGTGCAAGTGCCATGTCTATTCCTTCTCTGCTCACAAAGGGATGTTGGCTCGCTCGGTGGGAGGCTGCACAGTGGCGCTACCAATAGCGACCAGCTGATCCCTGGTGTTAACAATGAGTAATCGGGCCTTCATGGGTTCTCCAGACACAAATGCTGGGAACCATGCAAATAAAAAATTATAATTGTCCTTGAAATGGTTCATTCGTTTGATTGTGTGAAAAAGTAGTCCACAAATTAAAGAAAAGAGAACAAACACAAAAATGTTGAATAACTTATATTCAAAAGAGGAAAAAAAAAAACTCAGGATCATAGTAGAGCCGCTGACACAGGCAGCCTGCTTTAGTGGCGCCAGAAGTTATCATTAAAAAAAGATGCTCTGCCTTCAAGGCTTAGTTGCTACCTGTTTGTTTTGTTTCCAATGTATCTACAAGCTAGAGACTCCAGGAAAATATTAATTCACGGCCATAATGTCCACTCTTACCACTTCAAACTACTTGTACCCTTAATAAAGAGAACTGCTCTTGATCCTATTCTCGTAAAATAAACTCCTTCTCAGCTAGATCTACTTGTCAAGAATAATAAGTATCATTGAACTGAACTTTGATGTTGTTCAAATTTCAATAATAAACCATATTTTCTTGCTGTTTGATCCTTGAATGGGTTATAACTGAGCTTAAACACAAGACCTTCACAGGGAAAACCCTGAACATATTGCAACCCTAACTTGCATGTTTTTACACTTGAAAAAAAAAAACAACAATGTAGTTGTTAATAACTAATTTAATTGTCATCTCCAGATACTAGAAAAAACGGGCAAATTTCCCACGGAGGGTCCTGGGGAAAATTGGACCTGGAACCTTTCTATTCTCACACAAACCTTTGTTTTATTAATCAACCCCAACAGAACATCAATACTAAAATAAAGAATGGTGTCTCTCTTTAAAAAAAAACAAAACAGATTCACTGTTTCATTCTCACATGCAGATGTTTTATTTAACATATTTTAACATCAGAAATGGATAACTTAAGTAAATACAAAATTAAATTCAAATATTTTCTCTATAAAAGGGAAAAATCCATCCAAACCATCCTGGTTTCAATTAAAAAAGTAATTGTCTTTGTTATGAAATGCCAAATGAGCTGTGACCTCTGTTCAGTTTCACTCAGTACATTTACATGCACATCTAAATCGAGTTTTTTGGAGTAATCAGTCTAAGGGCTTACTAACTGCAGTGAGCCGAGTCACAGTTTACATGTCTATCAGAAAACGGATTATTAAATGAAGTATGTTCCACTCCCCAATGATAGATGGCGACATGTGCCTCTAAGTGTTAGCCTAATAGCGGTTAGCTTCCAGCTGAATTCAGAGCAGTAAACTGAGGTTGGTGGGAGAGAAGCAGACGAAGTTAAAGCATGATATTCACAGTAACAACGCATCGCCTTATCGTAACTCCAAACATGAACTGATTGGCCACTTACATTTGTCTTACACACCATATGCCTCTTATAATACCACTGTTGTTATTGCTTTTAATCGCATTTCCGGCTCTCATAACTTCCCAAGGGGGTACGCAAGTGCAGGCCAAGGGGCTGGTTGCAGAGTAATTTGATTCTCAATCGCATTACCCAGCTAGAGAAGCCGAGCTTCTGAAATTCCCATTCGGTTTGACTCCAGCCAGACTAAGGTGTATACATGTGTTTTAAAAGTCTGATTTCAATCAGACTAAGGCAATAATTTAAATTTGTCTTGGTGCATGTAAACATACAGACTTATGTCTAATCCTGATTACTGCTAGCCCTGTAGAATCATTCCATTACTTATATAGAAACTGAAATTGCAAAGCAGGCTAAAAGATGTAAAACATTTAACTATGACAAAAAGGGAAAAAAGGTAGGAAAATATTATCTGGGGCAAATACTTTTCCAACACTCTGCTTCTTAAATACACTCCTAATTATATTGTACTGTAGTTTTGCAGCTTCAATGTAATGAATTAATAAAAAAACACATTGATATTTAAATATTAAAGATGTCTGCTTTTTAGCACATTACTTAAAAACACATATTTATCCAGTGATTACAATCAGTGCCTTTAAAAACCAGCTTTTCTATTAAATACTTTTTCTACAGTTATTTTGAAAACTCAGGAGGGATATTTGTGTTGTCAAGCCATTATTTACCATTATTTAATAATGGATTCTGACTCCTTTTATCTGTTGTTTTGTTCTAATAAAGAAATCTTGTGAGCATTCAGTAAATATATAGTGGGAAGAAGAGGAGAAGGGTTGTTGTTCGGCTTTAACCTAAAAATGAACCAGACTTCAGAGGCCCAGATGGCCAGCCTTGACCACTCGATCAGGCCATACAAAAAATTGCCAGTGTCAAATATGAGGGTGTTAGATGCCTTTTTCCTTCCATCAAAGTCTGACATTCTCTTTTTGACTCAATCTATCCCACTTTCCTTACTTTTTCTCCTTTTCCTCTTGTGCATTAAAGTCATTAAAGTCACTCTGTCTCTGGTCTCCCAAAGACAGTTGTTTGCTACAATTGAGGATTCTTTGCAGTCTCAAAGATGAAATAGGAAACAAAATGTTCTCAATTTTCTTCTGCCACCAATCATATTTCCCTTTCTTCCTTAGTTTTGCATCATATATGCCAATCTTCCCCATACAATAACATAATTTTAACATGCAAGAAAATATTCTCACTTCTTTCTTGTACTCTGTTGCGAAGGGAATGCGGGCACATTGTGTTATTAACTCCATTGAAATTTAGTTTCTAGCTGAAGTAATTATGGATGAAACTGCAGCAAGGAGAGAGAAAAAATGAATGCTCCTCATAAAAAAGATAACAGCTGTGTAATTTTCCTCAGATCGATTTCAGCTGTTGGACATAATGTAAAAAAATAAATAAAAAAAAAACAGAAAATTCACATTGTATGATACACTTTTTTTATGATTTATTTGTTTAACGGAGCAGTAAATACATATTTTGCACCTACCACTAATTCTGCCACTCCAAGATACGCTACTACTTCTTTAAGGCCTGGTTTACACGGAAGGATTTCAAAATTGTCGGAGGAGCTCCGGACCGCACACAGGAATGAAAAATCATCTATATACCTGCTGTGCTCCTACCATGTACAGTGTCTGTGGAGAGACACCACAAACGAACCGATGTTACTCACACACACAGTTCGGTCTGCACTGCGCAGTTGTGCACAGAAAATATGTGCTACGAGCATATTTGAGGACTGATGATCCAATTTACAATAGGCAAGAAACTTGGTAAGAAGAGATCATCTATTAGCATAATAGAACATGAAATAAATAATGAACTCCCTTGATATGTGGTCCCTTGCATATCTCACCTTGTGGGGTACATATGATTATAAGAACTGTGAGGAAACGGCTCTGAACTACACAGGTGGAAATGCTTAATGAACTGAAGAGAGCTGGGACAAAAATAACAGATGTTGCTCTTAGTAAGCCACTACCTCATAATGGATTAAAATCCTGAAGTCTTCCTGCTTGGACCAGCATGTTTCTAGGCCTATCTAAAGTTTGTGTGTCCATCTGGATGACCCAGGGGAGAATGTCATTCGGTCAGAAGAGACCAAATAGAATTATTTGGTATAAACACCTCTAACTGTGTTTAGAATAGGAAGAATTATCTGCAATAAGGAAATAATGAAATAATGAATGAGGCCATGTATCATGAGATTTTGTGCGAAAACCTCCTTCCATCAGTGAAAGCATTGAAGACGAAACATGTCTTCTAGCGTGACAATGAACCCAAACACACTGCCCATGCAATGAATGGCTACATAGGAAGCATTGCATGGTTATGGTGTTGCCTAGCCAGACCTCAATCCAATAGAGAATCTGTGGAGGGAGTTGAAAGTATTTGTTGCCCAGGGACAGCCCCAAAACATCTTAGTTCTAGAGAAGACCTGCATGGAAGATTGGGCCAAAAATAGCAGCTTTGGTCTCCAAACCTGGTGAAAACCTACAGAAACATTTGACCTCTGTCATTGCCAAGCAAGGTTACTTTACCAGGATCCTTTTGTTATTTGATAATTACTTATTTTCTGTACCAAAGCACAAACTTTTTTTTTAAAAAATCATACAATGTGATTTGCTGAAAGTATTTTTTTTTTCACATTCTGACAGTTGAAGTTCACCTATGATGAAAAGTGCATACCTCTCATCTTAAGTGGGACAACTTGCACAATCTATGGCAGTGCTGATACTTTGTGTAGCTCTTAGTAGTAGTCTTTAGTTATGGTTCTATGTAAATCTTAGTTCTTGTTTTATTTTGAAAACCTGTCCTTTCTATTTACTTGTTTTCACTTTGTATTCTATTGTCACCTTTTTGGGTTGTATGTTGTTCATTTTTTATGTTGGGTACTTTGCATTGGTTTGTTTTCATCTGTTTCACGCGTTCACTGTATAGCCATTTCTCCCATTTCAACTTCTGTTACTTGCTTTCCATTACAGCTGCACCCAGTTTAAATGAACAAAGGACTAAATTTGTGTTACACATACTAACCACTGGAAGCGCGTTACACTGGACCCACATTCACCCATTTGCACTCACAAATGCACACACATAAATTCGGTGATACAGAGCTTGGTAGGCAGCTTGGGGTTAAGTGCCTTGCCAAGGGGAACCTTGACATTTGACAGAAGGAAGCTGGAATGGAACCTACGACCCTCTGATTTCAAGACAACTAGCTTACCTACTGAGCCACAGTTGCACACATGTTCTAATCTGTGACCTGCTCTTTGGTCAGTGTTCAGCTCTCCCGCTGAATATCCCTGTCGGTCAGCTCTTTGCCAGATCATTCATATTAAGCCTTATGTTGTTCTTGCGCTCTATTATTTGGATTTATGCCTGCATTTTTTTTCTTTTTTTGAGTTCTTGTTTTTCTCATTTTTTTGTGGGTAAACTGTTTACTTTCAGCTGCATGCCTCCTACCATTGTGGGTCCTGTTTTTGTTTATTTTATGACACTTTTTAAATTGCTTTTTTTTTTTTTTCTCTCTAAGATAATATAATTCACAGTTCAACTATTATGGCATTTTTTTTAGATCCAGAAGAAGCAAAGTCATTATCCATCACACTACCATCACAATTTTTGAATTTCAGTTTTCTCAAATGCTGGTTAACTCTAGATGTAACAGAACACACACCTTCCAAAAAGAACATTTTGTCTTTTCAGACTCAATAATCTGTATTCTTGGATTACGTTCAAGACATTTTTGGCAATCCTTAGATGGGTCATTATGTTTTCTTGCTAAGCAATGGATCTCATCGTTGAACTCTCCCATGAACTCCATATGTGTCTAGTTATGAACAACCTAATTGAGGACCCTACTTGAGGTTCCATACTGTCTTTTTTGTTCGTTAACAGCTCCCAGTATGTTCACTGACTTAAAAATGGCTTTGTGATGCTTGTTAATGTTGATTTATTTAACTCCTATTTATTGTTGAATTTGTTTCCAAAGATGTGATTCATTTTGAAATATTTAATCCTACTTCACATTAGCAACATGTTCTGTTTAACTGTCTATCAGCAATTAGGCCTGTGCAGCTAATGAAGATTAAGAAAACAAACAAAAAGAAAAACGGAAAACCTTCCCTGGACCAAGTGGAAAGTAAAATAAATGCTGATGGAAATGTAATTGCAGGGTGAGCCTGTGAGAAAACATGTTGCAGGCTGAAAACGAAATTGGGGATTCAAATTTTAGTGAGACAATGACCTGAAATGTATAGCTGATGCTACAATGGAAATGTTAAGTTCAGGGTATATTTATGTATTTAAATGGTCCAGTCAAAGTCAAGGCTTTCATCTAGCTGAGATATCTGTAAATGAAATTAAAACTAATGTTCATAGATACTTTATATCCAACCTGACTGGGTTTATGATATTTTACCAAGAAGAATTTCAGTCTCTAGACATCTACAGCTGGTTAAGACAAAGCCGCAAAAGACCTATGGCTGTAACTGGAAATAAAAGCTACTGTTGGCATTGATTTACAGGGACTTATTAAAATTGTAGGTCACTCATTTTACATTTTTAATTATAAAACAAATATATAAACATTTAATCCCACTTACCACGCAGGTAAGTGCTACTCTGTCTATTAAATAAAATTTCAATGAAAAGCCCTAAGGTTCAAGGGGTTGGAATTGTTTTGCAAGACACTTTATAAAATCTGGCTGTAACTTGCAAATGCAATACACAAATACTGGAATTTCCGTATGCAAACTGTGATCCAAAAGTACCCGAATGGATTTTCACAAAGGCACAGTCACTCTTGAAGACCAACATTTAGCTTGGCTGCAGCTCAACAATCCGTTATGCGTGGACTGACCCTGAGGGCTGAAGCGCCCTTTCTTCCTCAGCAGTGGGCCTGTTTCCCACCGCCTGAGCTGAACTATGAAGCTGCAAGACTTCACAGGGGGAGAAAGAGTAACTTCAAAGGTTGGGGATGATTGCCTAAGATCTATGAACTGTGTGGTACAGTGAAACAGAGGAAGCATATGTTTGTGAATTTAGACCTCACACAACATTGAGTGCAGGAATGACGTATGCATAGTCTTTTATTTAATTTTAATGTTAATGGATTATACCTTCGCAAATTATATAACTGATCCATTATGCTTTTATTATTGTGGGATTGTGGCCTACCCAATCATAGGGAAAATTGCTGAGTAGACCAATGTCGACCTGACATCACAAATTCAGGCATTGACAGTACCACAGTTCCACCAACATAGATGTATGCTGGACATGGGCTGGACTATTCCTTGTGTGAGGCCTTCCATGCTTTCACACCTGCAGCATTTTGTTCAATTTAAACAAACTAAAGTATGGCTCATTTGCAAGTATGACTCGTTTGAGCTGGTCTGAATGCGGACCAGTAAGATTTGCTCCTGACTAACGAACTGGACCAAGACCAACATTTTGAGGTGTTCTTGGTCCACTTCCAAACTGACTCTGTTACGGTTTATTTAAGGTGTCTATACAAACCTGCCTCGGGATGGTCCAACTTCTTGGTAAAAGCCCTTTTTGTTTTATGTAGGCATTCTGCAATTCTTGCTAAAGCGCCACCACACACAAGGGGGATTTACAACATTTAAAAGGTTTAATTGTTTTTTAGAAAGTGCAATGTGACCACAAACCAGACTAGCTTAGCAAAATTGGTCCCCAATCGTACGGAGTCCAGCGGACTAACAGGGGTGAAAACACCAATAGATGAACAAAGGCGAAAAAAAGGTTTTGACTGTTGTTCGGTGGTCTAAAGTTGTTGTTTTTTGTTTAACAGGAAAGCAAATTTTCCAACTCCACACAAAAAGGCATGCATAGCTGATATGTATGCATGTGCCAAATCTAAATCTTTTAAGCAAGGGGGGAAAGGAAGTGAACTTATTTCAGGGCAGAATTTTATTAAGTAGCAAATTCACCTGATGAGAAAAGCAAATGAATTTAACTTTATTTAATCGAACTCTGTTAAGCGAATCGAATAAGTGTGCGATTGAATAGATGTGTGCATAGTGTTTGCTTTGTTCTGCTTGATGAAGGTTTTGTGCTCATTAGGAGATTACACAGCTGCAAGCTGCTGGTCTCAAAGCAATTGAACCAGTTAAAGGATTAATAGAACTTCCAATTTTTTAAGTCTCTTAGTGTGGAAATTACCACCTAAGTTTCTATTATAACATTCAACAAGGCAGAACAAGTTTGGAGCCCTTATGTTTAGCTCATTCCAGATTTTATTTTTTATATAGAATTTAGATAGGGGAAGTGGGATGGTCAATGGATAATTTTGTACATAAAAAAATATTTGTGCTCCTTCTATGGTGAACAACATGACATCAAGTACAATCCGGCTAAAAGTGTAATCATGATCAGTCAAACTAAAGAAGACAAATGCATGACCTTTCCGTTTTTTTTAATTGCCTGACAATCTATTGAGAGTCTCAGATGAAGTAAAATATCTGGGTCATGTGATCACAGATCACTTGTCTTATGATGACCTTCAGAGACTGCAAATAGCTTATAATGATGCTCAAAGACTGTTATTAAAAAAGCCCAGATGGACTATTGCAACTAAACTATTTGTGTCTGCTGGTGTCAGAGCATTGAAGGCTGTTTTAAAGGAATAGTTCACCGTTTTTACATACTGACATATGTTCTTACGTTACCTTAGACTAGTTGATATGTACCTGTCTGGTCTTTGTCTGTGCGCTCTGTCGTGCAAATGGAGCACAAACGCAGCCTCTACTGTATAGTCACTTCCAGAAGCAGTGAGCGTGGTACTCACAATATAGTACCCCTTTTTTATCCGCTGAGAAAATCGACATGTTACATTTCTGTGTTAATATACTTTTTGGTGTAACTGTATTTAAATAGGGAAAGCATGGAAAAGTTCGGTAGCTTCTGACGGTAGCTGATTTGGAGCTATACAGTATGTGGAAGAGGCTGCGTTTGTGCTCCATTTGCACGACAGTGCGCATAGACAAAGACCAGACAGGTACATATCAACTAGTCTAAGGTAACGTAAGAACATATGTCAGTATGTAAAAACGGTGAACTGTTCCTTTAAGGAACTTTATGTATTTGTTTATCTGTCAACTGAATAAGTCTGATAATAGTGTAATCTCATTACTGACAAACTGAATACAGTGCTACTGTATATGGTACACCTCTACACTTTGGAAACATCAGTTTGGCTATCTCCTCAAACATTAGGAGTTTTTTTTTATTGTGTTTTTGTTTAAAAATTGTCTTTGGCATGTTATGGACCACAAGTCTGCAAATAAATAAAATAAAAGGTATTTTTTGATCATCTGATATATATTTGTTGTTTTTCCACTGATGACCATAAAAAACAGTGTTATCGATACCTGTGCAAAACCTGTGTTTTGCAGGCCCTCCACCAGTGCTGAATTTGCCAGCTTCTTTACTGAAAATATCTTGAACATCAGAAGGTCAATTAGTACAGCAGGTTCAACCCCAATACCAATTTTAAGCCCAGTTAACACCCACATGGAGAAAATGACAGATTTTCAAACAATAAATCAATCGAGCTTTGATGAAATTATTGAGAAACTAAGCTCTGCCACCTGCCAACATGTTTTCTTAAAAAAGTCCTCCCAGCCATAAGGGCGGATCTGATCAAAATAGTTAACTCATCCCTCCTATCAGGTGTTTTCCCACAAGCTTTAAAAATAGCAGTTATCAAGCTAATACTAAAAAAGAAGAACCTAGACAGCATGTTCACTAGCAGGGACCACGCCACAGATTGAGAATTTTAACAGTTTATTGAAGGCATGGAGAATTGAACAGTCTGAGGAGGGACATCGGAGACCCAGGGGAAGACTCAGTGTGGGGGTGCAGTCTTCGAGAAATCATCTTTCCGAGCCTGCTCAGAACCCCCTCAGACAAAAGCATATACAATGTGCAAGGCACAGAGAAAGTCATCTCGAGGCCCTTTATGAGAGGTCGTTGCAATCCAATCAGATAAAAGTTTGTCTGAGTAAGGAATCCCAGCAGATTACCGAGTCGTCAACGCGGGGTTGAGCAGTTCCTCAGCAATCCCTTGTACTGAGCAAGCATGCAGCGACTGTGGAGAGGAAAAACTCCCCTTTAGCGGGAAGAAACCTCTGGCAGAACCTGGCTCAGAACAAGCGGTCGTCCGCCACGACCGTCTGGGGGTCTGAGGAGACAGAAAGCAGGGGGCGTTGTAGTTGAGCAGGACGCCGGACCGGATGAAGCTTGTTCTCCAACAGTCCGAGCCCACGACGGAACATCTGCGGGAACGGCTCGGGACCTAAACGAGAGATTGGAAGAGTTAGTAGAGGAGTGAACAGGGGCACAGAATGTGGAGGCTGTGTCCGATGGACGCTGCTGAGAAAAAAGGGGGAAGGGTAGAAGGGCGGTTCAAGTGCAGGTACTTAATTATGGAGGTATCGGGGGTTTGGGGCGAGCTTACACCAGGCTCACCGTCCAAGCCCACTGTAACTAAAAGGACAGTCTAAGTTGGACACCCGCCCCCGAGGATCGGGACCCCACCCCATGGGGAAGGACGCGGGCCCCGTTCCCCCCCCCCCCCGCGCACCCCACCCCCCCCCCCGTCTACCACCCCCCCAGGAGAACCTGGACCCACGCGCCCCCCCCCGTCCCCCGCACACCCCCACGTTAACCCAGGACGAGATGGAACGGGTCCGGCACGTTACCGGAAGAGTAGGGAACGGCGTCGGCAGTTACCCGGAAGTCGAGGGAACGGGTCGGCAGTTACCCAGGAGAGAAGGGAGCGGGGCGGCAGTTACCCAGGAGAGATGGAAGGGTCGGCAGTTACCCAGGAGAGAAGGAGCGGGTCGGCAGTTACCCAGGAGAGATGGAACGGGTCGGCAGTTACCCAGGAGAGATGGAACGGGTCGGCAGTTACCCGGAAGAGAGGGAACGGGTCGGCAGTTACCCGGAAGAGAGGGAACGGGTCGGCAGTTACCCGGAAGAGAGGGAACGGGTCGGCAGTTACCCGGAAGAGAGGGAACGGGTCGGCAGTTACCCGAAAGAGAGGGAACGGGTCGGCAGTTACCCGAAAGAGAGGGAACGGGTCGGCAGTTACCCGAAAGAGAGGGAACGGGTCGGCAGTTACCCGAAAAAGAGGGAACGGGTCGGCAGTTACCCGAAAAAGAGGGAGGTGAACCGGGTCGGCAAGACCCTGCAAAGAGCGGCGACGGGTCGGCAAGACCCTGCAAAGAGCGGCGACGGGTCGGCAAGACCCTGCGAAGAGCGGCGACGGGTCGGCAAGACCCTGCAAAGAGCGGCGACGGGTCAGCAGGTACCCGGAACCTAGAGGGAGGGGAAGGGAGGGGCGAAACAATCGAGCCAAACGAGGGATGAAGAGCGGGCAGAGCTTATAAGTGTATGGTGATGTGATTAGAGATGTAGGACAGGTGCGGGGTACCGGAAGAGTTGATTAAGACTAATTACGAAGTGGTACGAAGTGGATCTGAAACGTGGTCCCTGCTCCCGAACCTAAGTCAACAAGTTAACTCCATTTCACTAGCAGGGACCACGCCACAGATTGAGAATTTTAACAGTTTATTGAAGGCATGGAGAATTGAACAGTCTGAGGAGGGACATCGGAGACCCAGGGGAAGACTCAGTGTGGGGGTGCAGTCTTCGAGAAATCATCTTTCCGAGCCTGCTCAGAACCCCCAAAAAAAAAGGTCTTGATAAAATGATTAACTGAAAGGCGAATGCACGTGGTGTAGATCAGATTATTTCGGATCGATATGCTGAAGGAATGCCAGCAGGCTAGAACCTGGGTTAATGTCGTCAGAGATCCCTGATCCCTTATAGGGACTTAGGTCAAAAAACCCCAAAAGTCTGGAGAGATAGGCCTGGTAATCAGTGGGCATGACATAGACGGTATAGTTTTTGAGTAATTAACAGAGAAGCGAATGTGCGCGGTGTAGATCGTACAGATTATTGCGGATGTAGGATCGGTAGGCGGAAGAGGACCAGCGGCCCAAGATTTGGATAACGTTGTCCGATATACCGGACCTAGCGGCTGAGGTAGCTGCACCTATGCGTATGGAATGGACAGAATATGGATCAAGGGAGATACCGGACCGGTGGAGGATCTGGCGAAAGTGACTGGTAAACCAGAACCTAGTAGCGGGGCTACCAGACTCTGTAATGAACAGCGGGTCGAATGGAGAGGCGTTGGCGGATAGTCGAGACTGGACGTAGTGAGTAATAGGTTCATATGGACTGAGGATAGAAGTGAGACGGAAGAGGTGTATTAGGACGGAGGTACCGAGCTGATTGGTTTTACTTCTGCGAAGGTTGTAAATGATTGTGTCCTGACTATGAATGGAGATGTCCGAGAGACATGGATGAATGGAAGGGTCGTGTTTGGAAGAAGTAGGGGCGAACTCGGAACAACGCAGGAAACCAAAATAAGCAAGTAGGAGCATGGAACGAAGAGTTAAGTCAACGAAGGGGGATAGGTAACCTGAATGAAGCGTGAGAATGCAGCCGGTAAGGAGGTCGGAGGTGAGCGGTAAACGATGAGCGGCGGTGGGTTTTTCTAACTTTTTAAGACCTTTTAACAACATAGGAACGTGACTGTGGTCGAGGGCTGGACAGGGGCTACCTGTTGCCAATTTGACGAAGAAGCTGATCCCTGACAGATATGATTTAATTGTGGATAGACGGATTTGCTGGATCGAATGGGAGTGAGAGATGAATTGGCAGATAGACAGGGGAGTAAGTGAGGGAAAAGGGAGACTGTACATTACGTGAAAAGTTTTGAAAGCGTTCCAGCCGGACAAGTAAACAGAGAGGGAACCGGGTGAGAGGCTGTCGATGATGGAGATCTGGGAGATGGTGGTGAGATTGCGGAGTTGTGCTGTCAGTTGAAGATGGTGGCCGAAAATGGTGGGATCGGTGTTGGATTGAGGTCCGCAGCGGGAGCCAAGGATCTGAACTTCTGAAAAGAGAAACGTGAAAGGGAATCAGCTATAGAGTTTAGGTGACCAGGGATATGGGCAGCACGGAGAATGAACTGGTGTTGGGCTGATATGAGAGTGAGTCTGCGGATGAATTGCATGATAGCTGGGGAACGAGAGCGACTTTTATTAATGATTTCGACTACTGCTTCGTTATCGGAGTGGATGACGATTGATTTCTGAGACCACTCGTGTCCCCAAAGAAGGGCTGCTATTACGATGGGGTAAAGCTCGTGAAGAGCGGAGGAAGGGAGGGTGGCCTGGGCCTGAATGGAATCGAACTGCGGGGGCCAAACTGAAGCGAACCACCTCCCTTGGTAGTAGCCTCCGAAACCGACGGAAGGTGCAGCGTCTGTATAGAGCTGAATATCCTCGGGGAGGGAAATGAAATCGTTATAAAAGAAGGAGATACCATTCCAGGAGGAGAGGGAATCGTGCCAGAGCCGCATCTTTGTGCGGCAGGGCCCTGTAAGGGCGAGCCGATCGTGGAGACATGGCATGCTAGCGGCGGTGGACAGGAGGTGAGACACGAAGGACCTACCCTGGGGAATGATGCGGACGGCGTAGTTAAGATGACCCAGGAGTGAGAGCAATTGCTGTTTTGAGCAAGCTTTAGCGAGCATAAAGTTTGAGAGGATGAGGAAGATCCGATGGACCTTCTCGAGTGGCAGAGAAGCCTGAAAAGAGTCGAGGGTGATGCCCAGAAATTCCAGAGTAGTAAGGGGGCCCACAGTCTTCTCGTTGGAGAGAGGGACTCCTATATCAGAGAAGGCTGTGGTGAGAGCGCGAAGCCCTGAATGGGGCGGAGAGGAAGCGGGGGTGATGACCAAGAAGTCGTCCAGGAGGTGAAGGACGTATGGTAGACAGTATGAGTTAAGCAGTACCCAGCAGAGGGCTTCGGAGAGTGAATCGAAGATTCTAGGACTGCTTCTGCAGCCGAAAGTGAGCCGAACCGCGAAGTAATAAGCCCCTTTCCAGCAGACGCCGAAAAAACGCCAAAAATCTGGGTGAATGGGAAGGACCTTGAATGCGCTAGTTATATCCGCCTTGGCGAGCCAAGAGCCCCGGCCCGCCAGGCGAATAAGGCTAATGGCATGATCGATGGAAGCGTACTGCATGGAAAAGTCGGGGAAGGGGATGAGGCTATTAATGCTAGGTACGGGAGAACTATGAGGTGCGGACAAGTCGATAATCAATCGCTTTTTGCCGGAATACTTCCGGGTGGCGACGCCCAAGGGGCTAACCCGGAAAATCGGGAAAGGGGAGTGACTGAACGGGCCGATCATGAACCCCTCCTTTACCTCCTTACGGAGGAGAGAGTCGACAGTGTCGGGTTCAGAGAGGGCAGACCGCAGGTTGGGGCAAAGGGCTGAACTATCGGGGAGAATCTCTATGCCGGGGTGGAACCCGTGGATAAACCTCTGGACCAGAAAATTGACGAACTCCCTATCAGGATGGCTGGCCAGGGCGGAGACGAGGGCCCTCACCTTAATGGGTGTGCCGAAGTGGCGGATTAGTCAATCGGGCATCGGGGTCGGGTTGTGGGGGCAGGAGCCCCTGGAGTGAGCCCCGCCGCAAAAGGAGCAGCAGTGCAGGAACCTGCAGCTCGAGGAAGAGCAGCCATGCATATTAAAATTGTTGCAGACCATCCGGCCCCCTTGGTAGAGCAGAGGACGGCCATATTTGTCGACGCCCCCGAGGGCTGGGGTTCTGGCCTTGGGCCTAGGGTGGGGTTTGGGAATGAGCGGAGGGGGAGGGGCGGCGGCCGACAAGCGGTCGGGAGCCCCCGAGCTACGGGCCGCTGGAGCCTTGGGCCGGAGGGGGTTAGATAAGACGCAACCAGTGGCAGGGTGGGAGAGGGCGCCGCAAAGGCTGCAGGACAAAGAAGCCCGGGCTGCGAAAGTGCGGCAGTAGAGCTCCGAGTCGAGCTCGCCCCAGTAAGTCCCCTGATTGAACTGGGCGAGTCGGCCTGCAGCCTGGGAGGAGAAAATGTTATGGTAAGAGTAAAACCCGGTGCCCCCGAACCGGAGAGCTAGGTCCAGGACGATGGACAGATAGTCGTCCAGCTCAGCCCGCCGGTCGGGGTACGCCGAGCAGATTGTATCCCGGTAAAGGGAAAAGGCTAGGGCAAACTCGACAGGGGTAAGATCCCTGGAGCGGGAGTTGATGGGCGGTGCTAACTGCATGGGCCCTAGAGTGGTTATTATCTCCCGTGGCTGGCCCGAGAGGCCCAGGGAGGGATGAAGGAGGAGGGCTAGGTCGACGTGGTTACCTTGGAGGATTTGCTGACGCAGCGTGGGGGAGACCGGGGAAGGGCGGAGGATGGAGGAAGCAGGCCGAACGGGGGGAATGGCTGTGGAGAGAGAATAAGGGTTTGACCCTAAAGGGTGAATGACCAGGGGAGGTAGAGGTATGTTGAGGAGGGAGGGGAAGGGGGGGGTGGGGAGAGGGTCAGCGAGGGGCTGAGAACGGGACGACGGGGGGGGTTGAGGAGCCGACGGAGCGGCGGGCGTGGGAAAGGAAAGGGGGGGGTTCGCTGAAGGAGGAGGGGGGGCCGAAATGGAGCTAGAAGGAGGGACAGAAAAAAAAAGATGAATGGACTCCAGCAGGAGGCACAGCTTGAGAAGACAGGGAGGAAAAATAATTCGCTAAAGAGGAAGCAAAGTCGTGGAAGGAGGGAGCAGAAACGGGTTGTAGTTGCGGCTCGCCCCCAGCAGGGGGTGCCGTGGGCGCGAGGCCCGAGACCACTGCGAGAGGAACGACGCTACCGGAAGTCCCGCCCGATGAGGAAGCGGGAAGCCTGGAGCGGAATGAGGATGAAAGGGGAGGAGGGGATGGGAAAAGGAGCCGAAAGAGATGGGCCTTGTTGGCGGAGCAACTAAAACGGATGCCCTTGTCCCGCACCGAGCGCTGGAGCCGTGCGACTGTCCAGCCGGACATGTCGGGGCGGCTCTGGGTTGCAGCCAGGGAACGCTGTGCGGGAGGGGAGGCTCCGTCTCGAGGCGCAGCAGCGTGGTGACGGCGGCGAGAGGATGAAGGAGGGGGAGCCCTGCTCGGGTGAGCCGAAGCAGTGGCACGAAGGACCGTGGGCGTCGGCTCGAGCCGGAGACGGAGTCTCTGAGGCGAGGCGGGGGAGGAGGGAGGCCGGCCCGAGCGACTGCGAGTGGCCGGAGGGAGCGGCGTAGAAAACAGATCGGGTGAGGGAGCGTTAACCGGGGAAGACCGACCGGATGCCGGCTGGCTCGAAAAGAGTCGAACGCGGCGTGAGACTTGGCGAACCACCAGCTGTGGGGATGCCGTGAGAGGAGTCTGACCGTCGAAGAGCTCGTCGTCCGAATTAGACGGATCGATAGTGATCGATAGGACGTCCATCCTGAGAACGACGAAGCCGAAGCGAGCTAGGTAAGCACAATTAACACGTCGAAGTCTGACTGATCGCGAAACAATCGAGCCAAACGAGGGATGAAGAGCGGGCAGAGCTTATAAGTGTATCGTGATGTGATTAGAGATGTAGGACAGGTGCGGGGTACCGGAAGAGTTGATTAAGACTAATTACGAAGTGGTACGAAGTGGATCTGAAACGTGGTCCCTGCTCCCGAACCTAAGTCAACAAGTTAACTCCATTTAATGCAAAAATACAGACCAATCTCTAATCTCCCATTTATCGGTAAAATTATTGAAAAAGCTGTGTTCAAACAGCCAAACAAAGTTCCTAACAAAGAACAAATGCTTTGACATTTATCTGTCTGGTTGTTGTAAGCACCACAGCACTGAGACTGCCCTTGTTAACTTTTTCAGTGACATTCCTACAAATACTAACTGTGGTAAAATCACAGTATTAGTACTATTAAACCTCAGTGCAACGTTTGACACCGTTGATCATCAATCAATCAATCAATCAAACTTTATTTATAAAGCGTTTTTCAAACAAAGTTACTCAAAGTGCTTTACATATTTATAATAACCCCACAACCCCCCTTCAAAAATAAAATCATCAACGCAAATACAACCCCCTTCCAACCCATCAGTCATTCTCACACATACACACACTTAAAAGCTACAAAAAGCGGGCTGAGTACAGATGAGCCAGGAAATGCCATCGTGGGAGCCATCTGCATCGGCAGCAGCAGATCAACAGCAGCAGCCAGGGTCCGACCCAGGGCTCCCAGAGGAGGGAGGGCTGGTACCCCCACCTCCACCCAAGCACTACCTGGGGGGACCCAGGCAGCCACAGCCGACCACCGCCCCCGATGCAGGGGACTCCCAGAGAGGAAACACTGGCAAGAAATATTAAAATACATTAAAATATAATGTTTATAAAATATAAAGTGTATAAGGTATAAAACAATAAGTGTAAAACAACGATAAGATAGATCAAGATAAAAATGCTAAGCAGATTAATAAATAAACAGTTAAAAGCTAAACTAAAAATTAAATCAGGTAAAACATTCTGAGCGGTTAAAAATATATTAGTAAATACTAATTAGTTAAAGGCTAAGCTAAAAAGGTTTGTATTGAGCCTGCTCTTAAAAACATGGACATTCTCTGCGGCCCTGAGATCATCTGGCAGCCTGTTCCAGAGGTGATGATATATTACTGGAATGTCTAGAGAGCTGGGTCCGACTCTCTGGTACAGCACTCAACTGGTTCAAATCCTACCTCAAGAACAGGAACTTCTTTGTGTCACTTAGCCAATTCTCATCACAAAACACAGAAATCACATGTGGGGTTCTCCAGGGCGCCATCCTAGGGCTCCATCCTAGGGCCCCTCCTATTTAGCATTTACATGCTCCCGTTAAGCCAGATCATTACAATAAATAATATCAATTACCACAACTATGTGGACGACACTCAAGTTTATATCTCACTGTTACCAGGTGATGTTGAACTCATCCATTTCCTCAATAAATGCACTGAGCAAATTAACAGCTGGACGTCCCATAATTTCCTCCAACTGAACAAAAACAAAACAGAAGTACTTATCTTTGGATCCAAAAAAGATTGATTAAATATCAATACACAGCTTCAGTTGGTCCAACAAGAAACTACTGACCAGGCCAGAAATCTAGGTGTAATGATTGACTTAGACCTGAACCTCCAAGGTCACATAACAAAGACAGCTTTCTATCACCTGAGGAACTTTTTTTAGGGTTAAAGGACTGATGACACAAGGAGACCTAGAAAAACCCATCCATGCATTTATCTCTAGCTGCCTTGATTACTGCAACAGTATCTTCACAGATCTGCCTAAAAAAATCAATCAGACAGCTGCAGCTGATCCAGAACGCTGCTGCTCGTGTTCTCACTAGAACCAGGAATATAGAATACATCACCCCAGTTCTAAAGTCCTTACACTGGCTCCCAATAGGTCAGAGAATATATTTCTAAGTGCTTTAATTAGTCTATCCATCATTGAAGTGGTTAGCACCAAAGTACATTAGAGATCTGCTATCATGGTACAAACCATCCAGACCACTCAGGTCCTCCAACTCTTGTCTACTGAACTAGAACCAGAACCAAGCAGCTTTCATCTTCTATGCTACTCACATCTGAAACAAACGGCTGGAAGAATGCATGGCTGCAGAGACACTGGATTATTTTAGATCTAAAATAAAAACTTACCTATTTAGACATGTTTATGAATAAGTGATACTATTATTGCTTTTTTCATCATAAATTGTTCTTTTAATCAAATGCTAAATGTTGTCTGTGATTTATTTATTTTTTCTCTGTTTTTAATTGTCATACTCATGTACTATTGTATATTTGGGTTCGTTGCCACCATATCGTGTAAAGCACTTTGAATTCCCTTTTTGTGGAAAGTGTACTATACAAATAAATTTGCCTTGCCTTGCCTTGGATATGTTTTGTAGTCAGCCACTGTGAGTGAGAGGTTAAAGATACAGCAGGGTGTATGGATGCTAAATTAGTCGTGTTGCTACTGGATTGGTAAGTAATAAATGTTTGCTCCAGGGTTATTTGGGCATGATGATGTAATACAGTGCCTGACATCAACTAACACTCCGTTAGTTTGATGTTTTGTTGTTTTGTCTGGCGAGCTTATTAAACCATCAGTACCCAGTACTTCAGATGTTCTCCATAGTTATTTGTTTTTTACGACAGTGACAGTATAGTCATGAGAGGGCACAGAGGAAAAATATCTGCAAAGTTACGGCTTGTGTCTTTAATGTTGTGAGTAGATACAAGGCATCCATCCATCACACTATTATGTTAATCCTTTAAAATCAAGTTGCTTTGGCTGTGATAATGTCAGCCATGTGAATCTTTAGAATTGTAAGATGAGGCCAGCAAAGCAAAGAAGCCATTAAGGTTGCTTTTCTTTGTAACTTACAGCTTAAGAAACACTTGAAAGCAGATAGTAATGCAGACAGTGTTCATTTCTGTCATGGATTGTTTACAGTATTCCAATTTCGAGCTGATGATAATTTTTAATCTCAAGAAATTAAACAATTTCCCTAGGAGAAAAAAAAATGTAGACATTAAAAGGCCTTGCAAACAACTACTATCCTTGAAGTTTTTAAGCATTCTATCACATTACAATTACATTTTTCTATGTATGTTATGATTTCACCTGCAAGACTAAAAAAATGCATAATGTTCAATTCAATTCAGTTTATTTATATAGCGCCGTTTCACAACATATGTCATCTCAAGGCACTTTACAAGAAGAGTTATTATAATACAATGTTTAATTTAGAAATTAGAGAACCACAGAAGATTGCGTCGTGTAATTCTCAGATATCCCTCACACTGAGCAAGCACGAAGCGACAGTGGAAAGGAAAAACTCCCTTTTAACAGGAAGAAACCTCCGGCAGAACCAGGCTCAGCACAAGCGGTCATCTGCCGAGACCGTCTGTGGTTTGGAGATTACAGAACAGAGACACAGAACAGAGACACAGAAAGAGCAACAGAACTGATGCAGAAGTTTGTTGCAGGACGTGGAGAACTTTCCGTCACTGCAATGCCATCTTAGTCAGGGTCGTCAAGCAGGGCGGGTCAGGAGCACCTACTGTAGGAAGAGACTAAGAGAAAACAGGTTAGCGCTTGAATTGACAGCACATCATGCAGAGGAATGAAAATCGTTCATGGATTTCAAGCTGGCTTTCATTTGTTTGTACATCTCTCAACTCTTTCAAATTGAATTGAGAGCCCCTGAGAATATCAGTTCTCAGGTTTTGCCAGAGGTTTAGGTCTGGACTTTGACAAAACCTGAAGATAAATATGCTAGGGTGTATCCTATTGTACTCTAACTATGACTGTGATCATGATAGTTGCCCTATCTTGTATTTATCTTAAACCAGCTTCCCAATAACTCTTAGCCATTTCATTCTACCTATGAAAGAAAAGAGTGTGTGTGAGTAGTACCAGATTTCAGTCTAAAGTTGATGTGTTTAAGTGGTTTCTAATATCAGATCTCTTTGCATTAAGACCAAAACTTTTTTTTTCTTTTTTTTTCCGTATTTTAATCAGGTTTAATAACTGGATAATTTTCAGAGATGAAAACTAAGTAAAATACTGAATAATAACAAAAAGCCATGAGCTATGGTGAAATTTGCTTAATATTTGAATTTAAAAAGTAGATTAAAATATGAGAGGGTGTTGAATCCCAGTGAGGTTATTTTTTTCCAGAGTTAAAACAAGTTAAAAGAATTAGACTCTAATGTTGTTTCGAATAAGAAAACTAACTTTGTGTTAAAACACGTTTTTTCTACTAGATGGAAAGAGGATTTTTTTTTTTCCATGAAGACGTATGAGGCCCTAAAAATTTGTTCCTCCATGCCTTGATGTTTTAATTGAGTTGAAGGGGCAGGGATACCTTAGCAAAACCCTGCCAAATATCTGCCAATGTGCTCCTTTCTTTTACTGCATTGCTGTAAACACTTTTAAGTAGCGGTTCTATTGCCTCCTGTCACAGTTTTGTTCAGGCTTGCCTTGGAGTCCTTTCAGAGTCATTTGTTGCAGTCTGTTTGTATATTTTTCCTTTTTTTGCGATATTTGAATCTTGGCACTATGTTTTGCTGAAAGCTGCTGATTGTTCTTTGCACGGGGTCATGGAGGTAAATCACACAGGAAGCAGAATTACATTATAGCTTATTTGGAGGCCAAAGGGTTTTGCGGGAGCCATCCATCAATTGTTTGAGGGGTTTTTGGAGCCCAAAAGGAAAGGTGATTCTGCAAACACTGCATAGTGTACCCAGGTAAATTCCGCTGAGCAAATCAGGAATGCATCACCTCTACTGAAACAGATATGGCCAGAAGACAGGAGGGGTAGATCAAATAATGACAATTTGGTTATTTTTCTTTAAGATGCATGTGCAGTTTTTGTGAAAAAAATACACTTAGGAATAATTTGTATAACTTTGAAATTATGTATTGAAAGTATTTACGTGAATATAAATATATTTTTTTTTTGCTTGAATGAAAATCTGGACAATATTTACTTAAAAAAGAAGAATAATTCCTTTACTGATATGACTTTCACATTCCACACTTGGAAAGGATTTTTTAGGTTTTCTGAGTAAATCTTTTTTGTAATGCTTTAAGTATATATAAAATGCCATTAAAGTCCTTAGGGTGGAAGAGGACTTAACAGCTATTAAACAAGTTAAGATATGATTGAATAAGTTGGAGACAGTTATTTATATACATATATTTCACAAGTACAATCTCACAATAATGTGGTAATAAATTTGCCATTGCGTTCTTGACCAAATTGTTTATTTGGCACAATTTTGCAATTGTACCCAAATAAAATATTATTAATGGGCAATTGACTGGCATCCAGTCCAGGGCGTACTACTCCTCTTGCCTGTTCATGGATGGATAATATCTTAACTAACTAACTAACTAACTAACTAACTAACTAACTAACTAAATAAATAAATAATTTTGTATTCCACTGATAGAAACTGCTTATTGTTGAGTTTCTATACATTCTTAAAATTAGCTGTATAGTCCAGCAAATGTACTCAATAATCTCTTGGTATTTGCTTCACAGTCCACACTTAGCTTCCATTAGCTATGTTTACAATTTTTTTGTTCTTCCACTAAACTCTCCAAAGATATGCTCGGATGTACACAAGTGTATTGTCCCGAATAGATGTGTGCCTGTACTTTTTGAGTAACACTAGTCGAGTCTAGGATACCAGGAAAGGCTGCATTTAGGCTATAATTTTCAAGTTCCACATGAATATCCAAATCCCCGACTATAATGACCTTATCAGTACTTAATACTACCATCACTTTTAGACTGTTGAGTGTTCTGAAGATGTTTTTATTTTGTATTCTGGGAAGCGGGTGTTGTGGGGTTATTTTAATCTCTAAAGCACTTTGAGAAGCTTTGCAGTTTGAAAAGTACTGTATAAATAAAGTTTGATTTGATTTGAAAGCTTTTGTTATTTTATTTTTTTGACTTAGTTCTTCCCACTGCCTCCTCCAACATCTCACATATCTTTCGTGTGGTAGCTCTCTTTTCTCCTTTGATTGCCAACTCGCTGGCCTTTAACTTAAAGGGCCTATATCATGCAAAATCACGTTATTGGAGTTTTCAACAATCTGGTAATGCAATTTTCTCATAAAAACCCCACCAGAATCGTTTTTGGCTTAATTCACGCATGTCTGAGTAATCATCCTGAATTCTGCTCTCTGAGCAGCTGCCCCTCCCTCTCCTAGAAAATGACTGAGTGTTCAACTAGTGACATCACTAACAACAAAACAAGGGCATGCTAGATGTGTCCTCAACGGCCCTGAAGGCAGAGCAGCTTACCTATAGTAGAGTTCCAAATACACCCTCCTTCATCTCACAGCTCATGGCTCCTTTCGGTTTTTGGTAGCTTAAAACACTTTTTTGTTGAATTTTTTACTTTCTCTGTGAAAACGCCTGTTTGAGGGGTGGGGGGTGTGTGTAGGAGGCGGGATTATAGAGAAACAAGCCGTTTTATTTCGTGGTCCAACATTAACTACAGGATACAAGTTACATTTTAGGACAAATTAATACTGTACAACACCATATGTAACATTTTAGCATATATATTTATATCCCAGAAGTTAAAAGCTTTAAAATAATATCATATAGTCCCTTTAAAAGCTGCATTTCTCTGTGTGGTTTCCATGATGAAGATGTGTGCATTACAACTGCCGGTAGTTTCTTCTTCAGCCCATAATCTTATTCAACATGTCTGCCTTACTTTTGTGCTTCCTACGATAGTGCCCCCCAAAGGCCATTAGCCAGTAAAACATCTATAAATTAGCCCCATTGTTGTATAGAATACAGGGTCCAAAGCCTGTGAACAAAGTTGTGACTTATAGTCCGAAAATTATGGTAAATCAGATAATTAGTGAAATGGATTATCTTTTTAATTATATTTAGGATGCCCTTGTATTAATCCAGTCTAATGCGATTTTGAACTGCTATCATCTTTTAGATGTACATTTGTTTAAAACACAAAAATATAAAAATGTTTTCTGTTGATGGTAATTTTCCAGCCTTATAATAACATATTCTAGTTAATGAAAAACCAGCTTTTTTTTTTTAAAGTGCTTAATTACACTAACACTAATTTCTTGGAATAGTTTCCTGTATTGGATAGTGCAGTTGGCTGGCCAACTGCACGTTGATTACCTCTTAAAAGTTATGAAGAAATGCTTTTACAGAGTCACAGCCTAGGTGAAAAGTGTGATGCCAAGTGTACAGAGGTGCTTATTAATTATGGGGCTTTTTTTCAACTGCGCTTGCCTTTCAAGACACCGTCTGAGCCATGCACCCCAGCAAGCCAGTCATGACTGCCCTAATTGCGCTGTGTGATACATGACGCAGGAGTCGGCAGCATTTCACACTTTATGCCCTCAGATGGTTTTACATCATGTCCGATTGTGAGGCGCCAGTTTAGCACATTTACAACTATTATCCCGTTCATCTCAATAAAAGTTTCAATTACGAGACGTAGATGGGATCTGATAAATGGGCCGTGCTTATGAAATACTGTACTCGTATACAGGCAAAGGGAAGGAAGGCAGAGAGGGCAAAGCAGGATAAGTGATTCACGTGGAAAGAGGGCACGATTATGACTGCAAGTTTGAAATTGGTCATTTGGCATATCTCTTTATGCTAAAACCACTTGCAGTATAGAAAAATATTCTATATTTCAACCTGTGTGTATTACCTCAGGCAGATTGAAAGTTAGTATCAAAAGTCTCATCTCACATCTTCAGAGATTAAATATTTACATATTTTTATGTCTCTAGTATTTACATTGAGTCAATTATTTTGCATCAAAAGGTGAGAAATTGGGGCTGCACGGTGGGGCAGTGGTTAGCACTGTTGCCTTGGAGTAAGAAGGTTGTGGGTTTGCATCCTTTCTGCATGGAGTTTGCATGTTCTCCCCATGTATGCGTGGGTTCCCTCCCGGTACTCCGGCTTCCTCCCACAGTCCAAAAACATGACTGTTAATGAGGTTAATTGATCACTCTAAATTGTCCTTAGGTGTGGGTGTGTGCGTGCATGGTTGTTTGTTCTGTCTGTCTCTATGTGGCCCTGTGATGGACTGGCAACCTGTCCAGAGTGTAACCTGCCTCTCGCCTGTTGACAGCTGGAGATAGGCACCAGCTCCCCCGTGACCCCTGGAGGACTAAGCGGTTCAGAAAATGGATGGATGGATGGTAAGAAATTGGGGAAAAACATACTGAGATCTTGATTGTTAACCGCCTAAGTCATATTAGGTCAGATGATGTTTGGTGTCTTTTTTGTGATGGACCAACAGGTGTGTCATATAATTAAAATATATTACTGCGAGGGAAATTATACATGATTATATCAACACTTTGAGTTGGTGTAAAAGATAGCAGGGTAATAAAATTTGGCAAGTGAAACACATACTGAATATTCAGAGAAAAAATATTTGCAACTGTGTCTTTTTTTCCCAGTGATATGGAATAGTGATATTTGATGTGATAAAAAATTGTAGGCATTAGTAAACTTTATAGATCTCTCTGGCAAATGAGAGTTTTGTGATTCTAAAAAGCATAGGCAATGGAAATGAAGGTCCCCCAGTATGAACAAAGAGTCATCCATAATCATCAAAATGAACACAAGAGTATTTTAAATATATACTATTAAACTATTTATAAGTTAAATTATTTTTTTAGAAGCACATGTGTACCTTTTGGTTGAGATGTATATCAAATCCAGTTTTGCCCACATTGGTTTAATTTGGTTAACCGGCTATAAATTGCTTTGTTATTGCTACAAGGTTCTTATGCAGTCACCAGAGGTGAGCTGGACTGCATTTAGCTTGGGTTACCACACGTCTAAAATGTTACATCAGTCTATTAACACCACTGATTGTCATGACAAACTTTCAGGCTTCCTTTTACCTTAACAAATGACACCAGGTTTAAATGTTAGTAGCTTGCTGGAACACATTGGTTTGAGATAAGACTCCAATATACAAGTGAACATTTATTGAATTTTTTGAAGCATTTATGTGTAGTTGTTTTAAATTTAGCTTAGTTGGGACAGGGGTGGATTTAGGGTTGAAGAAGATCCTGGCCTTAGCCCACTGATGGGCTAAGGCCAGGATCTTCTTCAACCCTAAATCCACCTAAATCCAACCCTAAATCCATCCATGATTTTTTTTTTGTTTTTAAGCATGTGCAAACAATTGTTTCTTTAAATCATGTGCCATCTCAACTTTCAAATTCTGATAACTTTAAAGCATATGGAAACCTCCTGATTACTCTTACTATGAGTTAATGAAGCAGAAAATACTGACAATCAATATTATTAACTACCAATATCACAAACAGTCAGGTGCATTATTGAAATCACCTCAGATCACTGGTCCAGGGAATAGTTTACACCCATTATTACATCCTATATTATGAAGCAAGATGACAACTAAGTTGACTATATAATCAATATATTGACCAAAAAAAACACATGCATCTTATTCTCTTAGATATAATCCTGGTTTCTCTTTATGTACTGTGTCTGCACAGCTTTGGTGACAAATATCCAGTTCTCTCATTCAAATACTTATTTAATTAGATTGCAATTCACACCCCTGACTACTAGAATATGTCCAGCTGTATGCAAGGAGTAAAGGTAACTAAATAAAGAAAAAGATTCCCGTGAGAATATTAGAGTATCATTTAGGAAATTGGCCCTGTACTCAATGCATCTCATTACCTGGGAGCCTAAAATAGGTTGAATAGTTACTGAGGCTTTGGGGTATCTGTGGTCAGTGGGGCTGATCACAGAGTACCCCAAAGAGTCTAGTGTATTGAAATAAAACATAAGCTGTTGTATTTTCCCCTGCTGAATCTTCCTGGTCAGGGAATTGCTAATTCCGAGTCTATAAGACTTCTGATCACTTCAATAAATAAATAAAAGTTCCCTGATTTTAAAACTTCTGTGGATTTTTCTGTAAAGCATAACTCCATATTATTTGCGGAAAATTCACCTACTAAAGGATTTATTTTCTAAGATCATATCTAAAATATATGATTGAAAAAAAGAAAAACTTGGAAAGCTGAAATTTCTATGAAAAATGCTACATGACATGCTATTGGCTGGCATTTGCCAAGCAGCCAATCCAGGAGCGCCACTAATTTTATTTAGTGCTTAATGACTGTACTACTAGGAGGGGGCAATAAGGAGGATCATAGATGTTCCTGTGCTGGGGCTAAAATGGCTTTTACAGTGCCTGAGAAAGCATATACTGAAAAATATTTTTTGTTGTCCGAACTAATAAAATAGGCAATTATGAGCACATTTAGAGCAGGTCTCAAGTATTCATGGATTTCTACTAGCCCCGGGTAATACTGGAGGTCAAATATATTATATATAAATAATATAAAGAAATATAAACAATATATTCATAGCCATATATTCCACCTTCAACTTTGTTGAGCCCCTCTATCACTGCAGAGGGAATACACCACCACAACATGATGCTGCCATTTGCCATTTTACATTTTTTATTATTTTTTTTCTCTACAAATCGTCGTTTCTACATTATAATATAATATAGAGCTACAGACGTTATGTGACTCTCAGAGCTTCGGTGTCGCAGGCTGTGATTTTACTCCATCAGAGTTTACTTCCCATTTGAAAAACGAAGATTTTAAAGTAAATACCGTGAAATTAAAAAGATTCAACATCTCCGACCGATACCATGCCCCTGGGATACTTTTAAAAACTTAAAAGCTGTCGGACATTTACTGGAGCTTAGATACCCTGACATTCTATTTCCTGATCAATTTTCCCTTGTCCTACTCCGGAGCATCGCTTAAAGCCTATAAAAGACTGGAGGGATATGAATGAACAGAATCATAGTTTTTTATTGAGATCCAGACCTGGAATTTTCCTGCAAAGGATTGTGCAACGGAAGTGTAAGAGGAAACTCGTCCTCATTTTAGCTTCCATGAGCATAGTCTACTCCTCGTTATGATCACAAGACATGTAAACAAATGCATGCAGACGTCACAAAGATTGCGATTCTGCAAAGTTTAGGAGATCTTTATTTGCTATGTGAGCAACAAGAAAGAACAATCCACGACAATATAATTGTAGGAAGTCTGCTAAGAAGCTTAATAAAAGCATGTAAACTAAATACTATATAAAGTTGAGGAAAAGTGTTATGTACCAGAAATGAAGTGGTCATCATATAAGCAGAAACCTTTGCTCATGGGGGTCCCTCAGCTTCATTTCAGCTGATTGCTAGCACATTTCATTGCAATGATCCAAAGTTTCTGTGATCTGTACCCTTGGAAATGTTGTTATAATATCTTCCCTTATCTCGTCTGCGTCTGTTATGGTATCCTGTGGCACAGCAGGTATCCACCATATTTACAGTTTCTAAGTTTAGATTAGCTACTGTTGTATCTTATTTTTTGGGGCTAATATCTTTAGTAAGAAGTCAGAGGTAAAAGTCTGTTTTTACCAATATTTTAATTGGGCACTTTTTGAGGAGCAGCAGAGGCCGTGGATAAATGGGGAGTATGTATGACCTTTGAGGACCTCTGAGACAAAGAGTTTTATTGCAGGCTGTAAAACCAGGATGTTTATAGATAGGGATGGAGGTCATAAAGCTGGGAGTTTGCTTGGGGGGACCATAGGATCATAAAAACCATAAAATTCAGGATGGACTCACATGCCAGACCTCGGATCTTTTGATGTAGGAGCAGGACAATGGTCAATACACTAACCAGCTTTTGTTTAGGACTGTGTCAATAAAGCCTGGGAGAATGAACTTTTGACTTGGATCCAGGAGAAAAGACACGTCCCTTTATGACTGCATGATTTTGGACGGACCAATCATTGTCAAGACACTGTTTAAAACGTTCTGATTGGAGCAGATTAATCCTGGGAGGTTTTGGACGTTTATAAAAGTTATGACACGGAAACCATTCTTCGTCAGAAATCTTTGTCTGGCCCAGAGAAAATAGGGCATGTTTTCTCTGTAAACTGCAATTTGTTAATCTGTTTAGAATAAAAGTGAGAACTGGAAATTGGCTCCATTTTGTCTCTGCTTGAACATGCACTGAATTATCTTTTTTATAAATTTTAATTCTACACTACTAAGTTTAGAGCCCAACAGCTCCGCCCGCACAGGTCCAGCTCAGGTGGAGCTGATATTAACCTTGCCGTGTTTCTGCTTGAAGCCGCCACCTATGAACACCTGTGTGCCGATGTAAAATATTTTCTAAAATAAACAACTGCAAACTAAAATCACCAATTTCACTCATTCCCGGTCACCTCCTCAGCTCATCTGGTCTGTGTGATCGCTTCTGAGTTTAAACTGGACTCTGACAAATACAGAAAGGAGTGGGAATCAAACACTGAATTAAAAGGCTGTTTGAAGCTGTTCAATAGCAAGAAGCCAAAATATTATAAAGAACATTAAGCTAATTTGGCCACTATCGGACATTGAATACAGAAAAAGACACTATATTATTTTATTTTTTTTTAAAGAAAAGGACGGGGTGTGTTGATGTGGTCATTGTTATCATCCACTTATCATTATTGAGGTTAAATGCTCAATATACCGTGATATTAATTTTAGCTCATATCGCCCAGCCCTAACTGTAACTATAATATAACCGCGGGAGACTGCCTGGTAATATGGCTATAGTTCCATTCGAACTGTTGAATGCTGGGAGAAGTGACGTCACCTCCTGGAGCACTATATGATAAGGAATAACTTTTACATAGACAAACAACAAACTCTGAATTACCTGACATTAGCACAGTTTCCATCTCTTGTCCCTTTTGTAAAACTCAGACGATAACAGTCACCACAACAAAAAAATTGTTGGTGTCAAAGTATTAAATTATCTTCAAAAGTCAATTTCTATTTTGCTTTATTTACACAAAAATTTTTAAAAAAGAACAGCAAATCAATTACTACAATACTACTAGCCATGCTATATCATCAGGTAGTAGTGACTTAGAGGCACCTGGTGCTACTTCATTTGTCGCATGTGCCCAGTTATAGGGGTTTCTCCAACCCTTGCCACTGTTTGCTTTTCTGCGCAACTTTGCTAGAAAGAGTTAGTGGCTTTTGATGTATAAAATTTAAGATAAACTCAAACAGACATGTAATTTGACCTTATATATGAGCAGCAGAAAATTCAGAGAAGACTCCTCATTGATGCTTCTTTCAAATGCTCACAAGCAAGCAGCAGTCGGATGCCTGCATGTTATATTTACACTCACTGCTGAAAATCGGAGCTCATGAGCACATTACCTAAATGTGAAACATAGAACATGAGACTTGCGCGTGTGTGTGCGCGTGTTGAGGGGGTTGCTTTTGCAGTCATGCCCATCAGTCGCAGATAAAATTATTCACTGTGAGTTGTTGATGTCTGCGATAATTGCACGTTGCCATGGCTACAGAGCCGCTGAGTATATGGCCTTCTCTCAGAGTGGACATGGGAGAGATGGGAGACGGCGGAGGTGAGATTAGAACACAGAAGGACACTGGGAAACTTTGCACAGCTGTCTGTGATGCATGCTATCAGGTTGCTGCCTTTGGACAAACAACTATGCAATGTGTGACTTTGAGATTGCACATTATTTCATGCTTCCTGAATGTGCTGTGCATCACATGCTGATATGTGGACTAATCCTGCAAAATCTAACACAATGAAAAATGTACCCACATAATCACGCTATTTTAGTGGGAGGAATAGGACCAAGCAGCTGCCAGTGTTTGACTATCTTACTTGTCATATACAGATGTGTATGATTGTACTGCATTTTAGTGGACTGAACTGGGTTAAATGAAATTAAATGCATTTCTGATAATATGATGGGACTACACTGGAATAAACTGCAGTAATGTTTGCTGAACATGACCCGACTGAATTCTTTACATTTAGAGAAAGAAGAATATTTAAAATAGTGCTTTCATGAGATTAAAAAGCTTTTAGATAAATTAATTATGATCTGTAATTAATTAGTCTAATTTTAATCTCACCCAATAATTGCTGAGAAATACCTTCATCTTGAGGTATTTTCATTTAAATCCATTACACTCGTGTAGTCGAACAAAGGTTTGAAAGATACAAAACACACTCTCTTTTTAAATTACATATAAAACAGACTTGAAGAGCAAAGAACAAACATAGCACCTTACACATTTCCCTAAGACTGGCTTTATGGGGTATGAAGTCTTCTATTTTTCTTTGTTTTATGTGGACAGCTCTTCAGGAGGACATACCACAGTTCCAGGTTTATATGCCACTTCTCAAACACTCCCTGTTATCCCAGAACAGCAAAAGCAAAAGACCTTGTGAAGATGCTGGGGGAAACCGGAGAACCATGTATCATGATTCACTGTGAAATAAATCATGTATCAGCATGGACTGAAAGGCTACACAGAGATGAATAAGCTTATAGTCCAAATCCTAATTATACATTGTTGAAATGTGTGGGTGAGGCTCCTGGCAGAGGCAACCAAGGCAGCACAAATCTGATTGAGTCAAAACTGTTCTGTCAGGTGGAGTAGGCCAAATTTATAGGAAACTATATTTTTGAAGAATTCCCAAAATGTCTTACCCAAGTCATCCATCCATCTTCTGCTTATCCAGGGTCAGGTCGCAGGGGCAGTAGTTTAAGCATAGAGACCCAGACCTCTCTATCCCCAGCCACTTGGGTCAGCTCCTTGGGAGGAATCCCAAGGCGCTCCCAGGCCAGCCGTCAGACATAGTCCCTCCAGCGAGTCCTGGGTCTTCCCCTGGGCCTCCTCCTTGTGGGACGTGCCCAGAACACCACACCAGGGAGGTGTCCAGGAGGCTTCCTGACCAGATGCCCAAGCCACATCAAGTGGCTCCTTTCGATGTGCAGAAGCAGTGGCTCTACTCTGAGCCCCCTCCGGATGACCAAGCTTCTCACCCTGTCTTTAAGGGAGAACCCAGCGACCTTGCAGAGGAAACTCATTTCAGCCGCCTGTATCCATGATCTTGTTCTTTAGGTAAACACCCAAAGTTCGTGACCATACATGAGGGTAGGAACGTAGATCGACCAGTAAATTGAGAGCTTTGCCTCTCGGCTCAGCTGGGTGAACTCTGACGCACCCTCCAACTACAGGGGGATCACACTCCTGAGCCTCCCTGGTAAGGTCTATTCAGGGGTTCTGGAGAGGAGGGTCGCAAATGAAACTGAAACAAACAGTGCTACAGTAAGCTTAATCACAAACAGTATTCTCACAAATAATTTGAAAATCACAGAGTACCACACTGAAACTCTGTAACATTAAGGAATAAGACGTTTGGTTTATTTACATTTTTTTTGTTTTTTTTTAACTCAAAGTCAATAAAGCCTATTTTAATTACTAAATCTCCAGGCTTTACACAAAGCCCAAACCAACACAGCTGCATCCACTGAGCAAATATTTCCAGCCCAGTATGTAAAAAAGTTGTGGGTGTTGTTTGCACCCACTTACTAAACATTCTGAGCTTGATAAATGGCTAACCCACATTAGCATGTAGCCGCTTACTTATCTGGCCATCAGGCATCTTTGTTCTTTGATCCAGCTGCTGTTCTTTAGGAATGTAGAATGAAATCCTGTAATCCAACAAAAAAAGTGTTTTAAGCTGCAAAAAAAAAGCAGCCATGAGCTGTGAGAAGGAGGTAGCAGAGGTAAGCCACTCTGCCGGCAGGGGCGGTGCAGACACGTCAAGCACTCGACTGTCAACCAGTGATGTCACTAGTTGAACACTCAGTCTTTTTCTAGGAGAGGGAGGGGCGGCTGCTCAGAGAGCAGAATTCAGGAGGATTACTCAGGCATGTGTGGATTAAGCCAAAAACCACTTTGGTGGGTTTTTTTTAATGAGAAAATTGCACTACCATATGGTTAAAAAAAAACTTGATTTTGCATGGTATAGGCCCTTTAAAGTAACCAAATTTTGTGCCTCTAAGGGCCTTCGACCCTGACAAGTTTTAAGATGGTTGGATTTTACTATTTTACATTTAGTCTAAACTGCATAAATTTCGCTTCGAAGCCATACAAAAGTCGTTCTCCATGGTCTCTCCAAACTCCTACCACGCCCGAGTTTTTGCCTCAGAGACCATCCGAGCCGCACTCCGCTTGGCCTGCTGGTACCTATCAGCTGCTTCCGGAGTCCCACAGGCCAAAAAGGCCTGATATGACTCCTTCTTCAGCTTGACAGCATCCCTCACCGCTGGTGTCCACCATTGGGTTCGAGGGTTACCGCCGCGACAGGCACTGACTACCTTACGGCCACAACTACGGTCAGCCGCTTCGACAATGGAGGCACGGAACATGGCCCATTCAGACTCAATGTCCCGGTGGTCCGATTAAACGACAACCAGGTCGATCATCGAGCTGCGACCTAGGGTTTCCTGGTGCCAAGTGCACACATGAACACCCTTATGCTTGAATATGGTGTTCGTTATGGACAATCCATGACGAGCACAGAAGTCCAACAACAAAATACCGCTCGGGTTCAGATCGGGGGGGCCATACCGCCCAACCACGCCTCTCCAGGTCTCACTGTCACTGCCCACGTGAGCGTTGAAATCCCCTAGCAGAATGAGGGAGTCCCCAGAAGGAGCACTCTCCAGCACCCCCTCCAAGGACTCCAAGAAAGGTGGGTAATCTGAGCTACCGTTTGGTGCATAAGCACAAACAATAGTCAGAAACCGTCCCCCCACCCGTAGGCGGTGGGAGGCTTCCCTCTCATTCACCAGGGTAAACCCCAACATATAGGCGCTGAGATGGGGGCCAACAAGTATGCCCACCCCAGCTCGGCGCCTCTCACCGGGGGCAGCGCCAGAGTGGAAGAGAGTCCAACCCCTCTCGAGGAGACGAGTTCCAGAGCCAGAGCCATGCGCCGCGGCAAGGCCGACGATGTCCGGTCGGAACTTCTCAACCTCGCACACCAGCTCCGGCTCCTTCCTCACCAAAGGTGACGTTCCACGTCCCAAGAGCCAGCTTCTGCAGCCGAGGATCGGACCGCCAAGGTCCCCGCCTTTGGCCACCGCCCATCTTGCATTGCACTCTATTGCGATCCGTTTTGGTGACCTCAGGATCGGGTCTCTGCTTTTCGCAGATGATGTGGTCTTGTTGGCTTCATCAGAACGTGATCTACAGCTCTCGTTGGAGCGGTTCGCAGCCGAGTGTGAAGCGGCTGGGATGAGGATCAGCACCTCCAAATCCGAGACCATGGTCTTGAGCCGGAAAAGGGTAGAGTGCCTTCTCCGGGTCGGGGATGAGGTCCTTCCTCAAGTGGGGGAGTTTAGGTATCTGGGGGTCTTGTTCACGAATGAGGGAAAAATCGAGCGGGAGATTGATGGACGGATTGGTAAGGCGTCTGCAGTTATGCGGGCGCTGTACTGGTCTGTCGTGGTGAAGAGAGAGCTGAGCCAAAATGCTGGGTGGTGACCAAAAGAACGAGATCGCGGATACAGGTGGCTGAAATGAGTTTCCTCCGTAGGCTGGCTGGGCTCTCCCTTAGAGATAGGGTGAGAAGCTTGGTCATCCGGAGGGGGCTCAGAGTAGAGCCGCTGCTCCTCCACATCGAGAGGAGCCAGTTGAGGTGGCTCGGGCGTCTGGTCAGGATGCCTCCTGGACGCCTCCCTGGTGAGGTGTTCTGGGCACGTCCCACAAGGAGGGGACCCAGGGGAAGACCCAGGACTGGCTGGAGGGATTATGTCTCCCAGCTGGCCGGAGAACGCCTCGGGATTCCTCCCGAGGAGCTGGCCCAAATAGCCGGGGAGAGGGAAGTCTGGGCCTCTCTGCTTAGGCTACTGCCCCCGCGACCCGACCCCGGATAAGCGGAATATGATGGATGGATGGATACATAAATTTGTAACTTTTACTGAAAGGTTATTATGGAGTGAGAAATTGAATGCCAAAACATACAGGGTGCTCACCTTTATTGACCTCCTGGCTAAATTACATTTTTAAGCCAATCAATAGTGCTGCATTTTTATCATAGAATGGTTGTGTAAGCCTTAGTTTAGAACCTTTTCTTACGTTGGATAAATAGTTGCTGCAAATGCCATCAATATCCTTGATTCATCTATTTACCCCAAAGAAGTCACTGAAGCAGCCATGTAGAGCACTGAATGGAACATAGGTTTTAAATAAAGAAATAAAGGTATATAGAATGGGAAGGGCAAAGAAATACACCTCTGAGTGCAGTTAGTTCAGAATGCATCAATGAACTCTTCTCCTGACTCGGGCAGTAAATTAAGCGAAGGGCCCATTTTCCTCAGTGGGAGACTTAACAGGAAAGCTCTCAGGCATGCAACTGAGGGTCCTGATAGGATATTCAGCCTCAAACTGTCAAAACACTGAGAGGTGAGAGACTTAGAGGAGGGAACCTTTGTTAGTGCATTGTAAATTTAACCAGGAGAAAATGTAAAGTACATGTGGAGGACACACCTTTTCCCTTTTCAAAGAAAAAACAAAACAAGATTTTGAGTGGATTATACTTATATATGTGTTTTGTATGCTTCCATTGAAAAAATAGGGAAATTATTTTGTTATGAATCTTATTTACCAAAGGAAAGTCTAAATAAAAAGCTGGAGGTATAATGTAACCCACTTCAAGAACAGAATAGAAGATTGGGAATTCCTGACTAAATTGTGTTTCTCCCATGGTGTCCGATGGCAGTGGATTTCTCCATCAGCTAGGAACTGGAGAACTCATTTGGGTGGAATATCAATTGAATGCTCAAATGCATTTCTGAAAGTGGAGGCAATTAACGGGCTAATTACCAGCACAGTAGAGAACATTTTAATCATGAGTTGAAAAAAAAAATAGTGAAATAATGCTTTCAACATTGTTGGGGTGGTGAGCAGAGGAGGAATAGAAACCTGACACTGCTGCAACCAGGGTATGCCCTTCTGTCTAAAACTTGTTGAGCTAAGAAACTACAGAAGTACAGTGAGTCCAGAATTTACAAATTAATGGCTAGAGTTAATTGTGCAAAGTTGGTAAAAGAATGTCTCATCTTTAGTCTACAAAACTGAATGTGTTTATTTTGGGATTCCATGCAGATACACCAATAAAGTGGTGCATATTTGTGATTAATAAAATTAACTTTACTCCATTTTTTGTAAAAGTAAGCTTGATTTAGAAGGCATGCTATTGACAAAAAAAATGCATTTAGATTCTATTATCTCATGTTTGTATTTAGCTTTCTGACCCACATGCAGAACAACCATTAAGGAGACCAGTTGTACAATTAAAGTTCTTTTTTATTTAGTTTTTTTTAGATGGTTACTGGAACCAGTAACACTGCATGGAGGAATGGAGATGAGAGGAACTGGAGCAAGGGAATTCAACAGGTGAGCATTGTTCTTAGAATACTTCTGACAGTCTAATAGTTCTCATGTGAGTCTTACTTTGTAGTTGAATGAGAGGATGCCAGGAGAGGAGAGCTAGATGTCCAGAATGTATTCATGAAACATCTGAGTTTTTCTAGGAGACATGGAGGAAATGGATCCTGTGAGTGAACACTGAGCATTGACAGCTGTCAGTCATAGAAACTTGAATCAGGAGCTTATAGAGAAGCTGGTAAGATGATCACGAGGAGACGGTTGAGAGGCAACCTTGGGAGGAACACATGCAAGTTTAAATCAGGTATGTGTAACGTGAAACACGTTAGCAGAGGAAGAATCACTAGGACTGATATGGATTGGCGACCTGTACAGGGTGTACCCCTCCTCTCACCCGTTGAAAGATGGAGATATTTCCCCCCATAGAAAATGGATGGATAGAATCACTAGGAACACTGAGGGGCTAGAGATTACCCATAGAGTGTGACACTCAGGCACTGATGATCTGATAGTCAGCTCCCCTTATCCAGCCAGGAAGTAAACTGAAGATTAGCAGGCTGAAGAGTATGGCTTCACTCCCTACTTGATGGACAGTTCCTCAGCTCATGCAGGACCCCTGGTGGAACTTTCCGGAAAGGTGGTGGAAAAAAAGCAGGTAGACAAAACAAACGGACACCCAAGACTCCTAACTGTCAATTGTCAAATGTCAATAGGCACTATATAAATAAACTGAGCCGCACTTAAATGAAAGGAAAAAAATATATATATATTTTTTTTTTATCTTTTATAAAAATCCAGATGTTGTTACTCTTGCTCTGTTGTTTTGAGTTGCAGCTTTAGTCACACTGTTATTCACACTCTGTAGAGCAACACACAGCACTCAGTGTCCTTCAAAATAAAACGTTTGCTTTAAGAGCTTTTATGAACATTAGAGTAAACACTCTTCATGGAGCGAGTCATAATTTTGTCAGTTCTCATTGCAAAAAAACCTTAGGATTGACGTGCATTTGCTGACTCATATTGCATCCATATTTATTTCTGTAAATACGAGGTGACAGGACCTATCCTTGAATAATGTTCACACTGGAGTCAGATGGTAATCTTAAATTTTTTATGTCACAACACAAAATACCCATATTAAAAATATAAATGGGGGATAAATGCATTAAATGTGCAACAAAGTGTTGTTCTGCAAATTATTGTCTCATGGAGGATAATACAAATGCACACAACACTTTTCAAATTTAATATGTGAAAAAATGTTAACTACTAACCATTTTATTCTGAGATTTTTGTTTATTTCCTGCATATCCTGCAGGAAGCTAAAAAGAAAGCATATAGATCTCACTGTGTGAAAAATAAAAATTGATGCAGAAAGTCAAAAAATAATGTGGATAGTACATAGCACAATTATATACTAGAAACTGTAATAGTTATTGGTTTCTACTTTTGATCAGATCTGATCTTTGTGGTGATTACCATTTAGTTCATGGACTTTGGAGAAACAGCACCCAGCTTCTCTCATTAACTGTGCCCATCTCTTTTGATCTTCCACCAGATGATACTGAGGCAAGGTGAAAAGTTTACTTCAGGGAGGAGACTGCATCTATTAAGGCTCTAATGAAAACACTTGACCATCTCTGGATGAACACCAGCGGCAAACAGAATAAAATAATATGTACCTGAAGGGAAAATGGAGAGTTTTACTTCCCTGTAGGATTAATTCCAGTTCAAGGCAATGGAGTATATATGGAAACTGTATGTAAATTGGTCTCATGAGAACAAACAATGAATTATTGCATGTTTAAAGCCTGAGGCAATGCAGTTATGTATTTGTATATCTTGTCCGTTAAGTAGCTGCATTGGTGTGTCCACATTACTAAGCTCTTGCCAGTATCGTGGCAGTATCCCATTCCATTCAGCTGTAAATTGAGTTAAGCTTGATAGACTTGACATATCTTTCCCCTATAATTTATCTTCTGTTATAGCAGTTCACAAGCCCTAGAGAAATTGTTAAACATGAGCCTCAGTTTTTCTACGGGGTATAGTCCATGTTCATTCTGGTTTCCAAACATGAATCAGATGTCAGCATCCATCTCTTGATTTTCTCATTATAAACTCTATATAAGTCACGGACTGCAGTTTCTCGTGATTGCATTATCTGTTCAAACATAATGTACAGCATTTAATGTGTTGGACGATTGAGAATTATTTTATGTTTGAGAATTTATTTTAATATTTGAGCAGTTCCCCCAGATCTACGACTGAATCAGTAGGGAAAACAATCTTAAAGCCTCTTTAATGGAAATTCTTGCTAACTGCAGGCATAACTTCTCTTAAGTTCAGTTATTGTGATAATATCCCATGCATGCTGGTAAAATAGTAGTCATTACACAAAATTGAGAGGCCAAGGTCAGGTAAGTAGAAGTAAGATGCACATAAACTGGATTCAGTTCCTTGCTTTTTGTCACGTAAATGCAAGGAGGTGACTTAATACATACTATTGCGAAATTATGTGATAAAAAATAATTGTGAAGTGGACAGAGAATTAGGCATGCTTTCCCAGAAATGCTTTATAAGTTGAAAAGTGTGGTATGCATATGAACTTGATATTTTTTGTTCTTTAAATGATAGTAATACCTTCTAGTTGGGTGCTGGTCTCTAAATTGGTGCTAAATATCTGGACTTACAGTAAATAGTTGCTGCAGTAAGTTTAAAAATATTTTGAACCTAGCAAAGCAACTAGTATCTTTGTATCTGTATTTGTATTCTGTTGTTGTATTTAAGCACAATTCAAAATAGACGTAAAAATATTTTTTTCACGTTACACTTCTAATTTCTTTATATTTAATTATCCATTATACTAATTATGGATTTGCAATATTGGTTGATGTTTTTCCTTAACTCCAACAATGAACATGTAACAAGAACGTCTTTGAAAAGTGACCAACAGGGGCAGAACATGGCTGTGAGGACGATTTGGTGCTTGTATAGGGTACCAGGAGATGATGCTTTAAGTGCATGTGATAATGCATAGTAGATAATGAGAGATCTTTGATAACTCTGCCTCTGCTGATTTGACTTTTGCACATACATATACCTTGGTTTTTATCTGCAGCACTGACTGTAAACTGCACTCCACACTTGATCAGGATGGATGACCAAGAGATGGCCCAGCAGCAGACACGCTGCAAATCCATGTGGGGAGTTTAAGGTGAGTTAATGAAAGGAGCCTTGTTTGAACCTTTTTAACCGAACATTGCTCTGTGAACAGCATATTGACTAAATTAATGAGCAAACAGAGTTACGTAACACATCGAACATGAGAGCACCTGATTGACATTAATACAGCGTATGGGATAATCTCCCAATCAATCTTTGATTCCTGAATGGTATTATCTGCCTGCAGAACCCAGTTAAGTTACAATAATCTATTCAACAAAAATAGTCATTTAGTTAAGTTTTTTCGCTTCTTCCTCCCTTGCTAAGAAACTGTCACTTACCCTCTCATCCCAGACACCTGAATGTCACTCATTCAATTAGTCACTCACTCATCTGAGGGCCATTCACTGCGATCTCGAGAAAATGCAGATTTTGTACATAATTTTTTTGTTGCTCCCGAATACAAATATTTCTTCAAGTATTATTCAGAACTAAGTATTCATAAAAAATAAGAAATAAACGTTATTTGTGCCTTGCCAAATATCATATTCGGGTTCGGCTCCACCCCTATTGGGCACAATCCTTTATTGCAAGGTACACTGGTTTTTACACTCATTTTGTGTAATCAGCATATGTATGGCTTGGTGATACTGTTACACAAAACTAGTGATAGCACAAAACTGGCTCAAGAATAGAACCGAAAGGAATCCCTCGAGTGATGTTCGTTCACTTAAAATTTTATGAGCTTTTAAAGCAATATCCCAAGTTATGAAAAATCTAATAGAGCACTGTCCAGTCCATCATCTGAAATGGAAAATGTATGGCAAAACTGCACATCTACTAAGACATGGCCACCCACTTCAACAGGTGGCTTTGGGAAACATATAATGAACTCTTAAAATCTTTCCTTTTATTTATTTTTTTTTAACGTGTCCTGTCTAGCAGTATGCTACTCAGAATTGGTGTCTGAGTACCAAGTACAAGCCCAACAGTTTTACTTTCCCAAGCAGAGTATTACAGCTTCGCTGTAGTACGCCACTTGATGTATATGTATGAAAAATCTTTATTAGTGATTACTGTGGGTTCAATTTCCTGACGTCATGGACATTAAACTGAGACAAGAAGGGAGAAAGGAAGAAGGTGAAGAAAAGAAACCGGACCAACAGAGGGGCGAACCGACAACACAAGACAGGGAGGCAAATAAAGAACACAAGAAAACATCCCAGTCCTCCACCTCTGCCGGACGGCAGAGAAACAGTAATACAAAACAAAAACAACAAACTGTACAGAACCAAACCAATAGTTCGGATCTGGTAGAATAAACAAAGAATTACACATTCACTACACACAAGCATTGATTAATGAACATAATACAAATGTTTCTGGTAAGCTCCTGTGAACAACTAACTAATGATGATAACCTCAGCTTAAGATATGTCCGTCCTCACCTATGTCCCCACACCTATGTGTGTGCGAGCATGCAGGTCTGAATAAGGTTTCCCCATGCAAGTGATTGATAGCTGGTGTAAGGAACCGTCAATCCGTCCTACAGGAATCGGCACAGACATGGAGGAGGCAAGAGATGTATGCATCCAGCGTCCCACAGAGTACAGAGTCCACAGGCGGATCAGCGCAGGGTCGATCACCCACCAAGAGAGGAACAGATGGAAGCCCCAGGGGAGCACCCACCAGCCGCGATGCTGGGGCCCGAGAGATCGCAGTGACGAGCCCACGGGCTCCGCCGGTAACCGGCTACGCCAGGGCGGGCCCGGACCAGGAACCGGAGGCCACGGGGACCAGGGGCACCCCGCCCCCCAGCGGGGCCCCAACCAGGGACCAGCCGACAAGGGCCCCCCGCCGCCGCCGCAGGCAAGGAGGACCCGCAGCCAACCGACGGACAACACACGCCGCCGCCACCCCGGACCAGTACCCACCGCCAACAACCCGGCCCGCCTCCACACATCCACACGCCAGGGAGCCACAGCAAGAGCCACAGCGGATGTACGCCCTCCCCAGGCCGCGCCCAGCCGGCACCTGGACATCCAGATCTTCCAGCTCCAGGGTCCAGATCCCGCCCCACGTGGGGCGCCAAGATCAGGGGCCCAGCCAATGCCGGACAGCCCCACCAGGCGAACAGACCAGCCAGCTGAAGTCCTGGAACCGGCAGGAGGACTGGGCGCCAGGCACGGTCCCCACCGATCCACCGGACGGCACCAACCTATTCTACAACCCCGGCACCCCCATAAGAGGTGCCCCAGTCAATCCAAGGAGGACATCGGCCCGAAACAGCGGCCGCCCGACACACCGGACCACCCAGGACCCGCCCGACATGCACCAGGACCGAGCCGGGCCGCAACCGGGACCCCCAGCCCCATGCATCGAGAGTCATCATCAACCAGCGGGCAGGAGCAACCATCACCGACGGGGAGTGACGGGGAGGGAAGAAGATGCATCAGGCCAGAGAGCAGCCAAACACCCAACCTGACAGGTAGACATAGACAGACAGAGACACTCATACGTACCCTCCCTCTCATGTGTACACATTCTTACAAATACAGGACATACGAAAAAAGGACGCTATACCCTCATTCATACCCCCCATACGTACACTATACTCCATACTCCCAGGCCCAGGGACAGACGCCCCAGTAGAGAACCCTGCCCCTGCACCCAGGAGACAGACCCCTTTGCCCACCAGGACGGGGACAAGTAGACCGCCAAGGCCCCCACACCGGCAAGAGCAGCCCACCAGCCCAGGACCCCGACCAGACGGCGTGATGTTCTATCCGGGCTCCGACCCCTGATGGTCCAACGAACAGGGGTGTGGAAAGACCCCCCAGCCTCTCTCCCCCAGCTCAATGTGGTGTTGTTGCGTGTTGTTCTAATGTGCACTTAAAACAGAGGGGGGGGACATGGGAATACTGCCGGGTACCCCCATCTCCCCCCCCGGGCCCTCAGTGTCTAGATGCGTTTAACCAGTGGGTGCCGGCACCACAGGCGAGGCCCCCACAACGGGGGGGCCTCGCCTGTGGCGCCACACCGCCAGGTCCCTACATGTGCGTTCCCTGTAAATGTTGCAAGTGTAGTGTCTAAATTGCTCAATAAAATCGGGACCCAGGCCGCCACCGGGTAGCGAAGACGGAAGCTCCATCCCGCACCCCAGTGACGTGCCCACGTCCCAAGGCCTTGTGAATGGTAGAATGAAGGAGCAGGTGGACAGAGGCATGGGGATGGGGAGAAAATAACTGGGGTGACCATTGCCAACCCCAGGGAGCCAGCTCCCCTGCTGACTCCAATAGGCACCCCCGTTCGGCCCGATCCACCAGGGGTGGGAGGCCCCAGCACGTCCAGTCGGGGCCCACGGCAGCGGTACCGCCGAGCCCCATGGGGGCCCCGGCAATCCACCAGCCCCCATGCCAGGGGCATACCTAAATCCTCCCCAACATTCACACTGCTAACAAAACACATGTCACTAGACACCCAGGTTGAGTTTAGCCCCCCCTCACCCTCAACGCCCTCCCCCCTCCCGTCCCAAGCGCACCCCGTTAAAAAGAGCGCCTGTGCTAGATGGTAAAAAGCCTCCCCGCCAATAAGAGACGCCCCAGGCACCGCCAGCGTCCGAGGACCCCCGGGCCGAGGCCGGAACCCGGCGCACCACCGACTCGGGTACCCCGGACATGCCGCGCCAGGCCCGTGAGCAGACCGAAGTCCCGGGCGGCCAATCCCCAGGCCGACATCCTCCAGCCTTGCTACTACCGCCCGATGGCCGGGTGGCAACAGAACCCAGCACGTCCACCCACCAGCCCACACCCCACCAACTGGTCAGTCACCGTGGAGGCCGACCAACACCGGCCAGAGCCCCCCACCCCAGCACCCCCGCGAGGGCTAAGACCAAGACCCAGGAGCCATGTCCAGTGTCAATATAGCCGATCGGGCCCGGAGACGCCGGCCACCCGCCACGGCCTCTCGCCGACGCCCGGACGCGGCAAGCGGCCACCGGGGAGCAAGCGACAGGAACCAGCCCGGGGAGATGGAAAGGGCAGCAGCGCCCGCCAACCACCGGCCGACCACAGCCCCCCCCCAGCCGGCACCGACGGCAGCGGCCCCCCCCGGCCAAGCCCCGCCAGGGCCCCAGCCGGGGGGCGCGCCGCCCCAGAACCCCGAGCCCCAGGCCCAGTCCAGACCCCCCCAGAGCAGCACAGCACCAGGCCAGTAACCCGTGTCCGCCAGCACGACCCCTCTAAGGCGCCGCATGCAGCCACTAGGAGTCACCACACAAAGACCCCAAAGTCCCACCCCAGGCGAGGGTCTCGGCACCTATCGCCGAACCGCAAGCGGACCCACCCCCAAGGACCTCCCCGCAGTCACCACCAACCCTTAAGCTCCACATCGGCAACCGTGTCCCACAGAACGGAATCAAGGGCCCGACCCCACTAGGTGATGGAACTGATCAAGGGTGACCAGAAAGATTGATCAGATGTGGAGGCAGATGCCGTTTCTAGACCAATGTAATCCAGAAGGAGATCTCTATATTGATTAATATTCAGAGTATTTTTATTTTTCCAGTTCAAGAGGATATTTTTCTTAGCGATGCATAAGGCGATGTAAAATAATTGCATAGACTTTGTATCCATGGTAACTTCATCTATATTTCCCAGCAAGCAAACTCTGGGAGCAGGTGTGATATTACATTTCAGACACTTTGATAGATCTTCACATATCTGGTACCAATATTTCTTAACAGGTGGGCAGAACCAAAGAGCATGAATATAATTGTCTGGTAGATTGCTTGTACATTGTAAACAGGTATCAGACGGCGTATAACCCATCTTGAACATCCGTTGCCCTGTATAATGCACTCTATGAAGGATTTTATATTGTATTAATCGTAGATTAGGATTCTTAAGAAATTTGAAGGTTCTTAATGAAATTTGAGACCAGAGGTTTTGGTCTATTGAGATGGACAAGTCCATCTCCCATTTTGAAATAGGAAGGGCTATTGATTCATCTATTCTATTTAATGTTTTGTATATTTTAGATAGCAGTTTGGGAGGGTTAAGATTAAGGAAGTCTAAAACTTTTCCTGGAATTTGTAAATCAACTGTATTGAGCCTAAATTTATTTTTTATAATTGATTTAATTTGTTGGTATTCTAAGAATTTATTCTTGTTAATTCCGAATTGTGTAACCAATGTATTAAATTGGATAAAGTCTGTTCCATCAAATATATGCTCCAGGTATTCAATTCCTTTACAACTCCAGCCTGGAAAGTTGATCATGCATTTTTTTTGTAAGATATCCGGGTTATTCCAGATGGGTGTACGCCTGCATGGGACTAGTGAGGTCTTTGTCATTTTAAGAAATTCCCACCAAGCTGTCAGAGAGGAGCTGATATTTATACTTTTGAAACATTCATTTTGTTTTATATTTGAGCTAACAAAAGGTAGATCTGAAAGTTTTATCTTATTGCATAGTGTCTGTTCTACATCTACCCAGCACTCATCGATATAACTGTGTTTTACCCATCTTGATGTGTATTGGAGTCTGTTGGCTAAGAAATAATGACGAAAGTTTGGTAGGTCTAGACCTCCTTTATCTTTGGACTTCTGTAGTGTTTTTAAGCTGATACGTGGGGGTTTATCTTTCCAAAGGAATTTAGAAACAGAAGAGTCCAGAGATCTAAACCAATCAGGTGATGGTTTGCTTGGGATCATTGAGAATAAATAATTGATTCTAGGCAAAACCATCATTTTTATTGTAGCTACCCTTCCAATAAGTGATATTGGAAGGGATTTCCATCTTGCCAGATCATCTTCCACTTTTTTTAAAAGTGGGACGTAGTTTAGCTTAGATAAGTCTGCCAGTCTTGGTGAGATATGGATACCTAGATATGTAATATTTCCCGACCGGAGCTGTAAAGCAACAGGACTCTGGTAAGAACAGTTGATAGGAAGGACTGTAGATTTTAACCAATTTATGGAATAGTCTGAAACTCTTGAGTAAGATTTTATTAACTCAATTACCTGATACAAGGAAGTTTGTGAATGCTGTAGAAAAAGTAGTACATCATCTGCGTATAAACTGATTTTATGTTCTATTTTGTTGCATTGTATACCTTTAACATTATTATTTTGCCTGATTGCTGCTGCTAATGGTTCAATAAAAATAGCAAAGAGGGAGGGAGAAAGTGGACATCCCTGCCTGGTACCTCTCTGAAGAAAGAACCTTGATGATGTTTGATTATTGGTCCTAATACATGCTGTTGGTGAGCTGTATAATATTTTTAACCAGTTTACAAAAGAATTACTGAATCCGAATTTATTTAAGGCTGCAAATAAAAATTTCCAGTTAACTCTATCAAATGCTTTTTCTGCATCTAAAGATAATATATTGGTTTGGACGTTTTTACAGTGGGAATAATCTATTAAATCTATTAATCTACGTGAATTTGTGGAAGAGAGCCTACCTTTTATAAAACCTGTTTGATCCGGGTGGATTATTAGAGGTGTTATTTTCTCTATCCTTCTTGCAAGAGCTTTGCAAATTATTTTCAGATCCACATTGATAAGAGAAATCGGACGATAACTGGTAGGAGACATAGGGTCTTTTCCTGGTTTTAATAGAAGATTGATGTAGGCAGAATTCATGTTTGGTGGTATTCGACCATTTTCCTTTGTTTCCTGTAACATTTTGTAAAATGTTGGTGCCAGAATATTCCAGAATTCTTTATAGAACTCTGCTGGAAATCCATCTGGACCTGGAGCTTTATTATTAGGCATAGATTGGAGGGCCTCCTGGAGTTCAGACACTGTTAGCGGTGAATCCAGGGCCTTTGCTTGACTGTCTGAAAGTTTAGGAAGAGTTATTTTATCCAGAAATTGTACAATATCATTATTTGAAGGGTTTATCTCTGGTGTGTATAACGTCTCATAAAATTCTTTGAAAGTGTTGTTTATTTTTTCAGGGTCATATATTATATTCCCAGTTTTGTCTTTGATTGCAGATATAGTTGTTTTTTCTTTATTTATTTTTAACTGATTAGCTAAGAAGCTACCTGATTTATTACTATGTTCAAAGTTTTCTATTCTAAGTCTTTGGATTAAGAACTGCGTCCTTTTATTAATAATTTCATTTAACTCTAATTTTGCTTTCCTTATTTTACTTAAGCTCTCTTTATCCAGGGAAGGTTCTAATGATTTAATAGTTTCTTCTAATTCCTGAACATGTTTATTTTCTGTTCTCTTTTTATTTGATGAGAATGAAATTATTTTACCTCTAATCACAGCTTTCCCTGCTTCCCATAGAGTGGATGGCGACATACCAGGGAGATCATTAAATTCCATGTATGAAGCCCATTCTTTTTCAATATATTTAATAAATTCTTTATCCTTAAGTAATGATGTATTAAATCTCCAATTTTTATATTGAAGGGTTGCAATTTTATTTGCTAAATTTAAAGAAACAGGAGCATGATCGCTGATCACTATAGGATGTATCTCAGTGTCTGAAATGTCATTCAACAGTGAGCTGCTGACTAACAAATAGTCCAATCTAGAATAAGAATGATGTACGTTTGAGTAAAAAGTGTATTCCTTTTAAAAAGAGTGGTTGGATTGTTGAGTATTTGACAGGAAGCCATTAAGTTCATCTGAAGGTCTGCCACATGCCAACAAGAAAATTTATGAAAAATGGAGCAAAATAAAATGTGTTGGCCTACATTCAGAAGGCTTTCTGTCTCAAAAGTCTATGACTATCCCAATGATTAGATTTGGTTATGAATGATTAGATGTCAAATTAGATTAAATGTCTTAATTAACAAAGGTGCTTGGATTGAGATTTGTCAGAACAGAATAAAGAGAGTTATAGCATGGTAATCATGCTATATTCATAGACTGGTAGATATACTAAATTCAGACATACATAATAGTGTCTTGTTACAAAATCCTTTAAATTAAGACTATCACTTAGCAAGTATTGTCTCTCCGACACATAATTTTACATTTTGTACCTTGATTATAAATCTGTTTCATAGCACTAACAAATCGTAGTAGTATTCTACAACCCCAAAGCCCCTCCTACTGCACTACCTCATTCCCTCAGATTCTGGCTTCATCTTAAAATATTTGCAGATAATTAAACACTGGGGACACAATTATGCAGACAGGTACGTGAGTGCCTTTGAGTTAATTGACTGATTCAGAGAGGGTTAGGATACAGAATGATGTTATTTGCTTGGTTACCTATACTTGGTAGCGGGGGATGTCCACGAGGGGAACATCATTTGTCTTTTGACAGCACACGTACTGACCTGTTACGGAGCAGAGAAATAAACAAAAGTGATGCACATTGAGTAACCGGGCATTAAACAGATAAAAAAACAACAACTATTATTTCCAATTTAAAAAACAAATTAAACATCCATGCAATTTTATTGGAATGTGGTCTATATGAATGGAATGTGTGCTCCGTGATTATCTGTGATTTGGGAAATTTTATAAAAGCAAAATCAGTTTTACTACCCACATCCAGGCCAACTTTTGAAATCAAGAAATATGTTATTTTAAGATTACGAAAAAAATCTAAAAAAGCAACATTCAAAATCTAGAGAAGGGTTACACATGTGTTATCATAATTTTTCCTGTTTCCTGTGATGATTCATGCTGCTCTTCATGTTCACAGCCCCTCCCTCATCTGTTGATTAGCTGATTGCTGTCGGCTCTCACTGCTGCCGTCCATATAACCCCCCTGCTCTGCACTCACTCAGAGCAAGATCTGTTGTTTTTCCTGTTGCAGTCTTTGAGAAGTCCATGGTTGTGCACCTGACCTATGTCTACCTCTTGGTCACTACCTCTTGCTTGTTTTCTCATTGTATTGTACTGTGAGGGATTCTGTCTTTGGCTCTGAAACCCCATATATGTCTCAAGATTCTCATTACTGCCCTATAAACTGAGGACGTGTTTTCACTCTCTTGCCAGTCTGAGTTGGACTGTTCCTCGGACTATTGAATTCTGGATGTATTAACTAGGGGTGGTGAAAAAAATCGATTATTTATTAATCGCAAGAATGTTATCATTGAGTATGAATCGATTTTTACATTTTCAAACATCGTTTTTTGTTCCTTTTTTTTTGCATTTTATTTTTTTTTAATTATCCGCCGTTTAACGGAAGTTAAAAGTCATGAGCGCAAGTGCGTGTAACTGCAGAACGACTGACAGCAGGTGTGTAAAATGAAGGAGGAACAACCAGGAGCGAGTAGCCAAACTATCAACCCAGCTCCATCTGGGCTCAAAGCGAGCATGTGGATTAATTTCGGTTTTCATGGCAGGAGCTCAAAACATATAGATAGAACGCATGCCATCTGTCGACATTGCCACACTAAACTAAAGTACTTCGGGAATACCAGCAACTTGAGGGCGCACATTTCCCGCTTTCATCCGGAGGAGGCAGGGTGGGCTAAAGACGACCGCCTGAAGCCCGTCATTCCACCGAATCAGCGCACTCTCCACGACATGACAAAATTATCCCCGGGCCTGGAGAGAGCTAAGAAAATCACAACGTCGATATCTTATTTTATTGCGAAAGAAATGAGGCCATACAGTGTGGTAAAAAACCAAGGCTTCCGCTACATGGTCCACAGTATGGAGCCAAGGTATGCAATACCATCCCGGGGCTTTTTTACACAGAAGTTGATTCCAAATCTCTACAAGGAGAAAAAAACTTTAGTGCAAGTGTCCCTCAGGTCTACTCTCAGGGTAGCAATAACTTGCGATGCCTGGACCTCCAGAGCCACTGTCTGATATGTGACTGTTACAGCTCATTTTGTCAACAGTGAGTGGAAGCTAACCTCATATGTGCTTCAGACGAGAGCTATGGATGATAGCCACACAGGCGGCAGCTGTGTGGGTTTCTCAAAGCTGTGGCGGACAAGTGGGGGATAGAGACACACGACCTGGTTCTAGTCACCGACAACGCTTCAAATATGAACATAGCTGCAGAGCTTGGCAACTTTCTACATGTCCGGTGTTACGCTCACACCCTAAACCTCGCCTGCCAACGAGCGCGGAAGTTGCCCGCTGTATCCGGACTGTTGGGTCGGATCAGACGGATCACCACCTTCTTTCAGCTGAGGCAGCACCACAGCCAGTCATGTACTGGAACAAAAGCAGACCCTACTCGGTAAGCAAAAGGCTTTCAATTAATAATAAAAAAATAAGTTGTTATAGAAGCTAATCAATTTTATCCTTTGCATTTAAAACAAACTTTTTATAAGTTTCTAAATTACCAGTAGGCTATTAAAAAATATAGTTCCTTATATGGACTACTTGTATTTAGCCTTTCTTTTGTTTTTTAACCAGAACTGCCTAAACACAAACTGAAGACAGATGATCCAACAAGGTGGAATAGCGGCTTTGACATGGTCGATCGGTTCCTTGAACAACAGCCTGCCATCTGCGCTGCACTGCTCTCTCCTCAAGTAAGTATTGGATTTAAGATTTTATTAGACCTAGTAGTAAGCCAAGGTGTGAACAATATTTTAGTTAAATAAAATAAAATAAACTACACTTTAGGATAAAAAGGATATTGATTACACACAAAACTAAAATAAAAATATACAGAAACATTCTATTTTGGTTTGTCAACTTGACACAACAAGCGTAAGGAGGCACTGGTGCATGTGTTTATTGAGACTTAGTCTAAGTGACTGAGACCTTTTGTTGGCGTGAATGGATAAACCTTAAAGCATATAGTTTTGATTCCTTTATTTGAAATTTTCCTGTCCTCAATTCTGATCATCCTTACAGGTGAGGAAAGGTGCACATGACATCTGCACACTGAGTGAGGCAGATGTGTCCAGCGCTGAACACCTTGTGAAGACCCTAAAGCCCATGAAATTGGCCACCACCACAATGTCTGAGGAAAGCATGCCTACTCTTTCCATCATCCCCCCTCTACATGCACACCTCCTAGCCATCTTCACCCCTGCACCAGAAGATGACCCGATGACCCGTTAAATTAACCATTGCCATCCGGGAAGATTTGAGGAAAAGATACACATCTACAAAAGAGAGGGACACACTCCATACATCATCTTGCCTGGATCCTCGCTTTAAAGCGCTGCCATTCCTTTCTGAGGATGAAATGGTGGAGACATACTGTACAGCAGAGTGACTACAGAGACTGCATCATCCCTCGAGGTAGTCTCTCTTCCGATGCTAATTATTCAACTTTTTTAGAGAATGACTAATTATGTTTGATAGAATGCTTTGTATCTGTTGTGTGTGTTGTGCCTTATTTCACTGCTTCCCCGTGTTAGGTGGTGAGGGCAGAGGTTGAAGTCCCTGAGGGGGAAGGTGATGGCATGGCTGAGGAGCATGATGACGGTGAGGAGGATGATGCAGTTCATAAGGTTTGTGACAAATCCCTGAAGCTGATTGAAGATGGCCCCTCCGCAACCTACACCTCAAGACCATCTTCTCTGACTGCACTGCTGGGCCAAACATTTAACGTTGCTTTCACCACAGTGGAGCCCAAGTCGGCACAAACCAGGGCTGAGGAAGAGGGTCACATGTATCTGGATGTCCCTTCACTTCCTCTCACTGATGATCCACTTGAGTGGTGGAGCATCAACGATCATGTGTATCCTCTCCCCAGGTACGAGTGTTGCTGCAGAGCAGGTTTTTTCCACTGCGGGGGATATTGTGTCAGCACAACGGAGCACACTCACTCCCAAACATGTTGACCAGTTGTTCTTCCTCCATAAGAATTTGGTCATTCCAGAGCAGTAAATGTTTAATAGAACGTGATTAATCACAATTTATGTGTTTTATTGTGTCACTGTGTTCTACAGTATGTAGCTTGAAGCTACCATAAGTTGGTTCTACCTACCAAAGGAAATAGGCCTTTTATTTGTTGTTGTTTAGTACAACTTGATCAGTCACAACACAATGTGACATATTCATTTCTATGTTCTACAGTATATAGGCTAAGCTACAAGAAGTTTTTTCAAGTTATAAATGCAAAATACTTCTGAAGCTACAACTAAACAGGAAGTTCTTTGAGTTTTTACTCAATAAAGAACTTAAGTAATTCAGCAGCTGATTGTTTTTTTAAATATTGCAATAACTTTGAATCCATAATTGCTAATCGAGAATCGTTAATAATCGAAAATCGGTTGGTAATCGAATCGGGAACTCAATAATAGTAATCAAATCGGGACCTCAATAATAGTAATCAAATCGGGACCTCAATAATAGTAATCAAATCGGATTGGGAAATCAGACAGATTAACCACCCCTAGTATTAACCTCTGTCTCTGGGGTGATAAAGTAAGAAAAATAAAAATAAAATAAAAACTGATCAAGAGTCTGTGTGGTTACTTACCATCCTTTTAGAAGAAGACAATATAGACTGTATAGTGTTCTCAGATCTGTACAGTCCTGTGGGTAAACAAATGCCCAGTAAACATAAAACTTTACTGGGGATTTTCAATTTATTTTCAATGTATTCCTAATCCTTTTATTAATTCATAACTCACCAGTCGGTTTCTTTTGGAGTACGGCTTGCAACCTGTAGATCTTTTAGCACATTCCTTTTTTATGTCAATAAATTCTTCGTAACTTTTTATATTTTGTGGTTTGAGTTTTGGTTTCAAATGATATAAAAACTGTTCCAAGTATTTCTAAGGCTTTACAACTGTCAGGGTGAGGTGTGCAGTATGGAACCAATCGCAGACCGTAGGTCAAGCTGCAATGATGTTTACTGATGATGAGGATGATGAAGCCAGGACACAGATGAGAAGGAGGAAGAACAGCGAGGAAAGGACACTTCACAGGAAGACATCAACACAACAATGTGGAGGGGACAGAGAGGACATAAGGAGTATAAGTACACAAGGATTGAATGAGGATCAGGTGCAAGGGATTGGAGACAGTTGCTGATACTGAATAAACGCACAGTGGGAAACAATCAGGCAGGGAGTGCTGATGGTTTTGACACATTACTGACAAGCCTACACTTCAAGAGGTCTCAAAAGAACTTAAAACACAGGTGTCAAACATCAGCCCTTGAAGGCTAACACCTACTTAAATGTTTTTTGTAGAAGATGGACCAAAAACAAAAACCTCTACCCAAAAAGGTTAAAGAATATGTGACCCGCTGCAGCAACCAGTGACTCAAGTCAGCTTGAAACATTCCGCGCTACAGTCCAAAATGTTCTGTTTTTTTCCAAAATCTGTGAATTTCGCTTTTTACAGAATCTGTTCATTGAAGACACAAAGAAGCCTCTCCACGTTTGAAAGTAGTATTGGAGTATTTAAAAGGAAACATTTTGAGGTTGAAATCGGCTTGTTTTACTGACTTTCTCTTCATTCAGTAAGGGGAGTGTCAGTCTGTGTGTATTTATATACTGGACCGACAGGCTTTTTTCTTTTGTTATTGTGCCCATCCTCCGAGAGCGTTGTGTGGCTACTTTTGCTGCTTTCTGATTGGCTCTAACTGATATCAAAAACAAAGAAGATGGACGCTGCAAAACTTGTGCTAAACGAGGAAAGAACAGAATTATCTGCATGGGAGACAGTCCCATCCAGCTTTTGGCTTTTCGGGACATTATGTACAACATACAGCTCTTTACCTACAGAAAAAGAGTGGCAGGATATGTGAATTATTCAATATTTAGAGGCAAACTGGAGATGGCTACGTTCACACAGAATGCCCCCCCAAAGAGAAAGTGTGCCTGAACGACCTTGAATGCAACAAGGTCTGCAGGAATACTTATTTTTTTCTTATGGGGTGAGTTTCCATGAACAGCAAAGTTTGTTGTTTTGTCTCAGAACACGTAGGCTACACAGCTATTGCTATTAGCGAGCTCAGGACTGTTATTTTAACTGTAGCCTAATCGTTAGCATCATACGACTAGATTCTAGCTTCTAATGTGAGCATCTGCTATTAACTTGAATAATCTTTCAATTGTTTGAATTGACTGGCGTTAATGATTGAGCCCATGTGATCTTTTGTTATGTATTAACCTGTTTTTGTGTTTACTGGTTTCCAACTTCCGTTAGCGGCGGTGCTTGCTAGTAGCTACCACAGATGTTACTATGCAGAAGGACAACGCTTTTATTAAAGTTTTACAGCATTTCTTCGGTACAATTTTAACGTCTTGCAGAGAACTTAACTGGGAATGAAAGGAGACAGGTTGGAACAGTTTATTGCGCTGCTGACAGCTACTATGTTGGGCATGGCTTCTTCTGCCTAGTTTTCAGTAGATAAGGCTGACCTGAAAAACAAACAAAAAAAAAACATCACTGAGCCGTTTTTGTAAAAAAAAAAATCTTAAAACTATAGATAACCATCTGACCTAACAGTCTGATTACTTCTTTTCATTCTGTGTAAACAAAGCAGCAGCTAAGATGAGGGCAGCTAAAATATGTCCTTCGGCACAGTAACAACAGTGGTAGCTATTAGCAACCACCGGCGCTAACAGAAGTTGGAAACCAGTTAACCCAAAAAACAGTTAATCCAAAACACCTGAATTCTTTATTATGTAAAAGTATAAAGCAGATGTCAGCAAGCTTTTTGAAATGGACAGCTACTTGAAGTGATATGAAGGGCAACCTGTACATTATACACTTTTCAACAGTTGTATTGTTTAGCTTTAGTTATGTATTTGAGAGTGTTGTAATGACATGGATTGTACAAGATGATCTGCAGCTTTTCCTCTAGAAAAAGTCTGCCAACCAAACTCTTATGCATTTTAGACCTCGATAGGGTTGCCAACTCCCTGCAAAAAAAATAAGGAACACCCCTGCGCAACAACAAGAACTCCCCCTCTCCCGGCACAACTCCCACCCACCCAGAAATAAAGTGTTGTTACAACACTTGTCTATTTATTGCACTGGAAAAAATAGAATTTCTGTAACATAAATTATTCTGAATAGTTCTAAAAGCTTGTAAAATGTGCAAACTAACAACAACAAAAAACAGAAACAAAAAGTTTTTCCTTTAAATAATGAATTGTCCTCATGTGCTTAAAACAGTGGGATATGAAGACTGAAAGTGCAAAATGCGAAAAAGGTTTCTCTTAAGACAAAAAATAGTCCTCTTTAACTTAAAACAGTGTGCAATACAGTACTGTTAATGTACAAAATGGTAAAGACAATTTAAAAGAACCATTGCACTGTGCGAAAAAAAATACATTTTTACCTGAAATGCTTAGAATGTTAATTTGTATTGAAACAGAAATGTGACTGACCTTGGGATCCTAAGAGCTCAGTGGTACATAACCTACTTTTTCCGAATGGTATTTCTTTTGACTTCTTGCTGCAGCAAGGAGCTGTTTGTCTTTCAGTGCTGCAGAGTAAAAATCTGAGCAAGACATGTCATAATTGAGGCTGACAATAAGCTCACTCCTAATTAGTTCAATGGAATATTTGTTCCGCACATCTGTCCATTTGCTTTTCATGAAAGAGAAAATCCTTTCTACAAACCCAGTGGAAGATGGGATACTGAGGACAAAGGATACAACAGCCTGGATGTTGGGGAGATCAGTTGCCTGAAGAACTTGCATCCACCTCTCTGCTGTTCCCTTGCGTTGCATGTGTTCCTTTTCTTTGGCCACTGTGGTGAGGTGTGCAAGAAGGTTATTTGTGGTCATGCATTCTTCATAGAGGCTGTCCATAGGGATGTTAAGTCTTTCAGAGGAGGAGAAAGGTTGTGTGAGTCATAAATGGTACACAGGACATACCGTGGTCAATACAGAAATAAAACACATTTCAGAACTTTATACAGTGTAACTAATGGCAGTGTTTAAAAAGGCAGTAAACTCCTGCTTGGCAACATCAGCTTCAGATGGTGAGAGATGCTGTCATGTGAGATAACCGTAGAAACCATCATCTCTTGTCTGAATTAGTCTCCTCAGAAAGGATTCCATTATGCAATAAAGGTCAACAGATGAAGTTACGTTCATCTCCAGCTTCTTCACCACCTCCTCAAACGAGGACATGATATTACTACAAAAGAGAAGGTACACTTCTACAATGTCTGCCTCCTCCTCGACTCCAAGAGCATCTTCTCTCAACCTCAGCAATGTTTGAAGACGCCTTGGACATTGCTCACCAATGCTAATCAGATATGATTTTAGTGGCATCCAATTTTGGAGCAGGCGGGGACTCTCTCCTTTTGGCAGAGATAGAGAAGTAGCCATAAACTTTGAGGACAATATTTTCAATATCCACTGAAAGCTGGTCCAGAGCTTTTCTCACTGTATTATGAATGATATGTGCATGACAGTTGCCACGAAGAATCTCACAGTTGATCTCTTTCAATTTTGTGAAGACAGAATTGTGGACATCATAATTGACATTTGCATTATCAGCACTGAATGCAGATACATGATCAAGGGATACACCTGTGTTGTCAAGGGAGCTTTTTATTTATCTGACTATTCCCTCTGCAGACTCATCTGGATTTTCTAAGAAATCTATTACTTTGTTGACTATCCCATTATTTGGTGTGAAAAACTGTACAGCCAAGGGAAACATCTTGTGAATGCCCTTGTTAGAGGCATCTGTATGGAGAGAGAAAGGTAGTGGATTACCATCTCTTTTCAACTGTTTGATAACAGCTTCTATTGCCTTTGGAGACAGGACATCTTTCACAACTGCCTCAGCTTTCATGCTCCCACAGGACATCTTAATAGCAAAGTTGGAGTCACTCAGTGTTCGGGTGATCAACTTGATTGCACAGTCGGCTGAGTTATAACTTAAACCATGTTTGACTGCGTGGTACACATGAGCTACCTCTGCAGCAGTCACCTATCAAGAAGGAAAAAAAAATATTATCTTATCGTATTGGCCTATAGTCGACGTGTATTACTAAACCCTGGTTAACAACCAGAAGCATATTATATCTACAGAAAAAATAATGTTCAATAACTCTGTTACAATAATCAATACTCTGTTACATCAAGGGTTACCAACATGCGATTAATAAATATCTGTCTTCCCATGAAAATATGCATATGCATATGAAAAGATCTATGAATAGTTTGAACTTATTAGAAATGTATAAGGTCTTTGTGCTTACAAATTAGCCTATCCATGTATTTGTAGTTATTTTTGGAAATACATTTTATGGATTAATCCACCAATTGCAATTCATTATATTCAATAAATCAATCACATTTTATTTACAAAGTATTTATAAGTACTTATAAAATATTAATGATAGCCTACTGTAGGCTATCATTAAGGCCTATTGTAATATCGCTGGCAATGACATGCTGACATTCATTCATTGCACGTTTCTATAACCAGAAGTCCTTACCATATCTGCCTCTGGAGTGAGTTGCCTGATGGACAGTAAATCGGTCAAGGCTTCCCCGTGTTTGGTTGGCCCATTGTCTTTCGACATGTCTAGTACCACTTGCATGCTGTTTCACGCCATGAATGCCACCATGGGCAATTGAAAATACATGCCGACATATTATGCAGTTCACTTTATATTCATTGTCATGCACTTTCCCCAGCCATGCATGATTATTTTCTCCCATTCAATTCGATATTTTTGTAAACGTCATTGTTTCTTCCTGGGAGGTGTAGTACTGTCAGCGCTTGTAGAAGAAGTACTGGTTGGCAAATCTTGTATATTCTCCGAGCCGGTGTCGCCCATGCTGCTTTGTTTTTCTCTGTTTCGCCGACACATGTTCCTTACAAGCAGCAGTGAGCCTATCTTGACCAATGAGCTGAGTGGGAATGTAAGTGCGCGTATCTCATTGGTGACAACACAATAGTAGGACATTGGCATACCGTGCAGTTTCAAAATAAAACGTCCTCTCTCGTTCGTTGATTAATGTTTGCTCGTTTTGGCTCTGACAGAAATACGGCACAAATGCCGTTCCTTCTTACTTTAATATGGAACGCATCCATTTTTTTCTAAATACGGAACGATTCTGAACGGTTGGCAACCCTAGACCTCGATGATTTCAGTAAAGCATTCATGATACAGCAATAAGGAGGAGACTGGGGTTAAAAATAAGATCAGGTGAAGAGTTCCACGTCAAAACAATTTGTTGGAGAAAAAATGAGATAAAAACCTTATTACCTTTTCCAAAAAAAAAAACATCTTTATGATTCCCAACACTTCTGGGAAAATACTCCTTGGACTATTAAGAAAAAAGTGCAGCATTTTGGAAAGTGCAGGTCTGGTAACATCTGGCATAAAAATATTATACTGAATGTCAAACATGGTGGTGGTAGTATAATGATCTTGGTCTGAATGATTTGTGACAATTAACCGAACTGTGAAATATGCTCTGTACCAAAAAATCATGAAGGAGAATTTCCACTCATTTAATGGGTTATGTAGTATAAAAATAACCTAAACCACATCTAGAAATCTACTACTAAATTACTGAAAGAACAAAAAGGTTTTGGAATGACCAATTGAAAATCTGCACTTTAATCTGATTGAAATCATGACATAAAAATACTCTCCACATTTTCAAAGGCAACATGCAGGGGTAGGGGCCTTAGACAGAAAAGCCCTGTCCCCCTTAGTTTTTAGGAAAACAAGAAACTTCAAGAGGTTCTGCGTTGAGACCAAAGGCCTCAAATTGATAGGTATACAGAAACCTGGTCTGTAAGTCAAAAACAAAACTTGGCATGTTTTGAGGTATTGGTCAGAAGTCTGTCTTCTGCACTTTGAATTACTTGCACAAAAGACTGAAGATTTGCCCAGAGCAGTGAAAAAGGGCGCTGCAGTTGTACAAACATGATTGCACAAAAGTATATCTGCTTTTCTCCAGATCAGTCGGGGAGACCTTTTGTCAAATTTTGGGGATATTTCTTAAGTAAAAAAAAAAAAAAACAGCAATGGGAAGTAACTTTTATATGCGAGTCAAAATCTATTAAAAAGACAAATGTATGTGAATCTTACTTTTTTTTACTTAGCGGTTGGTAACTTAAGCAAAAAGAGGCAACTGTTTGGTAGATTTTTTTTTTTTTTATTACAGATGACTAGGAGCTATTATCAAGGTCTTTGTCTTTTAACTGGAAATTCTTAGGGAGCCAGTTAATGATTAAAGACAAATACTGGAAGAGACCTTACTTACATAGAGTCAGGTCAGTTCTGCTTTATTTTCCCTTGATAAATGGGAGAATTGAAGTCCATCTGAAGTTCATCTTTTTGCAAAAAAAGCAAAAAAGAAGAAGACATCTTTGAATGGGCACTGCCTTTTATCAAGCACCATATATTTGAGTTGACAGAATTTACTGTTTTTATATTTTTGCTGGGTTTTTTTTTGTTTGTTTTTTTGCTGCTGATCAACTGTACGTCTTTACAAAACATGTAAGCAAGGCTGTTTTAGCACAGGCACCCCTTGGATACTGCATGTCACTGATTACTCTGTAATGCCTACATGGACAGATTACTGATTGTATTCTCTTCTGAATATAGAATCGCATTTTAGTGGCGTACCCTGTGATAAAGTACTTTTCCTTGTCGGGATCGATAAAGTTATGCCAATAAATCTTGTACATGAAATATGTCTGCGTTTCTTTATGAATTTATTAGAAAAAAGGCCCAGACTGAAGCACTTGCACTGCAAATTATGCTGTACATTTAAAGCATCAGTTAAGTCTAAACAGTGGCAGAAAATATTCACCCCAAAAGCAAACAAATTTGAAGCAAAAATCATATGTTTTTGATAATATTGACATCTAAACCTGGAAATATAAAACTTATTTTGGTATTTGCTCCTCGGTTAAACAGCAATTGCATACTAATTTAGCTTGACATGCGCTCCATGTTGTCTCCTAATGCTTGTTAATATTGAATGTGAATTTTTAATAAGCCCAGATAAAAACAGTGTAAACAAATACAGTTTTCAGCAGTGAAAATACAATTACAAGTCCATCATGGAGCCGTATTCTTTGTTTGTTTATATCTTCAAATCCCCAAGTCATTAGAAGACTGCAGGGAGGGGGGGAAAGATGCACTTTGTTTGACTAAAGTCGCTATCAGGGCTGCATATGAATAAGTCCCTTTCTATCCCAATCAGCATGCCTTGGACGCCCCCATTGCTGTCTCATCAGCATTCAGAGAAAGTGAGTCAGACACTTCCTCGTGAAGAAAACTGTCTGTAACACTTAATGTCATTAAGAACCTCACATCTGACTCAGAGTGGATGTTTGCACAATGAGATACGGCACTGGAATTTGTTTATTTCAAAATCTTATTACGTCTCAGTCTCTGTGTTTATCGATACTGACGTATTAGCGAGGCTGCCTACTATTTGGGATTGCATAAACAGTTAATTGTCATATTGTTGGCATGTTAACATATTGTTATCTTTTCAGCTCAAGCGCAAGCCACCGCTTCAGAGTAGAGAGAATGCACTCTTACTTTCAGCCTGGGAATTGATTTTTAACAGCAGAAATACGATACACACATTTTAATGTGGGCTTTCCACTGTGGCACATTGTTCATTTGTGAACAAAATAAACTTGTGCTTGTCTAATCACATAAACGTCTGCCTATTAAGACAACTTAGTAGTAACAGCTATTTATCCTACAGTGCATACAGTTAATATGTAAGTAAGATATACAAATTATATCAGATTTCAACCATAAAAATTGCTTTCACACCCTTTGAACTTTTCCATACTTCTTAATTTTCACATTTTTTTTACATATATTTGTATTTAAATTACTCTTTTTGTAAAGTGCCTTGAGATGACATTTGTTGGGAATTGGCTCTATATAAATAAACTGAATTGAAAATGAATAGAATAAAACATTTTACATTTTCATGAATACAAATCTGAATGAGCACTGACATTATTTTGTCCCCTTTAATCTGATATGCCTAATTAAACCAGATGATTTTATCTAGATATGTATAGTTTAATATTAGTGTGAATACCTTTGTTCAATGACCATAGGCATAATGCAAGAGATGCCGTGTTTTAGAAAGGAAAACCAAAATAAGTCTCTTTAGGAGATTTGGCACGGCATGTTTTTTGCATTACATGCAAAATATTTTGTGTTGGAAAAGTAACAGTGCTCATTACCTTGAGGACACAATCTTTACAGATGAAGCACAGTAGTGGTAGTGTCATGCTCTGTTAGAGGGTTTTCTTTAGCAGGGACAGAGATGCTTGTCAGAGTTAAGGGGAAGATGGATGGAGCTAAATAAAATAGGAATCCTGGAAGAAAACATGTGCCTGAGGCTGCAAAATAACCTAAATATACTGACAGAACAACACAGAGGGTTTAGATTAAACTATTTTCATATTAGAGCATCATAATATCCACATTTCAGTCTCTCTCATTCTGGGAATCATCTAACTTAAACTGTTTAGGATCTTTGGTATGTTTAAGTTCGGGCCCAATGGAACAGGGACAGCACTTTTGAAGAAAGGCAGGCTATTTGATCATTAAAGCCAAATCCAAGAACAATTCTGATTTCCTCTCTGAGGCCTGATAGCCAAATGAATTCAGATCATAATTAAATTCTGATTGACAAGATGCACAAATAAGACATCCTTTATGCTTAGCTTTGAACCTTAGAACTTCACAGAGAAAGGGTTCGGCTTTAGGGACATTCCCATCGTTTTTCTTTGTTTCTCAGTCATGTCAAGCTCCTTGACATTTTATTTTGTTTGCACAAATCACGCTCTTGGGTAGGGAAGATAGTAGATGGTTTTTCTTGAAGCCAAACCAATAAGACTACGGTTTCACAGAATGAATTACGTTTCTAATCGAAAGAAAATGATGACTTCTGAATTAAAAAAACAGACTCATGGACATGAAGGGCTGCGTGTTCAAGAGAGCCCTTATTGATTTTCTAACTCTGTCCTTTTGTTCATTTCTATAAGTTTGGTAAACTTTTGAGACTTCCTTTGGTGCCTACTGCCTTAGGCTTCATAACAGTCTCACTGAGAATACTTGGGCAGCCTTGACATTTTCAAACAGTGTCTAAAACCCAACCTATTTTTAACCTTGCTTTCAACTATTAAACATTAATCCTGTGTCTAAAATGTGTTTCAATCTCCTTTTAATGCTTCATTTTTTGGTATTTCTATTTTTTTATCTAGTCTTTAGGTTCATCTTACAAATTTGTTCTTATTATTTAAAGCTACATTTGAATTATTATTTTTTTCTTTACCACAAAAGACACAATAATTTCCCAATTAATAAATGTCATCATACCTTTAATATTCCTGTCATATCTTTATGCAAAAATCTGATTATATTGAATCATTCTGTCTAGATCTTCTTAAGGAAAATTATTTACTCATAGTTGTTAATAAAAGTCCCTAACCTTAAATATGGAGTCACTACTCTTTAATTAAATTTTTCATTCTTTGTATACAGAGAAGAATTAAACAACATTTCATTTACTCACATTTTTATCAGATCCAGTTAAGACTGACGTTTAGGAAAAAGATAATTTAACACATATAGTGCCTTGCGTAGGTTCTGAGTTTTCTCATGGGTTGATTATTTCAGGCATATATTTTATTAATGTAAAGTCAGGTCCCTATTCTTGAAAGGCATTGAACAAATTTCCTTAGTCATTTTGACATTAAATTCTATTTATTTCCATTTGTCTTTTAATATATTCTGTTGATCATCTAATATATTGTAAATACATTTCTTTAAGATTTATATCTTGATATTTTTCCCTTTCTTGCCCATTCTCATTTTCCTTTCTTCTTCCTTCTTCTTCTTCCTTGGTTTACTTGCATTTTGCTACATATTTTACACCCTCCTGAAAAAAACAGCATTTTTTGCCTTCCATGTTCCATGTTGACGGCTTTTGCAAACCTCTCAAGCAAAAGCCATCATTGCTGCAACTTTTGGAAATCAGCTTTTACTCCTCATAATCTTAAATACTTACCAGATTGCTGGTGGTGATTGGAATGTCTGCCTTAGGTTTAGTACTGACTGCAATGTGTGCAATTGAACATGTATGTGGGAATACTGTGCTGTCTAATGCTAAAACTTTATATTGCTTTGATTAACTAAATGTATTAAAAACAAGATTTACATTGCAGCGCTTTAAAGGGAAGCACCAAAGGTAGTTGGACATGATTTCAAAGCATTACACGCACTTTATATTTGTAACCTACATTAAACCCTTCCAGGGCATGCTTCAGTTTGCATACTGACTGAACTGTGTGAAAACCAGAGAATAAAATGATGCACCATAATCTCATTTTACGACTTGCATTACACTGAGCGTTTACAAGATTTAGCACTGAATTTTATTTCTGTCATGTAAAGCCTGTTCACCAGGGTCCATGGGCATGACTTCGAGGTTAGTATAAAGCCTGCTCTGCATGTGCTTGTGAGCTTTTTTTCCAAAGCCTCACACAGATGTGATTATTTGCAGACCAAATATGATTATTTGGGAGAATGTGAACTTCTATGTAGCTTGAGGAAGTCCTGAATCATGTATAATTGGATGTTTTTACTCCCAAGGTTTGTGCATAAATCTGCATCAATGTTCTCCCTGAAAGAGGTCGAGAGACAGAGAGAACTCTCATACTTGTACGACTTATTTTCATTAACTATGCTAGGAGGAAAAATGAAAAAGTGATTCATTATTTTCTACCTGTGCTAGTATTCCTAAATTTCAGTAAATGTTTCTCATTGACGTTGATGCTCTGTTCAGTATCAGAGAGAATGATTTGGTATTTAACCCAAAAAACCCTGCAGGCTGACCCCAAACTCTATAGCTAAAAAAAAATAAAAAATAAAAAATAAAAACTCTATAGCTAAACGAAAGTCCCCATTTTCTTCTACTTTCCTTTTAAATGTGTCATTTACTGGTGTGTTTTTTGTATTTTTTCAATGATCTCTGGTATGAAATACCACCTGAGTCAGTTTCTGTGAAAAAAATTCCTTCCAGTATCTATTTTCAGTCTGTACCAGTTCAGTGCAGCAGTAGGTGGGGAGACATGACAAGATTTGGGGGCTTGCTCACTGAGATAGTGGCATGCAAGTTTCTGTCCTTTGATTAGCTAACTACAACACACTTCTTACACTGTCTGTATTTGCTAAGATCAGTAATGTTATACAATCCACCCAGTATTTAGCTTTAGATGGAGTTAACCACCCAGTTTAGGTTGCATTCCTAAACAACCGGACTGTTATCGGCCTCACACTGCGCCTGTATCAGGAGGACTCAGCTCTAGAGCCACGCAGGGCAAGCGGTCTTGTGTACGCCACAAATCAGCTAGTCGGACGAGGATTCGCTGCTGTGCTTTTTCCTCTTCGCTACTGAGTTAATCCTTGTTAGTTTATATTCCGCCGCTTAGTAATATGCTTAAATTCAGCGGATGGTCTCATCTGATTTGAGCTCGTAGTCGGTGTGAGCTACCGGCGAGCTCCACAGGGCAGGAGATTTGAATGCTGATATTCCAATTCATGATTTGAAGTTGAGATTAGGTATGAGGATAGTTGAACAAGCTACATCTCTTGGTGGATGTGGGGACATTAGCATGTAAGCCGATGTACTGTATATTTCATTGACGCATTTTAACAGTGAAAACATTGGGTGAACAATACAATTTTTAATTACAGCTTAGGAGCTGATGTTTCAACTTCGTGACGATACATAATCTGATTTCAAATACAGCTTCAAAACAAAGCTTGTACTGTAAGGTCTTTAGCTGGTGATGTCACTCTGCTCAAAAATTTGTCGGTGGTGTTCCTATTTTGTTTCTTTTACTGTTGGAGGGAATTTACTTTTGAGAAAATATTCACATGCACCATGCACATGCATCACAAATTACATTAACCAATTGGAAAAAAAAAAAAAAAAAAAAAATTGTTTTTCAGGAGTTTCAGTAGAGGAGACTTTTAAATCTTCTAAGATCGAGACCAAAAGATCAGGGATAACCTTTGTGAGGGTATTTATTTCTGTGTTAGTTCATAAAACAATACTATTTGAGAAAAATAAACGTGAACACAAATTAACAGTAAACTTACCATAACTAGGTCATCCACTAGAACCCAAGGGCCAGATAAGGAGAGCTTTGAGTGGTTTGGGCTGTAAGTAAAATTCTATCTGTGGTAGAAAACTAACAAAACACAAAATCTTGGATTCACCAACTCTACCTTGAGATATACTGGTGCCACCATTGTTCTGTGGAGGAGACTTTCTTCATTAATCTCAGGAACCCTAGTCAGATGGGATAGAAAAAGACATAAAGTTAAAAACTATAAAGAATTTAGACTAGCCAAATATAAATCCAATTAAGAAATTGAGGCACGGCTTTAAAATACAAATGTTATCAATCCAATCTGACTGCTAATTTGTAAGTGGTACCATGAAATCCCATAAAGGACCCTCACCTACAGTAACATAGTAAAATGCTAATATTGCAATGTGCCCATAGCTGTTTTATGACAGCTGGGTTCAAAATGTGGGCTAATATGCCTGGGTAATGGCTCATTAGGAATTGTTTCAAAATAGACTGTAATTGTCTAAATTATATTTTTCTGATAATTCCACCATTTGAAAGGTTTTTATCTGAGACCCAAAGTTCACTGTGAGAGGATGGGTTAGGAAAGTAGGAGCACATCGGTGGGCACTCAAAATCATTGAATGGATGGCTGGATGGGCATGCTAATGTTGGATAGACGGATAGATGATTTGATAGATAAACAGATACACACATACTAGAACAGAAACAAAGGATTAATTTGTAAGCAAATTGCTGTCCACTCCACTCATGCTTTGGTTTTTATGTGTATTTCAAATTTCCATTTAAACTGTTTAGTAATGGGTGTTAGGTATGGTAAGGACCTGAATGAAGGATGCCTGACTGTAGCGTGTCTGGGGTATTTGTTAGGTTTTCTGTTCTTTTTCTCTTATTCCTTGTTTTCCCATGAGTCCTCCAGGGAAAGCTGCCAGAGGCTGGAGCTGCCAACACAGCTTGAAGGCGGAGCCTTTCTCCAGAGCCACTTGTGCACCTTGCTGGCATCACTGATCAGCTGGATTTACAAGGAGCAGGTTGTTAAATATTCAGTGCCTGTGTGTTTGCCTTGTATGGTACCTCTAGCCCTCTAAATTCCCTCGTTTTCCAGGGAATAATTCCATTTACCTCTGTGCTAACCTGCCAGTACTTTCTCTGTGTGTTCAGTTCAGTGTCAGTTCTTCAGTCATTCCCCTCTCTGGATCAACTAATCATCTTCTATAGTGAGTTCCATTCAATCAATCTCCAATTCATTATTTATTTCTACCAGCTACTCAGCTCTGTATTCACCATCCTCCATTTCATCTGTTTCTGGTTTGACCCGTGGAGATTCGCTGGTCCCTTACATCATATACAAAAAGCTCAATAATTTTTTTTAAACGGCCCAGATCTGTGTGTAGCCCTCTGTGTGCTGGCCAGGAAACTAAAAGAAAAGATGATACTGACGTAGGAAGGGAAAACGTTTTGAGAAAAGCATACATTTAATTAGAAATAAAATAATACTACAACCGAATTAAGGAAACAAAGAGATAAACTTAGGATCTAGTGCGCTGACTCCCCTTCCTCATGACTTTATTTCTATAGAAGTAAACTGCATAAACATTGGAGGTTTGGGCATGATGGCATTGAATATAAAGAAACTTATTTTTTTACTTACAAGCACCTCTGTTTGGCCCTAGATCTAACGACTAGAAATGAGACCGTAGGTTCCCATGAAGGTCTGTCTGGAACACACAAGGGACTGGTTATGATTCAAACATATGGTGCAGAAATCAATTTTTTCTTTGCAAGACATCAAGAATACCAAATTAGGTCCCTTGATACCCATTCTTTGCTGTCCTTGTCACTGCATGGATAGGAATGCTTCCAAGGTTCCGGGATAAATGCAAAACAACTAATATTTTGGGAAAAAAATAACTTGAGAAGCAACTATCCTCAACAACAACCCCACTGTAACACTGAATGCTGAAAAAAAATGTTGTTAAATTTGCACAGTTTCCTTGGCTGATCTGAATAAGTTAGAGAATCAGTCTGAACATCACCCAATCAAGAAATGGTAACTGTGGATGAGGTGAATAAATCTGCAACTATTAGAGGAGAAGCTGACCAGACAATTATTAGCTGTGCAGCACCTGTGGAAGATGGTGTTATTTTAAATTGAGACCCATTATTGAATACTTTGACCTCAATGCAAACACTGTTTGTTGTGAAATTCTAACATGGAAACCTCGTGATAGCTTTATAATGTGGGCTGTTTTCTTCAGCACTGACATGGAAGCTGACCAGAGTTCATAGGAAGATGAATGTAGCTAAAGGACCATAATGTAGCTAAAGGGCCAGAATCCCAACCATAGCCAGAATTACAGAGCAATTTATTATTTTCCTTAACTTAAAAAACACAAATTATTTCATTTTTGTATATCAATTGAAACTATCTTTGGTATTAGAAAGACAAAACAGGAACAGGTTTAAGGGATTTGAACAACTAGAAGGTTACCAGTTTTAATCCCAACCAGGTGGATGTTACATATTCTCCAAATGCTAGCCAGAGTTTTTAAAGGGTGCTCCTATTTGAAGTGATGTTAAGCTAATTGGGAAGTATAAACTGATATTTGAAGTTACAGTTTATGTTCATGGGTTGTTTTCTTTTACTTTCTACTTACTAGCTTCTAAAACAACTATAATTAAGAAAAAAAACCAAAAAAAAAACTACTAGCTAACAAGCATTTAAAAATGCAAGTTTTATTTTCTAATTAAAATTGGGTTACGGCTGGATTACACATGATACATAAAAATAAAAAAAATAGATTTGTTCCTTTATAGGACCTGATCAATGAGGAAAAACTTTCAAATGTTCTCTTTGACAGTTTGCACAGACAGTTAACTTCTTCAGACATTGCCAGCTTTTTGCTCTATTTGAACTGTATTACTGAAACGGTAACCCGTCAGCACCGGTTGTCACACCTTGCCACCTCACCCCAGCATATGACAAGGTTTGCTCCACTTTTGGCAACGTCCTCTTTTTTCACTTTCTTAATTTCTCTAACATCAGTTCAACAATTTACAGGTACTGCAAATGTGTTTTTGGACACAGAATGATACCATTTTGTCGTTGTAATTGCTTTGGGTCTTGTATATCCTGAAAGAGAATTTATATGCACCATTGCCCGCTGTTTTTGGAGCATGTTGTAAAATAGGTATTTCACAGCTAAGAAATGGACCACTGGGAGTTACTGGACTAGAAAATCTACCTCACTGGAATTTACCACTTTCTGTTTCTAGTACTGTAATCTTTTTTTTTTTTTGTATTCCACACCCTATTGTTGGATTAGTTATAGGATGATTTTTTTAAACATTTAAATTTTATTCTAGGAGCGATACAATAGCTTTCTTTCTCAATCCCCAATACCCCCTCTTCCATCTGTTTTTCCTTTTTTTCATCATGACATGTTATGGGTCACTGCAGTAATGCTACACCGAGCTGCCAACAAGCATATCATTTTCCATTAAGATCCCAGTCAATGGTTGCAGTGGCATTATTGGAAGACTGAGCAGACAGAGAGTAATGGACCTCAAGTGATAGCTCTGTCAAAAAGTTGGTAGAGGAAAGAGCCCATAGAGCCATAATAGACCCAAGTATCTCTGACTGGAAATTGGCTCAGTTGTAATGCCAGTACAGTCAATCCCGGGTTGGACATCCGTAACCCTAACTCAAAGCAGTGCACTGACTTTTTTTTTTCATTTTAATGTTTTGCTTATCAAATTATCTATACAAATAAGACTTCCTCTGAGCCAGTGAAAATAAATTAATTTAGCTATAATTCTCTTGTGAATTTTGACAGCAAAGCTCATAACTACTTTTGCCTGGAGAGGATTTACACCACGCAGCACTTGTTATAATAAGCTTTTCAGCAACGTCCATCAGTGATTGATCTCATCCATCATCTCTTATGGGTGAAACCATTCTAATTTACACTTTGTTAATCTTCCATTACCATACTGTTGAGGACACTGAGGTACTTCATGGACTTGACACTGAAACTGCAAATATTAGCCCAGCATTTGATTTTCAGGAAGAGGTTTGTTCAGTTGAAAGGTCCGCTAATTTGTACTAAATGAAAATGTTCATAAAAGTAAAATTTATGTAAAAGATTGGTTTCTCATTTAAAAAAAGAGTATCTAAAATATGAAAATGCCACATCAAAACACAGAAAAACATATGTAGAATTGTCTCAATATTTTAAATCAAATGTTTCAATTAATTTAATTTATATTAAAATATAAGGGCAAGGCACTGTACAAGACAATCCTTGTATTGGAACAGATTACAGATCAGTCTAGTTCATTACTTTACTGGATATTATTATCTCTCAGCCTGCGATTAAAAAAATAAAAATAAATAAATACAACACAATAAAAACATGCTGGCGACAGTGATACTGCTCTGGATGCGATAGGTTTGTTGAAGTACAGTGTAGTTCTATTATTCTGTGCTCCTTTGCTACTTGAGGATCAGGAATATTGACCCAAAAACTAAATTCAACTATTAAATGTAACTTTAGAACTGAAGCTGAATGGTAAGAAGCGAGATTGTGTTTGACAGCTGGATTTGAAATAGCATGAAATACAGTTTTAAAGCAAATTGATTCATTTTCAAATTATAAATTTCAATTTCCATTAAGTGACAATCATGTACAAACAATTATTGGATGTCAGGTTGGATTTAGATTCCGTGTTTAAAAGTATTTCTACAAGTTGAGCATTTAAGATTCAATCTAAGTTATGCAAATTCAAACAGAACTTATTCAAATTCAGTTTCTAATGGCAGAAAGTTCTGCTTCTAAAGCTTCCATTTTTGACTAAGTCTGCAAAACAGTTAAACACCCACTCCAATGAAAATTTTTTTTTTTTTTGTTAACTTGCTCAAAATTGCATTTCTGAGTATTTCTGCTTTCAAATTTCTGTGCAGATGCTAAAACACCATTTAAAATAGACTACTTTTCTGAAATAGCAACAGCACCAGACAACCAGCACCGAGCTGTTATACATAATTCCAAAGTTAAGAGTTTTGTGATTCTAAAATATACTAATCATGGATACAATTATAACTGTAAACATAGCAGGCCACTTTTTCCAACAAAGACACACTCACACACCTTCACACATCCACAGCAGACGGAATGAGCGACTAACTCCGTCGTCCAATTAACGGGACAAAACTGATCCATCTCGAATAAAAAAAGCGTTTACATCCATAAAGCCACGTTCACACTGGTCAGCGCATCCAGGTGTCAAATCGCTCAAACGGACGAAAGTTGATGCTTTGAAATTATCCCCAACTGTTAGCACACTTTGTAGTCCGCGTTGGCACATCACTTCAGTACGTCAGCTGGTGGACGGTGATTTCTCGGTTCATTCTCTTTTATTTCTGCACTTTCCCTCCCTCTGATCCACCCTTCCTCATATTTTTTTCCTTTCTCCTCTGCCTGACATATCTGTTCCTCAGCGTCTTCTGTAGATTTCATCTAAATACACAATGGGAAACTATCAGTGCATATTTAGTATCGCAGTTGCCCTAATTGGGTTTGCCTAGCATTGGCTAACATAATACCAAAGTAACACGAATATATATTTAATTGCTTACTCCAATACCCTCAGATATCTTCCTCCAAATAAGGTCTGACATCAGTACAAAGAGTCGCTGATTGTTTGACGCCCCGTGTTTGCTGCCCAAAAGTTCAGTTTTTCGAATTTCACGTTTGACGCCCACTCGCTGCGTAAGTACAATAGACTTTGCATGTAATCTAGCTGCCCTGCTTCCTGGACGCGCTGACGGTGTGAAGGGTCCGGCATAAGGGTCTAATTTAAGTACTCCAATAAAGTGCTTTAAACAAATACTAAAGCCCATAAAAAAGCTAATGAACAGAAAATTTTTTGGTCACCAAATCCTTGGGTTACGTTTCCAAAGACATCGCAATACCATTCTGATGCATCCACTAGTACACGACTAGTTAACAGAGAGCTATATTCAATGGGGGGGTCCTCCACGCCAACAGCTCCGCTCACAAAATAGAGGTGAATAGCTTATCAACCACTGCTGCTGGCAGAATCGAAACCCTAGAAAGCAGCATGGGTTTTGTGATTTCGGCTTAAATCGGCATAATCATAATTCAAAGACCACTGAGAACCTATTAAATTAGCTCAAAAGATGGTTGGAATTGGTCTTTAATATAACTTGCACTATCAACTTTGATTCCTTAATTCCAGAAGTGCCAAATAAATTCAGCATTTTAATTGCTAATTACAGAAACTCAGTAAGAGAAATATTATACTGATTGTCAACAGGAATTAGCATGAATCTTCATTTCATAATTGACAGAGTAAGCTTTTTTTTAATCTATAAAAATCATATACCCATTTTTTAGCATTTGCAGCCTCAAATAGCAAATTTTCCCAATTTTTGTAGTAACTTTTATTGTGATCCAGCAAACTGTGAATTGCAAACATCCATTCATCCTGCAAGTTGATGACCCAATCAAGTACATTTCACATGCTGCTAAATTACTTGATCCATTACAGGCTTGTGTGAGTGTGGTTCATGGAGCGTATAGAGAAAGTGAGGTATGATGAGGAAAGAGCGAGTAAGCACACATACAATAAACGGGACAGTAATTACCAGTGAGAATTTGAAGACGTGCGGTCATACCCTAATTACAGAAAAATACCATTGCTCAAATGGACACACATATACTGTGTGTGTATACGTATAGATCACACAAATACACACATAAAGGGCACATGCTCTGCTTAGCAAGAAAGAAATGAGAGTCTGGGACAAATGGAGCAACAGCATCTGCTTCTCAGTGTCATGCGGCTTCAGAGTACTAATTACAAATGCCAGAAGACACAAAACCATGGCAAAGGTCCTCTGCAAACTTCTCTCCTCTGTTCTTTTTTCTCTTTTCTTTTCCTTTCTATCTTCATGCTTCAGGGGTAAACAAGCAGGAAAGTCCAGTAGCAAGAATTAAATATTATATATGAAGCAATTCATGCTATCACTTGTAAGTGTGTGTGTGCGCTGTTCAATAAATCCTAACCAAAAGGCTTTTTATTCCACAGTCAACCTTTAATGTCTTTCATGTTCCGAACCATTGTGGGATTTATCAAATCTTAGACAGAGGCCTTGGAAATATCTTTGAGAATATACAATAAATGGCCATTTTATTAGGTACAATTTGCTAGTACTGAGTTGGACTCCCTTTTGCCTTCAGAGCTGCCTTCATTCTTTAAGGCATAGATCCAACAAGATGTCAGAAAGATTCTACAGAGGATTTATTACATTACATTACAATATTGCACGGCTGCTGAAGATTTTGCAGCTGCACATCCATAATGTATATATCCTGTACCAGCATATGCCATAGGTGCTCTATAAGATCAAAATCTCAGGTGTAATTTATAAAACTTTGTGTAGAATCTTTACTAAAACTATCAGTAAAGTAAACACAATACTCCACAATATAATTCCCACTGTACCTAGAAATATGGTCAGGTGTAACTGGATCATTTCCTGCTTCCAACACACCATTCTGCCATAAATGTTTTTTATGGGTTAATTGTTTATTTTTCATCAAGATTTAAGAATAACCTTTGAGGAAAAACATACAGAGAAAAATCCTATTTCTCATGAATGTATGGGAAGAAACAGACACCAACTGAGGTAAATGCAGTACCTAGTGAATATTCTGAACAGAGTTGAGCCAGATGACATGGGGTGTTTCATGGTTAATCATGATAGCAAAATATTTTTCTTTAAATCAATCAATTAATCAATCAATCAATCAATGCAGAGGTTTAGTCAGGTGAAAATGTGACCAAACTGCTACACATTGAAATACAAAAATGTAGTTATCAATAAGAAAATGTGTAACAAGACAACAAGAGTAAAAGCAGCCGCACATGCAATAAAAAAAAATATATATCAAACGCATCCTCACTCTCAACTCGTCACATATGGATGCAAGGTCAGACTCCTGACCATGCGTCAATATGTGACGAGTTGGGTACCCCCCTCGCGTCATTTTTTGACGCACTCAGAACAGGTTGTATGGTTGTCATCCTTTATTGTAAACATCTGAAGTTTATTTTGTTTCAGAGCCATTCATCTAGCAGAATAACATGCCATACGTTGAGTTATCTAACCAATTTTAACCAACCCACAAGTTTTATGTTCTAAATTTAAGTTAACAGAAGGACAAAAACACATCATTTTAAACAAGAAAGCAAGTAGACGGATTCCTTGTCCTCCCCATCTCGTCAATTACTGACGTCTAGGGATCTGTATAACATTCAACGGGAGCACCCAGCACGTCAAAAAATGACGCGAGGGGGGTACCCAACTCGTCACATATGTACGCTAGGTCAGGCATCCGATCTTGCGTCCATATGTGGCGAATTAGGAGTGAGGATGTGATGATGTGTTGATCAGAACAAAAAATATACAACTTTAACTGTATGATTACTTCTTGTGGCAGTGATAAGATTAAAATAAAAGCATATTAAAAGGCATGAAACTAATGAAGTTCAATGATGTTCGATGTTCAAAGCCTGACATAACAGATATTTTTTACATCTACTTTTAAAAAATATAATCTGTACAAAATATTATTTAGAGGTCACAACTAAAAAGAAGAGCTATAAGTCATGCAGTCTTCATATAGAAGCATCCTCAACTAAAAAAAGGGGGGGGGGGGGGGGGGCATGCTCTTTTCCAGAACTTCTTGAGTAATTCTACATCGGCTTCCCCATCCAGATGTGGCCGGTGGTGTGTTAGTTCAATGAGCGCCAGGGCATCCATTGTGCAGCATTATGCATTATCACTGCTGCATGTATATGTGCACTTTATAAAATTAATTTTACCAATAACTACTGCACATTAAGACAAACATATGGACATACTGTGATATATATCTTAAATAGAACATATTTTCAGAGAGTTTAGAGACAGGGGTGGGGGCTGACTGTTGTGTGTTCATGTATGTTTAAAGCTCTACAAGTCTGAAAACGCGGCTTACATTCAGTCTTTTGCCATCTCACCAACTGCACTCTGTGTCCTCCGTGTCCAAAAAGTGCGTTAGCAAGGTCCTTAGTGTGCATAAAGTTGCACACCTTTTTCCACTATGTTTTTTTTTTTTTTTATGAATCCCAAACTTGCCAATTAAAGTGACCTCTGTAGTTTTCAGATCCTGTTTTGTGCGTCAGAAAGCATTTTAAATGAGACTCCGGGTGAGTATGGAAGTCCTGAGTACAAGGACACATTTTCTGTTGTTTGCTGACAGAAATGGCATCCATAATGTTTTGCAGCTTAAGCCCATCTGCTTAAAGATTTAGGTGTTCAGAGATATTTTTTCTATAAATCTTGTTTGTGATGTGTTAATATTTCTGCTGATGTTGCTATTCTATCATCTTGAACCACTCTTTACATTCTGCTCATAGACCAAAACAACATCAACAAGGCATTATGGTCCACACAGCAGCCCTCTCTGGATATTGTCTTTTCTTTGACCATTCTCTGTAAACCCTAAAAATGATTTAGTAAGAATATTTCAATGCATAAGCAGTTTCTCAAATACCTAGAATAGCTCAGCTAGTTCCAATAACCACGTTAGATTCAAACTCAATTAAGATTTGTTTAAATTGTACCTAGTTGTCTTGCTTCCTACATACATTGAGTTGCTGCCAAGTTACTGGCTGAGATTTGTGTTGATTGAACAAGTGTACCAATGAGTATAGCGTTTACAATAATCGGATCATATATCAGTTAAACACCAGGGGAAGCGCAGTCATGCAAAAGGGTCCTAGGGTAGTTTCTCAGAGAATTGCATTGTACTGTTCATATAGTATTCTAATCAGGTTCAATGGCTTCTGCCCACAGTCTAAAAATGTGACTGTTACATTAACTGGTTACCCTAAATTGCCTTTTCATATGAATGCATGCTATGTAATAGACTGGCAGGCTGGCTCCACCCCACTTCTCACCCAATGGCCGCTGAAAATGGGCACCAGGACCCCCACAACTCTGCAATCACAACCGGGTATAAACTATGGGTAGATCGATGTAGATTTATTAGTTATAGTTTCTTTTCTTGAATTCTGTTTACTATAAAAGTTTAACTCTATGACATCTTGAAACTCTTCCAACCCTATTGTTTGTTGTTTGAAGTTGTGCAAGGAAATGCCACTTCCAAATTTACTGATCTCGTCTCAGAAAGCAGGTGTGATCGTTTTGAATAATTGTTGTGTAAATTACATGTTCATAATTCTAGATATCCCAGGAGATAAGCAATCATCCTCGATACCCTCTGTGTTCACTTGCTGTTTAATTTGATGCAAGCCATTTATCAACCAGCTGTTTCCAATGAGGCCTACGATTAAGTACCTGCAGTAATAAATGAGACTTTATCATTCATGAGAAAATTGTGTAGTGAGGGGAAAATGCTGACTGCAAGGTAGATTAATTATAGGTCAAATGAAAAGTCAACATCATGAGGAAATGCTTTATTGAGGTCAATCAAGCATGAAAGATGGGTTGCATAAGTTTAAGGAAAACTTAAATATATTATTTTGAAAATTGGACACTCTGGGTACAAAATGCGTGTTTGGTAACAGTGTAATAATCATTTTGGTCCTATTTATTTTGGTGATACAAATAAAACTGCTTTGCCTAGAAGTTAGAACCTAGCAAAAACTGGACATATTTTACAATGTTTGTATTTTGTCTCTGGAAAACTATTTTATTCATTTTTCAAGATAATTGTTGAAATAACAACCCAACCCAAATTTTAGTAATAGAATATAGCTAAGCTTTTGTTATCTCTTATTACATTACCTAACAAAGGCATGTCCAAATCCAATCCTTAAGGTCTGGTGTTCTTAGGGAAGTATTAAATTAATAATTAAATGACCCCCATCGGCAAATTTTCCAGAGGACTGGTAATGAACCAATCTCTTGATTCAGGTCTGTTGACCTAGGGTGACATAGAAAATGGGTAATACTGACATTAAGGCCCTAATTAGTAAACTACTGATCTGGCAGAAAAAAAAAAATGAAAAAAAAAATTAAAATTAATTCAGGGAATGAGCTAGAGTTTGTTGAAGTCCTGGACATTGAAAGACTGCAACCTTTAAAAAGCAAGGCTAGGCAAGTTTATTTGTAGAGCACAATTCATACATAAGGCAATTCAAAGTGCTTCACAGTTGCATAAATTAATAAAACAGATAAACAGAAAAAAAAACCCATCAACTTTAAAAATAATTAGTGCAGATAAAATACTTTCAATTGTCATATGCACAGCTAAAAATAACTGTTTTCAGCCTGGATTTAAACATTGTTAAAGTTGAGGCTTGTCTCCCATCCTCATGAGGACTGTTCCATAATTTAGCTGCCTGAAACTGAAATGCAGCCTAGCCGTGTTTATTGTTGACACCAGGAGCCCCTCCATGAAGTTCTCAGGGCCATGGATGGTTCATATGTCTCTAACCTGTCCGAGATGTACTTTGGTGCCAAACCATAAAAAGACTTGTACACAAGCAGAGCTGTTTTAAATTCTATTCTCTGAGTGACAGGAAGCCAGTGCAAAGACCGGAGCACTGGACTAATATGGCCGTATATCCTGGTTCTTGTCAGGACTCGAGCAGCAGTGTTCTGTATATACTGCAGCTGTCTCAGCTCGATCAGAGAGGCTAGTGAGCAGGCCATTAAAGTAGTCTAACCTGCTGGAGACAAATACATGGATAAGTCTCTCTAAGTCTGGTTTTGACACAATTCCTATGATCTTAGCAATGTTTTTCAGATGGTAAAAACCTGTTGATGTTATTGCTTTGAAGTGGCTGTTTAAGTTCCGGTCCGAGTCCATGACCACCCCTGGATTTCTAACCTGATTTTTTGGTTGAAGACAGAGAGACCCAAGATGATTGATAACGCTTTCTCTTTGTGTCTGTTGGCCAAAAACAATGATCTCAGTTTTGAGTTTAACTGGAGAAAGTTGTTTTGCATCCACACACTGATTTGTTCAATACAGTGACGAAGTGCATCTATAGGCCCATGTTCACCTGCTGTCAGTGACACGTAGATCTGAGATCATCTGCGTAGTTATGGTAAGACACATTATTGCTGTTAATTAGCTGACCCAATTGAAGCATGTACAAGTTGAATAAAAGTGGTCCCAAGATTGACCCCTGGGGGACTCCACAGGTCATGGGAATTTTGACTGAGACACAGTTGCAAATTTCAACAAAGTACGTCCTGTCCTCGAGATAGGACTTGAACCAGTTTAGAGCAGTACCAGAGATTCCCACCCAGTTTTCTAACTTGTGAAGTAAGAAGTAAGTAAAAGCAGGGCACAATGCCTTTGGTTTAGCAGACTGTCCACAAAGTCTTTTCCAACTATACCTTCAAATCTGAGATTATGATCCACTTTAAAAAAACAGTGCATTGTCAGTTATTAGGGAGAGTAACATTAACATGTAGGGTATATGGGGCAGTTTTATTTAATTAGAAAGCCAGTTAATTAAGAGCTGGCCTGCTGCATGTAACATGCCTGTCGCGATTAATCCACATTTTAAGATGGAGTCTTTGTGTTGTCTGTTAAATGTAGCTTTCTTTTTTTGGAAGTTGTAGGCCCTTCCTCTGTATTTCACTGGACTTTGCTGTTTTTGCAAAGATACTGTTCTGAGAGCTATTTTTTTTTATTCATTCTCCTAGCATGTGTTAGCTTTTTAGCAGTAATGTGTCAAGTGTCTTGACATACGTAAAGCGATTTATACCCAGATGTAACGGAGATAATCTTGACATTTTTCAGAATAAAACATTTTAGACTCTGATAGTACATAAAATGTAAATACTCAATGTTATTTAGGCTTTTTGTGTGGCCCGTGGACCAATACCAAACGAGCTACGGCCCAGTACCAGTCCAGGGGATGGAGACCCCTGGTACAGATCACAAGTATGCAACACCACTCCCCGAGGACCTCTCTCCTGCAATTTGTGGATGGATCTCTGCTCCAACACACCTGAATCAAATGGCTCAATAACCTGCTTGGCGTTTCAGCAAGTTTTACAAAGGCCCGATCGATTGTTAAGTGTTCACTTTATTCAGGTGTCTTGGAGCGGCAATGCATCCAAAAGTTGCAGGGCAGTGGCACTGAAGGAGAGGAGTTGCAAACCCCTGATAATGACAATTTTAATCTATAAACAGATGTCTTCAATTAGGGATGTAACAATACCACTTTTTTCAAACCGATACAATACTGATACTTGGATCAGAGTACTTGCCAATACCAATTACCAATGCTGATACTTTTGTTACAACAAATAATAATGAATTTGATTTTTTTTATATTAATAAAAATGACCACAAAACTACAATTTCAAGTTAGAAATGAACATTTTCTGTGAAATTATTGCAGAGTTTTCACATTTTAAGTATCAGTTCATGGTATCTGTTAACTTTAACAGATACCGATACTACTGTAGTACATTAGATACTAGCACATTAGGTATCGTGACCGATATCGGCATTGGTGCATCCCTATCTGCAATCTGAATACATTTTCAGCTTTCCTAAGTAGAAAGGCCATTTTGCTGAAATTAAATTATGTTTTAAACCATGAATAGAAAGTTACCAGACATGTTTTATTTTAGCTTAGTACACCCTTAAAATGTGAAACTTTACTATTTACATAGTTTTTCCCAGTCATTTCTAATTACCAGGTTTTAATAGGTTTGTGCTGGCTGTAATTTAACTGCTGAATATAATAGAACAAATTATGTCTTGTGGGAGTGGGGAGTGGTTTCTGATCCATCCACTTTTTGAAAAAACAAAACGAGCTCATTCTTTGACAGAACAATCATTCAAGGTGCACTGAAAAGCATTTTAAGTTTGACATGTGCATAAAAAGAACTATTTCTAATAAATTTATCTCTGAAATGAATATTACCAAAGTAATTTAACCAAAATCTGTTCAGTCATTGTTTTATTTAACCTGGGAGAGAAAGCAATATGTTCCTGACATCAACTGGATGAGTCAAAGCGAAACCCCAATTTCATCATCTTGGTTTTATATCTGTGCTGAAGTTCTAATAAGTCAAACTGATGGACTCATTTTCATTGCAGTAATAGAAAAATAAAAGATCCTTTACAGCTTCTCTGAACTTTACAACCTTCTTTCTTATCTTCCTGGAGTGAAATATCAGTGGACTGTGTTATGTCTCAGTAAGGTGAGCTACATGAAGTGGGAAGAACTTGATTGAGCGGTGACTTTTGCCATTAAAAGCTGTAGTCTTGATAATATTCTAAAAAATAGCAATTGGAAGAATGGTGATTAAAATTTGAACAGAGATCCAAAAGCAGAGCAGTAGAGGGAGAAAAGTAACTGGAGCAAGGAGCTCCAGGTCATGTGCCGTGACAAATTCCCCGAACAACCAACATTTTTCACCTGTCCCTAGACTGATGTTGATTATATATATGGTTTGAAGAATCATAAATCTTGAAGAAGGTTCTTAATACGAAAACTTGGATATCTGATTATAAAAAAAAAGAATTTCAAAAATATTACAAAATCACAAACATTTCTGCAACCTGCACAAAAAACAAACAAAAAAAAACATTCAGATTTGATTTTTAGTTAGTCTTTTAGATTTTAAATCATTTACCCCTAAATAAAGAGTCACCTAATCAGTGAATAGAGTCCACATGTTTGGATGTGTTGGAGAACATTACTGAATAACCTAAATCAGGTCAGAGATTATGTTAAAAAGTTGTATGATTAGACTGTAGGAAGACTGTAGGAAAGTCAACAGGAAATTGCATTTAAGATCTGCTATAAGTTATGTTGTGATAACAGAACTTATATTTGAGAAGGTGTTACAGTGACAACTGGCCCATTGGGCGTTTGCAGCATTACTGTAGTCATTCAAAAATGTAATTTCGACATGATTTCTCCTGATAAACTTAATTTAAAGAAAACAACAATAAATTAATGAATAAAGTTGTTTCTTCAGCTATTATTTAATTTCTGTATCTATTACATTGGGGGTTCAGGACGAGCAAACTGCCATCGGCCATTAAGATAGATGCAACTTTGTTCATATATGCTGGACTTGATGAGGCTCCTACATCTTTTTAGTGCAACGTGCTTCATGAATTCAGTGCAGTAATGAAATAAATAAATTCAGGTTATGCCAGCATTTGTATTTTTAGAAATTTTCCTTTAAACATATTTATCATTTTCAGTTAAATTATACAGGAAAGGGGGTTTTGAAATTATGTATATTACCTGGTATTTTTTAACCTTGTAGCCTGGCAATTTAATGAAAGTGTAAGTTTTTTAAAGCCATTGTATGCCTTCACAGTTCGGAAAAATATGTATTTTTTCCGCTACTAAATGTGCAAAGTCTTTCACTTAAAAAGAAGATAGAGGCATGAATTTCCATCATAGGTATACATCAACTATGAGAGACAAAATCCAAAAATAAGTTATTTTGTTTTTTTTATCTGACCATATGACATGCTCCCAGTACTCTTCTGGACCATGCATATGCTGTCTGGTAAACTTCAGATGGGTCTGAACATGTACTGGCATAAGCAGGGGGTCATGTATGGCACTGCAGGATTTGAATCCCTGGTGGCATACTCATGATAACATTTGGTCCCATCTCTCTGCAGATAATTCACTGGGTTCTGGGATTTTTGCTCACCTTATGATCATTTTGTCTCTATAGGATGATATCCTGCATGGAGCCTCAGATCGAGGGAGATTATCAATGGTTTTATATGTCTTCCATTTTCTAATAATTGCTCCTACGGTTAATCCAAATCCCAATTGAGTTTTTGGATGTGCATATATGTATTCTATTTTAGACTTAAAGTATCAGAGTAAAAATGCATGATACATAGACTGTTTGTATTTCAAATATATTGCTCTCACTTTATTAATAAAACACCTGGTGGCAGTTATATCTCCATCGGTATTATAGTAGTCATGCTTGAAAGTAGTTTCAAAAAGGTGCAGCATTTTCAGTTTATTTTGACTACAGATGCTTTTGGTCACTGACATTACCATTGCTGCAAGCAAACCTGAACATGTTATACTCATGTAACCTGCAATTACTGATATGAAAGGGTTTTAGACACCCCATGCATAGCTGTTCAAAGGTGAGGCATTCAGAGTTTGATATCAGGAGGTTATTATAGATCCAAACTGGAGCACAGCAGCAGACAGCTATGAATTTAAGCTGGCAATATGAAATGACTAATGACTAATCCATAAAATGTCTTCAAAATAATCCTACTTAAATGATTACATTAATTCTTGGATGAAGAGATTAAAACCCAAAACATTTGTTTTAATAATAGAAAAAAATGTTTAAAACTTTTTGTTAAATACTTAAAAAATAACAAAATGTCATGAACTGGGTTATAAAGAATGTATGCAATTAGAATTCATGTACCTGTAAAACAATCATTTTAGAGCTGTACCTGTTCTAAACATAGACGTCTATTTAAAACATTAAAACAGACTTAAACCAGGCCCATGAGGAAGGAAAAAGAGGCCTTGCTTCTGTAACTATTCATAATTCATTTAGTAGTTTTATTACACATAGCAGTGCACATTGTATTATGGAGTAAGCAGTATGCTCATGAATGATTGACAAGCCTTAGCATGCCTACCAGCCTCAGGATGGTCAAATACAAGAGCAGCATGATATTACATAAGCACAGGGTACACAATTTTGCTCCTTATGCTGAGGCAATGTAAAAGCTTTCAGTTTGTTTTAGAAATAAATTCATAAACACTACCGTACAAATTATCCTTTAGAAATTATCTTTCTGGTTTGAGAATCGTTTGATTTTGTATTTGGATTACTTTAGTTGATTTTTGACTTCAATGGTTTCCCATGAGAGTTTATGCCTTTGTATTTATTTCATTTTTATTTTTTTCTTGCAGTGCTTTGGGTATTTATTCAGATTCTTATTCTGGTATTAGTTTTTGATTTTCGCTTTACTCAATACTTTGTTGATTTAAAAAAAAAAAAATTGTAACCTTCTCTGAGTTTTGATGTTCAGGCTCCTCCCCAGCAACACCAAATTCTCCTGATTAGTCACACATGCTTCCCGTGTCACTCATCCACCTTCTATGCAGCTTTCTAGCAAGTTTTTCTTTCCTAATTTCTCACTGGATCAAGTGGTGTACATTTAATCCTCAAGGTTTTCTTGAGCTTCTTTCTCTGTTTTTTCATATATTTGTGAGTATAGCACTTTTTTCTTCCTAAACAGTGATTTATTGCAACTTCTGGCAGCCGTATTCTTTCTTCTGCTGGAATCCAAAGCAATGCAACAACATGCCAACTCTGTATAGCATTTTTAAATGTAATATTGTCTAGGCAGGAAATTATTAGTAAATATGTTAAGGTAACCTCGGTGTTGGGTGACATTGATTCTCAATATTCACGTTTTTTTAGATGTACCTGTATGAGTGCAAATTATTTGGCACAAATGTAGCTATTATGTAAATGTGGCAGAGTGTAATCAAACTAATATCTGTTCTAACAAAAATTCTCAAACAGAATTTGCGGCCAATACGACTTAGATGGGGGGTGCTGGAAAAAGATAAAAAGTGATTGCTAAACAAAATATTTAAAGTGAAAGTGTCTAGTTTCCTGGTGGTAGGGGCCAGTACATACCTATATCATTGCAAGTAAGCAATATCTCTGTGTTTGAGTGGCAACCTTACCAATGGATGACCATAAAGACCAAATATCACAGAACTTTACACAATTTCTTTTGAAGTTCGTTCAACATCCAGTGAAATCATATCAGACTCTTTTTCATAACGGGCAGCAAGGGAAGAGGTAAATGTGTAAAACATTTATGAATGACTAACGTTTTTAGCATTTTGGAAATTAGTGATATTATTTTAATGTTTTAGACAAAATGACATTTACAGTATTTTACATGGTGGTTTTCTTATTTCATTTTCTTATGTAAAAAAATATTAAGGATTAAAGCAATTCTACATAAATCCCATCATAATTTTCGAATTTATGGACTGATTTTCAACATTATTTGGCAGAATGGGGGTGGTGCAACCCAACGTTGATGGTAGTTGGGTCAATGTGACTTAAAACAGTTGAGTATAAAACAGTTGAATCATGGATTCCTTTAAAATGAGGTATGGGGGCTTGAACACTAAAGTTTACACTTGAAAAATTACAACATTGTCCAGAAGTTCATGTATGTCTGTTAGAGATCCAACAATACCACTTTTTTTAAGCTGATACAATTCTGATACTTGGATCTGAGTACTTGCCAATACCTAATACCAATGTGATACCTCACCAGAAAAAAATTAATATTTTTTTTTTACAGGTTTTATTTTCTGCTTATTAAAATTAATGGTTATGAATTATAAATAAAAATATATATAAAAATTAGTTTTCACATTATAAGTATCGGTTCATGGTACTGGTTAACTTACCAATAGAAGTACATTTGAATGGTATCGGCCTGTATCTGTGCATCCCTAATTTCTGTAATTCATCTTAAAAGATAAAAGTGAAATAGGATACAGACTATTTACATGCAAAGCGATATATTTCAAGGCTTTAGTTTTTAGAATTTTAGTATGGGTTGCACCTTATGAAAACCCCAAATTTAAAACCTAAGTAACTTAGAATAACTTAGAATGTTGAAACTCTGAAAAGTTTAATGATTCATATGAATCAACAAAGTACTTGGTTTGGGACACTTTTGCATTAATTACTGCCTCGGTGCAGTATGACGTGGCATGGAAGCTATCAACCTGTAGCCCTGCTGTGTTGTTATGGAAGAGTAGGATGCTTCAAAAGCCTTCTTCAGCTCTTCTGCATAGTTTGGTTTCATGTCTCTCATCTTTCTCTAGCAGTGACATGCCAGATGAGTTTGCCGGCAAATTATGCACATTAATCCCATGGTTACTGAACCAGGTTTTAGTACTTTTGGCAGGATGGGCAGGTGCAAAGTCTTCCTGGAAAATGTAGTCACAATCTCCATAAAGCTTATCTGAGAAAGGTATCACAAAGTGTTTAAAAATACACTGGTAGACGACTGCGTTGACTACGGATTTAATAAAGTACAATGGACCAACACCAGCAGATTACATGGACATTAGCACTGCAACATTTTAAAGACATTTTGGACCATTTATTTAATTAGGTAAGTACTTTGTAAAAGCAGGAGGACGTCGCTGGAGGAAATTACCAGCTGTTATGGCTAGAAAATGTATAGCTCTTCTAAAAACAAAAATGAAACGGTCCTTCAGACTTGTATGTTTGTAATAACCGCCTGTTTGGCCAAAACAGGTTCCAACAAAGCCTAATGTTCTATTTCCCCCCACACCTTCTGCCTAAATGCCTGTTTTTTTTTGGGTTTTTTTCCACCACTCTCCAATATTTTTGTCCAGCTGCTAAAGAACCAGTTTATGCCAGTCCGATGGTAAGGAAGGAAGCATTATCTTAAGGCCTGAACACACAGAAGATCTATTGCTGCTTAGAAACCCGTTGCCTGGTGATCTGACACATCTCTATCACAATTATTATGCAAGAACAACAGGCTTGTTTTCTCTAACTTGACCTACTGCCCTGGATGCATTCACTAAGACAGAGAACAAGTGATCAAATCCTAATTGTATGCAAACTCCTCCATAACACCCTTTTCTCCTTGTCCTAAAGCTTTCAGCAGATGTTGTCGACACTCGGCATATTGTATAGATAATGTGAAACTGTAGCTGTAATCTTCATGAATATACATAAAAAGAGGAGGACTTGACTTTCATGCATCCAACAGTACAGATTTAAATGTGGCAAAAAGTGCAATGGAGCAAAGAGACGCTTTTGTCTTGAGAAAGAAAGGTTGCTTCCAGAACCACCTTTGAGTTTAATTCATGTAGATCCAGCTCATTTAGAATGTCTACATGAAGTTGTTCCTTAGAGTAACAAATGCATATATACCGTACATTAGGGGTTATAAAATTATGACATGGCAGTGTTTCTTCTGAAGCCTTTGCTCAAGACGCACCATATCAACACATTGGGGTAAAATTCCCAGCATGGTCTTATGAATGCTCCATGATATTTCAGTGCTAATATGCAGATGTTTTCAACTTTACAGAAGGAGTCCAAATAAATAAATTAATTAAACAAAAGATTCCCAGTCACTGTATGCAATGCATCACGCCGACTGGGAGCTGACTGCCGGTTGAAAAGTTATTAAGGCTTTAGAGCGCGACTGTGGCCGTAGCAGCTGCTTAGACCATCTATGATGTATGCCAAACATTGGTGTCTGCTGCCGCTTTCCTCCCTCTGGCTTTTCTGCTACTGAAGAGTAGTTTCACACTTCTGATCGGTTTAATTGGAGAAATGTGTCCCCAGTTTAAAACATTGGCTGAAGTGACGCTTAATTCCAGTCTCCAGGACGGCAGCATTCAACATCCAGAATGACATCTAAACACACACGAGAAGTCACCTGTCCGAGGCAAGAATTTGAAACCTCATGACAAAAACCTCTGCAGCAATCCCACTATTTGATTTTTAAAAATGGCTGATCATTGCTGCAGCAGGTATTCCTAATTTAAGTGGAATTGTTTAATTTCATTTTTATATGTAGTTTTCTGTTCAGTTGATTTGGATTGAGTAATATATAAAAAAAAAAACAAGAAAAGTACTTAACAGGGCGAAAGGCATCAGCCCCCCCACATAGGATTTAAAACGTGACAGGTAAAAATAGATTATGACAGGAAGGTTTTGACCCTGCCATTCAAAATAATAGACAGAAAACACATCTGGTTTATACTACCCAGGACGTCACCGCTCGGACACCACCCCAATACCCTCTTTTATCCCAGTATGGGGTACCCTTTTGTGAGAAGCATCTGATTGCAACAAATGGCTGCCACAGGCTGAGAGCTTAGATGACCAAAAGACTTACTGATGCTGGCATTAATGCAGAAATTGTCTTGGAAAAGAGGCTTCAGATTCTCCCAAAGGGGTTTTAGCTGTTGTCAGCAGGAGATTTCATTCCAGAGCATTAGTTTTTACTGTTATAACATGAGCTCCTGATGAGTTGTTTAAGTTTTATACTTTGACCTTTATTCTGAGGGTAGAAAATAAGCACCTTGTTTTGCTGACAGTCGACGTAGGACAGGACACAGACATTCTGCACGCTTTGAGAGAATAATGAAACTGGCTAAAGTTAGAATTTGCTTGGTAGCTTCCTGAACTTACTAAATTAAAGAGCTCCTTTAGTGTCATTTAGGAGTCTAATTGTTTGAAATCTGAAATATTGTCAGTGGTCAAATGGGCATACTGAGGATTTTAAACAGAGGATGAGCTTAAGCAAATCTTTTATTCTATTTGTGAAAACATATTTTGATGCTTTTGTGGCTTTAGGATAATCTTGGAACTAGATGGTCACATTTGGACTGGAGCATTTCACACTGATCAGTGATACTACAGTATATGACACAGTTAATTATTTATGAATTTTCTTCTATTTGTACAATGGCAAAATTGGAACCCTTTGAAATCCAAAATATATTTCTAAAATCTCATTTTGTCTTGTTCCCCTTGATGCATTGCTTCCTTTCTGTAGGTTGGTGTTTACATTAATATTTTTTTGAGATGTTTATATAGAGATGTACAGTCATGGCCAAAAGGTTTTATAGAATTACATAAATATTGGAAATTCGAAAAGTTGCCGCTTAAGTTTTTATAATAGCAATTTGCATATACTCCAGAATGTTATGAACAGTGATCAGATGAATTGCATATTCCTTTATTGCCATGAAAATTCCGTGTCATTTCATTGCTGACATTTAAGGTCCTGCTGCGATCATTTCAGTTGTCTTGTTAACTCAGGTGAATATGTTGACGAGCACAAGGCTGGAGCTCATTATATCAGGCTGATTGGGTTGGAATGGCAGACTTGACATGTTAAAAGTAGGGTAATGCTTGACTTCATTGTTCCTCCATTGTTAACCATGGTGACCTCCAAGGAGATTTTGTGGCTACTTAGAGTGCACCTAAATCAACAATTTATAGGATTATCAAGAACTTCAAGGAAAGAGGTTCAATTCTTGTTAAGAAGGCTTCACGGCATCCAAGAAAGTCCAGCAAGCGCTAGGATCGTCTGCTAAAGAGGATTCAGGTGTGGGATCGGCAACAGGCAGGTGTGAGTGCATCTGCACGCACAGTGAGGTAAAGACTTTTGGAAGATGGCCTGGAGTCAAGAAGGGCAGCAAAGAAGCCACTTCTCTCCAAAAACAAAACATCAGGGACAGATTGATCTTCTGTAGAAAGTATGTTGAATGGACTGCTGAGGACTGGGGCAAAGTCATATTCTCCCATGAAGCCTCTTTCTGATTGTTTGGGGCATCTGGAAAAAAGGCTTGTCCGAAAAAAAAATAAAAAATGAGCGCTGCCATCAGTCCTGTGTCATGCCAACAGTAAAGCATCCTGAGACCATTCGTATGTGGGGTTGCTTCTCATTCAAGAGAGTGGGCTCACTAACAGTTTTGCCCAAAAACACAGCCATGAATAAAGAATGGTACCAAAACACCCTCCTACAGCAACTTCTTCCAACAATCCAATAACAGTTTGGTGAAGAACAATGCATTTTCCAGCATGATGGAGCACCGTGCCATAAGGCAAAAGTGATAACTAAGTGGCTCGGGGAGCAAAACGTTGAAATTTTGGGTCCATGGCCGGGAAGCTCCCCAGATCTTAATCCCATTGAGAACTTGTGGTCAATCCTCAAGAGGCTGGTGGACAAACAAAAACCCACTAATTCTGACAAACTCCAAGAAGTGATTATGAAAGAATGAGTTGCTATCAGACAGGATTTGGCCCAGAAGTTGATTGAGAGCATGCCCAGTCGAATTGCAGAGGTCCTGAAAAAGAAGGGCCAATGCTGCAAATATTGACTCTTAGCATAAATGTCATGTAATTGTCGATAAAAGCCTTTGAAACATTTAAAGTGCTTGTAATTATATTTCAGTACATCACAGAAACAACTGAAACAAAGATTTAAAAGCAGTTTAGCAGAAAACTTTGTGAAAACTAATATTTGTGTATTTCTGAAAACTTTTGGCCACGACTGTACTTACCAATCATTTAATGTAATTAACAAAGAGTTCAGATTTTTGGGGGATATTCTGGAAACACAACTCATTCCAACCTCGAGGAAAGTTGACCCAAATTTATATTCTGCGTATTTCATCCTTTTCCTTTGCCTCACATCTCTTGTGCTGCTGGAAAGAATTTATCAAGTTTTTCCACACACTCTTTTTCAAGCTGCTCGTTTCAACTCCACCACTCCCCCTGGTAGGTCTTGACTTTAATACCTTCATTGTCTCTCATTACAGATGATTTTATGCTGTTATGGTCTGCCAGTGGGAGGATTTCTGTGAAACGAGTTTTCTGAAAGGATTCCCTGGGGAAACACTTATTCATATGATGTGCTTCAACATGGTGTTTGAGCCGGAAGTTGTCCTGCGATGTGGTGACTGCGGTCGTCGGAGCAGCTGTTGAGGTCTCACTAGGAGGGTGAGTACATACATGCTAAATGTGCATATTCATTTAAGACAGTTATTGAATGCTGATTGATTGATATAAAATTTGGATGAAAGTTGGCCTTTTTGAAACACTTTTGCTTTTGAGAGTGTGAAACTAGGCTTAAACATTAACTTAACTATGCATAATTAAGAAAAAAAAAACTAATCATGTTCCATAAATTGATTTTTTTTTTTTTGGTACGTGAGGCTAAAGGCCCTTGTGTTTGGTGGGTGGGCCAACATTGTTCATTCATGATAAATGAGCATCACGCATGAGCAGCTTTGAACCGAATGAACATGAGTAGAAAATGGCTGTTGGCTCCAGTAGTTGTGTTCTGCCAGGGAAACAAATAAGACTAAAGGGCCTATGCACTAGTTCGAGCATATCATGATTTGTTTTGATGTTAAAAGCCATTTTTGTAAGGCTTCCATTTTTTCACCAAGAAGACTCTCTTGTTGCATCAATAGTTCTTGAAGTCTTTAAAGTTTCCTTTAAAACTCTGGTGCTTTTTAAGCAAATGGCTTTTCCCTCTCCCCACAAACTGTATTACATGCAGGCATGCACACATTCAATGAAATTAAGTCATATATGCACAGTTTTTTTTATTTTTCTCCCAAATTGCAGACTGTCAGAGGAGCAAATGGATTTGCTTCTACAAGCGAAGCAAGATTAATTTTTTGTTTTGTTTGTTTTTTAGTTTCAATTTAGATTTCTTGCATAGATTGCTGTCTCTTGGGGCTGCCATTCCATAATTATTTCTTCCCGCTGATATTGTTAGCAATCAGGCATAGCTGACATAGCTAAAGTTGGTGATGAAGATCTTATTTTCCATCCGCCGCTGCCAATGGACTCTGAGTGGGTATCACATTTGAGTTCTTCTCTTGGCATTTTCATTCAGGGGGATGCCAAAGCGCATCAACCATCTCCATTTAGTCCCATCTACTGAGTGCTCTATCTTCAGATTCAGATTCATTTAGATTCAACAAGTTGAGGGAATTTGCTTTGGTTCAACATAACATGCTCACATCTCTGTGTCATTACTCAATACAAACACAAAAACAACAAGAGACAGATACACATAGAAACTTTAAATAAATATTTTATATAGTGTCCGTACAACTGCTGGACGAAATTTTTTTTTTTTTGAATCTGGTTTATTTGGTTGATGGCGACCTAGGATCTTCCAGAAAGTAATAGTGCAAACAGACAATGTGAAGGGTGAGAGGGATCCGAGGTGATTTTTTTATTTTTTTACCACCAGTCTGTCGTACATTGTGTCATTGGAAGGGAGGGTGTGGCGTGTTATTTTAGACGATTTGTCTAGATGTTTTGAATTATATGTTGTAGATTTTTTTTGCGTGAACAGAGGTCCAAATTTCTATACCAGACTATTATGGATGAGGTGTGTATGTTTTTAAATTATGGCGGTGTAGAAGTGAAACAGAATATTGTTCCGGACTGACCTTTTTTTTTTTTTTTTTTTTTCTGTCTGAGAAAGAATAACCGTTAACTGGCTTTTTTGTAAATCTGATCTGAAAGCAGTTTCCATGTTATTGTGTTACTGATGTGTGTGCCTAAGAATTTAAATGACTTCGTGATGGTGATGGGTTGGGTGGAGAAGGGTATTTTTTGACTGGGTGAGTGTGAGAAGTCTACTTAGATTTCCAGTGTTTTGGATGTGTTAAGCTGTTGGTTGTTGTTTTTGCACCAAGTGACTGCTTGGGCAACCTGTTCACGGTAATGGTGTTATTGTTGGTGATGAGTCCAATTATTGTAGTGCCATCTGCATATTTGAGGATGGAAACTGAACTGTGGGTGGATGTGTGGGTATTTGTGCAGATGGAGAAAAGCCAAGGGGGAAATAACACAGCCCTGAGGGCCACCTGTACTGATGATTAGAGGATGGGACTAGAGGCTACCATCCTGACTGTGTCCTTTGTAACAAAAAGTTGAGGATCCAGTGGGAGAGAGTGCTGCCAATGTTCGTGTCCATGAGTGTGTTGAAGAGGTTCACCAAGTTGATTGTGTTAGCACCAATAAACTTCATATCTTCCTTCACGTCACTCATAAATCTCATTTTTGGTATTATCTGTTTCTTGCCCAGTGGCCCCAACCTCAGCATCCTTCCACTAATATATTAGGTGAAACCTGAAATCGTGCAAAAGCTAATTTATTTTAGTAATTAAATTTACATTGTGAAATTAATATATGATATAGTATAATCACATGTAAAGTGATTCAATCCTTTATTTGTTAGAATTTTGATAATGGGTTACAGTTTCTGAACATCCAGTCCCCCTTCAAAACTTCAGAAACTTAGAATATTTACATGGAATCAATAAAACAATGACTTAATGTCGGACCTCTGAAAAGTATAATCATTGATATGTTCTCAGTACTTTGGTTTGTGCCCCTTTTCCATCAATTACTGCCTCAATGTGGCGTTGATGCTGTCAGCCTTCATCCCTGCTAAGGTGTTATGGAAGACCAGGATGCTCTTCAACTCTTCTGTCTTCAGCTCTCTTGTTTGGTCTCTTGTCTCTCATCATTCTTTTAGTAATGCTCCATAGAATCGGTTTTAGGTCAGGCCAGTTTGCTGGCAATTCAAGCCCATTAATCCCTTGGTCATTTAACCAAGTTTTGGTACTTTGGGCAGTGTGGTTAGGTTCCAAGTCCTACTGGAAAATGAAGTCAGCAGCTCCATAAAGCTTGTCCGTGGAAGGAAGCAAGAAGTGTTCCCAAATGTCCTGGTATAGCTATGTTGAGTATGGACTTAATAAGGTGGACCAACAACAGCAGATGGCATGGCTCCCCAAATCAACACAGACTGTGGAAATGTCAAACAGGATTTCAAGTATCTTTGATGGGGAGCCTTATGGTGCATTCACACCGCACAGTTGGTCTGCGTCAGGCAACGCATTCAAAGGATGAAGTTTGATGTACGTACTTTTTGGCTTCCAAAGCTTGCTTCTGAATAAAAAAACGCATTGGTCGGGGCTTCCTCTGTTGCCGCATGTTCTGAACTATGCTGGATCGTAACTAGAAAGTGTCTTGGCTTTATTTGTTAGATAAAGCTAGACAATGTTGACATCGGGTGCATCAGCGCTCTTTCTTTAGATGCATTCTGAATTTGGGGAGTTTAAAATTTGCACCCGGAGCTGCTATTGGATGAGGTTCGCTTTCAGCTCTACTTCCGTCTGTCCTACGCACCTAATTTTACGACCTCCTGGGCCGCATCAGAGCTCAAATCTCCTACCAGGACACCAACTACAGGTGCTCTGTTCCTCCTTAGGAGCCCCTATCCATCTGACTTCGGTAAGTTTTATTTCTGATTTTTGAAATCTGCGTTTGTTGAAAATGTTTTCACTGGACCCGCGCTTCATTCAAGATGGGTGGATAGTGGCATAACTACAGTGAGATGCTCTGATTGGTTGCTGCACTGCATTGACTGCGTTGGGTCCGTCACAAGTTAAACTAGTTGAACTTCTGCGTTACTGCATCGCCGTGTGTAACGCAACTGAAGTCAACGTACACAACGCACCGCAGAGACTTTGACGGACCTCTGACGTACTCTACCATAGACTTTACATGTAATTATGCCGCAAATTACGCTAACGCATAGGATTGGTCTGAATACAGCATAAGTCTGGTCCCCTTCCTGTAGGCCCGTGGGCCCACTGACAGAAAAAAAAATAATGAATGGAAGTCAATGGAGTGTCAAAAGTAATTTTCTGGTCCACTTTGTTTTACGCCGTGAATCACACATATGCTGTGCCTCAGTTTAAATAACAACTAATGATGTGCATTTCGACTGTTTGTCACGTGATTTGGGATTTGATTTCAAAAATTCTTAATTAAAACGCCTACAAATCATAAGTCGCATACATGATGTCCAGGACTAACGCTAGCTGGGACTTGAAATACTCATCAAGGCCTTGTAGAGCTTCTCCCGCATGCTGGTTTACATCAAGCTGACTGTTTCTCAACCAGCATAGCGGCCACTTTCCAAATAGCCAGATCAGAATCAGCTTTAATCAGAATCAGCTTTAATGGCCAAGTATGACTCATACAAGGAATTTACAGATACAGTACAACCTGTCCTAGACCATTACAAACAACAACAACAACAAACAGATCCAGGTCACTGTAGGGCATGCAGCCATCGAGCGGCGCTCCCGTTTATGAAACATAGCGAAATACACATCTGGGTAGGTGAGGGTTCCACTGTGAGGGGAAAAAACGCTCAACTGTGTTGTGGGTCCATACAGCACTCACAACGCAGGTAATAGAAAAAACCTGTTGACATTCTTCTCAGGGACATTTGATTAGGACCAGGTTTAAGGTCTTCATGGCAGCCAAAATATATATTATTTGGGTAGCAGGGAGAGATCAAATATTCCTTTCTGTCCCTTCATTCTGTCAGTGGTTTCTTTTTTTAGTCTAATTCAGCCAAATTGTAGTTCAAATTAAAGTTCCAAATCCAAATTAATTCCCAGATTAATAGTTCCATATCCAATTAATTTCCAGTTGCCCCAATCCGCACCGACAGTTTCTCCAAGTCCGATGACAAATTGCGGATGAGTCCCAGAGCGCCGGCCAGATCGCCTCTTACAGCGTCTGTTCTGCGTCCCAGCTCCCCCAGCATTTGGTTCTGAGTCCCATCAGTACGAATCAACGCATCCAGCTGTTCCTTCAGCCGTACAATCGCTTCCAGAACAGTGACCAATCTTGACCGTGTTTCAGATCTTTGTTGCTCCATTTTTCAGTAGTTCCAGTAACTGCCCATTCCAATCAGCAGAAACCCGATCACCATGATTGCGAATAGATATATATCTTCAGCATCCTGTTGGGAGAGTATTGACAGACACAACGGCTGAAACTTTGTCCAAGCGTCCAGCACGTAGCCCGCCGGATACGTCTCCGCAGTACACCCCGGTTGACCCTTGCCGGTGCTTCGTAGAGTTGAGTAGATTTTATCAATAGCATTCAGAGACCAGCTGACCATTTCCATCTTTGCTTATTCAGTTTGGTTTTGGAGAAAATTGCCAAAAGATACTCCAGATAGAGGCACAGGATACAGAGAGCTGTGGGATAAGACACAGTAGGAGGAGGGAGGGAAAAAAGCGACCGTCCTCGCTGAGAGGACTGTTATAGTGTTTAATGCACATTACTTTGTCCTGAAGGTAGGCTAACAACGGCTATTTTAAACAAAACCTAAAGTAACTTTTGAAGCCGCTCTAAAATTCCAATTCAAATACATATTTTCGATCCATGGCGCACTTCAAACAGGATCAAAAAATAACTTATCTCTCCAGACTGGCCCTCCTGACTTTGTCTCCCAAATGTATAACATGAGCTGCCCATCTTATGTTCTCATTACTGATGCTACCCCTACTCAACACTAACAAAGAAGCTCAACTTCTTGAGCTATGCAAATTTTAGGTCTACCTTCTGTCTTTTCCTCATTAGCATTGTCTCTGAACCATACAGCATTGTAGTCTCACTGCTGTCTTAGGCCCTGTTTACACAACGATGAAACCGGTGTGTAGGAGCAAAGATATGTAATCCAATTGGTTCTTTCAGCGTAAATGATCATGTTTAAATGGTGTCCCCAAGTGAATAAATTTTACAACTCCTTATTATAGATCCTAGAATATGATTTGTACCATCCCTTCTCTATGATCAGCAGTAAAACAAGAATCATGAGAGCCAAAGACACCTTATGCTGTTGAATAATGCTCTCATTTGAAGCTACATTTGTTTACGTTTGCTACCAGGTTGACTGCACATGCTTGTTGATTTGCGTTTCCGCTAGCAGTGCCATGGCGCCACCCATGGGCTAGGCATGTGTACTGTTGCATATTATGCTGGTTTGTGTGAATAAGTGTGGATAAACTTTAATAATTGTGACGCATTTTTTTCAGAGTGGTTCAGAAACTATAACTATTTTGTCTCTGTGTAAATAGGGCCTTACACAAATTTTTTTTGATTCCTACTGGTACTCTTTTCTCACACATCACATTTGATTTTTTTCTTAAATTAACATGGTCATTAAGGATTTTGTAAGCACATCTCTTGACCGTGTAATAGAAGAATGCAAAGTAAGAAGGGGCTGTTTTTCCTATTCATATTTCTTTAGGCTTTGCTCTAATTGAGTCTACATGTAACTACAGTGTATGCGAAAATATTCATACCACTCAAGCTTTGTCAACATTTTGTTGCATTGCAGCCACAAATTTCTGTCTTCAAATGCATTCAGGTTTGGATTTGAAAATGTATGTGGAAGTTCACAAAATATTTCTCTGGCTAAGGCATTGTGTAATCACAAACAGATTGCACACATAATGGATCAACTTTTTTCTGACCATTTCTTGTATAATGAACAATTTTCAGAAAACATTCAACTAATACAAAGTCTTGGATACTAACTACACCATATAAAAGCAAATTATATGATTTAAATGGTTGTTTTAAACTGATCTGAATTTACGGCATTTGCTTTGTTATGGTGAAGTGCAAGAGAAGCATGAAAACAGGTCAAACTTGGATTGGTTACCAATTTCTCTGCAAGATTTAACAACAAGCAAACAATTATTTTAAAACCAGTACCCTTTCTTTTACATTACAAAGATCTAGAACTGTCTTGCCACTGCATATACAAAGTCATACTGAAGCCATTATGATTTAGTTTAACCCCTCAATCAAGGGTTATTGTAGTGAATAATTAATTCCATTTTGTGAAAACATGTATTATGCGTGTAACCTTGTGTCATTGGATTTGTAAAAAAAAGTGAAACAATTGAAGTAAATATTACACCAACAGACCAATAATTATAGTAATAGGAATGCAGCTGCACAAAATCTGGATTTTTATTTATTTTTTTGCTCAACAATTATTGCTGGTCAGAAAAAAATAAAAAATACAGTGATAGAGTAGATGACTGGAAACACTCCCTCAACTGAAAAGTCCAACTCTGCTCTCAGTTTTAACACCTGGCTGAAATCAAACATGTTGAGACACAACTCCTTTTGAAAAAGCAAGAGATGTCCATTAAAAGCACAATCAAGCATTCAAAATCAGTTTTCAAATTATTTCATTTAGTAATGGAACGCAAACTGGCCCTATGTGAAGAAAGTAATTGCTCCCATTGAGAACTTACTAATTACCTATGATTAATTACATCTTTTGTGATGGTGTGTTCAACCTGAATTGAATTAGGGAGCCATCCTACCCCAGGCCTTATAACCGCCATTCCTGTGGAATCAGTAAATCACAAAGTAACGGATAGATAGGTGTTTTTTTACTCCCAAAAGTAGAAAAATAGGCTTGTTTTGGCAATGGATAAGTATGAACTGCTTAGGGTAAATATTAATGAAATTAGCATTTATGTTTTAGAATTACCAAGTTAGCAACACCATTCTTAATGTCCAGAAAATAATTGCAAAATAGTTTAGTCTCAGTTTATGTTTATGCCTACCTGCCTGAAAAGGCTGAGGTTATAAACAATATATGGAGTAGGCTCTTTGGATTCTTTAAACACCAAGTTTTGTATACATGGAATATCAACAAAAGACTTTCCAAAATTGTTTATAAAAAAAACCATAAAAACTTTCCAGTCAAAGTACTTGACAAAAGAAAACTGAGCTAATAACACAATACTAAACTACTATGAAAAGAATGAATAATACATTAGATACCACAAGTAAAAACTATAAAATGGATAAATATGCTAAGAAGTAGAAACAATAACCAATAAATCTATCATAATGTCAAAGTCCAGTATAGATATGTATGCTTAAAGGTCAAGGCTTGTATATAACAGTTTTGGGAGGAAAGCTAAATTAATGTTAAATTGATTATTATTATATTAATACTAATTAGCACAATTTGGTTTGTCTTCAAACAACCAATTCATAATGCATAGCAGAAGGAAAGACAAAACATTTGGATGAAGTACTATTCCATTAAAGCATTTGCTGACACATTTTGGAACATTTATGTATCAGTCACCACATTGATGAATCTAGTTAAAGTGTTTTGGCATACTGAAAAAGCCTGCTTCAAAGTGACGTACAATATTAGGTTATTAGGTATTTGTGTTTAAACCATCTGTTTTAAAACCGATCTGTATTTTGAATACTATAAAAAACAATCCTGATTGTTTATGAGCACAAGTAGCTGATAAACATCCATCATCAATGATAGTGGACTTTTTAACATGTAAGGCAAGCAATAGTTGGCATAGTGTACTGAAATATCTGAGCAGATTATGGGCTGGAAACCCCAATTTCAATTTGGAAAACACCTCCAAAGGTGCTGAGAGTGACCAAGCAAAAATCCTCTGGGACTTCCAGATACAGACAAGATGGTAATGGCGAACCAACCGGACATTATGGTGGTTGATAAAGAGCAGAAGTAAGCTGTTGTGGCAATACCAAGTGCTAGTAACATAAAGAAGGAACACATTTTTTTTAGAAACACCAAGGGCTCAGAGAGGAGCTAGAGAAGGCTTGGAAGGTGAAGGCAACATTAGTACCCATGGTAACACTTGGGGCAGTGACCCCAAAATGGGAGAAATGGCTTCAGCAGATCCCTGGACGAACTTCAGACATCTCAGTCGAGAAAAATGCAGTACTTTGAACAGCAAAAATATTGTGCAGGATCCTCCAGCTCCTGGGCCTCTGGTAGTGGACCCGAGCTTTCCATCTAAAGTTTTCCACAGGCAGGAAAAGATAAGAGTTTTGACATCAGACACCCTAAACATAGAGCTACTTGGAGAGCTCACCCCTAAAGGAGTCATTTGAGGCACTCCTTTTTTGAGATTTTCTAAACGCATCCCACTAAGAGGAGACTGTTGGGAAGACCCACAGAAGATTGGATAGATCATAGAGCCTTTCTGGTCTGGCATACAAATACGCTTTGTGTCACCATGAAGAGTCCATGGTTAAATTGGTATCTAGCTTAATGACTAGAAAAAGAATCTCTGTTCACTGAAACGCAATGGATTTATGGATAGAAGGAATGCAGACCTGATGTGTCCGATATGTTGCTTGGGAAATTTTTTTTAATATGGCCCCCACTAAATATGGCATATTCTATATTTATTCTTTCTTGGTTAAGGGTTTTGCTTCAATATCAAAAGATGGCTTTTGCCCAACCCCAGTAACAAGATGAATCACAGTATAGAGCTCTTTGTCGTGTTCCTCTAGAAAATTGATTGGTGCATCTATTATAATTTACAAAGTCTGGTCTTTTTTATGATTATTTCGGTATAAGTTAGTTTGGAGTTGCTCTTCAGTTTCTTCTACATTGATGTTTCTTGGTGCAGGTATAATAAAACTTTGCAGCAGTTACATTTAAAGTCTGACTGACTTCTTTCATTTTGCAGAAATAGTCTTTATAAGTGGGAAAACAAAAGGGTGGCCTAAAGCTATACAGCCTTATAGGTTACTCTGATGCATAATATTTCCTATGAGATGTGCTTTCTTTGTGCTTGAAAGTAAAGACATGGACTCATGCTGAGATATCTAACTATAGCAGCTTTCTGCAATATCTTTTATACACCATAGGGGTAATGTTTTGAATGAAGTGGTTTGAGTTCATTCTGATTTTTTTTCCCAATGTTTTATAGTGGTACATTTTATTTTCCTTCACCCATACTAATTTTTTAAGTTTCACAAAGTTATTATAGTTGTGCTAGGCGTGTTAAAGAATGGTCCATGTTTCAGTAAGTAAAGTCACAAAATGGCAATCAAATCACAACTCCTAGACATTGGTTTGCATAAAATACTCAACTTGTGTTCACACAAGCCATGGTAATAGAGATCCAGATAATGAAATGTTAGTACATGCCTTTTGCCATTTAACATCCAACTACTGTTAACAAGACTTTAGTGGCTAAAGCAGCTCTAAAGATGCAACAATTCTGTGGTGTAAAGTTACCAAAGATACAGGTTCATTCATCAAAAATCTAAGTAGTTTTAAGTAAAATACTATGGAATATAAATAAATTATGCATGTTATAAATATTATTTTTTTAATTTTTTTTACAAAAACTGTATTTAAAAACAAACTGTAACACACTAGCACCGCTAAAGACACAGCTCACAACTATTTGGTATTGCAATGAAACTACAGCTTGTGAGTTGAAAGTATTACTACACCCTAAACCAACACTTGTAATAAGATGCATGAGATTTTCTGCAGGGCTTTAGGTTTAGTGGCTATCTTCGGTGCTTTGTTCTGCATGACGGGAGCAGTGACAAATCTCGGGGTACAGGAAGAATCAATAAAGTCATTTACAATGGCGGAACCACCATTGTTCCTTGCTCAAGGATGTTTGAGTCAATAAGGTCCAGGAGGTCGGTGACCAAACTCAGTCATCCTCTCCATGATTCCTCAAACGGGCACTGGAGCTCATGATTCAGAAGGATCCATTTCCTGGTGGGATGCACCCCATTTCTTTAGTCGGTAAGCTAGTCAGAATCAGATGAAGGAGATTAGGGCAGAAGAGTAGCACAGAGTGTGGCTTTAACGAGCTGGAGTTTGAGTGTCTTCAACACCTCTTGTAATCCGCTGCTGGAGAAGCAAGAGACCAACATAGCTTTTTTTTTTTTTTTACATTCACCAGTGGAATATGGTAATACACATATTCTCTACTTGCTTTTGGGACCCTGAATTGTTCAGATCCTTGAAAAAAAATTTATATTAAACAAAATTAAATTGACTAAATACAAAACGCTTTTTTTGTTAATTATTATTTTATTTATTAAGGATATAAACGATCTAGCATCGATGTAAGGGCTAAATGGGAGCTTTTTGTCAAAGATGAGGGGCTTGTTTAACTTATGCTCCAGCACTGATTTGTCAACGTGATTTGAGTCTCTACTTTCATTAGGCCATCACCAGTGGCGTTTCCTGAACCTAGGGACATTGGGGGCTGAGCCCACACCCTCATGGAAAAAACATACCTATAAAGTGAAAAATGCATTTTATTAAAGCTTTTTTGATCATTGTGCAACCTTTAAATACTGCAATAAGTATTTCAAAATGCATTTATTTTCCAACTTAGGCATGACAATGTAAATACGATGCCATGTTCTTTATGCAATTTAATAAGTGCATTTATGTTATTTTTACTCTGTAGTAGTTTTGAAAAAAATCTGTTTTTTATTCAGGTTTTGAAACTGACATAATTATATTGACTCATACTTTGTGTTGTATCTTGACTGTTGTCTAAACTTAATTGAGGCAAGTAGGGCCTGCAGGTATTTAGGTGTTATTTTTAGGTTACTTTGTGACCTACTGTGTAAATAGTAAAGTTGGTGTAGTAAATGTACTATTAGAATATCTCTATTAGCTAGGGAGTTTCACCAGTGTCCCATATTGTCTCATTGGGGGTCCAAAAGCCTTAGAAATGCGTTTGTACTCTATTCCAGACTTGGATTAATTTAGATAGGCGCATGGCGTGTTGATCTATAAAAATGTATTTTGACTATTTTTTTTTTTTTTCATGAAACAGGTTACATTTAAGTTAATTCTTATTTCCCCATATCAGGCAGTGATTGGGTTATCAAGACTTGGTTCAACGCTTCCAGAAGATATGGTTAATCACAGTTACTGTGATTAAATGAGAGGGACCATATGTTTTGTTATAAAGGCCCAAGTTGCTTTGTATTGCATTTTTCTTTCTACCTTATCAATTTCAAATTCTCCCAAAGTACTGTTAAAGGTATTAAATTCAAAATCAGGGTATCAGCACCTCTTATTTTGCAATTGGTTCATATAGTGGAGGAAATTACTTAAAAATAATTCCTCCAGCTTTTTCACTGCTACATATATTTTTCTGAGTTGGAAAGACTTTTCTGCATAGCCAAGAGTCTGAGTTCATCTTCTAGGGTCACACACCCACAACTCTAAAGCAGTGGGTTTATGACCTGTTGAAAAGTTTAGCTACCAGTAGTTCAAAGGTGAGAGGGCAACAAGCTAGAACAGCCACCAGCTGCTGCAGGGGTATGTGTCAGGGGATCCATAAAAGGAGGGAAACTAGAAAGGACAGCTAAGGCCATCATTGCAGGATCTGCTCATCATTTTGTAATGAGTTTAAATGTTTCATTCTTACTGCTTTAAAAAATTATCAAACTTTAAGCATTGCTAATTCAAACCCAAAATAAACTCCATCCTGTTGGATGAAACCTACTTTCCATTGTAGTATGTTGACATCAATAAGTTGGAGGTTAACAGATCGTGATGAATTAATGCTTTATCATCTATTTGTTCTGTGATGTTGCAATAACACAAACTGTCTACAGAAACACAGGGGAAAAATTGGTCAAGAAATCCAGACTGTGCCACTAACAAGCAGTGTGTAGGTGGAAATCAGGACACTGGTCTTTGTACTGTCACACATTTTTCAGTCTTTTAAGTAGCTAGTTTTCACTGTATGTGGTTCCTTAATTCACACAATCATCTTTGGTGTTTTGCTGGTCAAGCCATCTGGCTTGTGTATCTGTCAGACAGGCACAGAGGCCCCTGAGTGGGTTCAGAGCAAACACCAGCTATGTGTCTTTCTTTCATTACTTTGTTATAAGGAACCAGTGGCCTCCAACATGAGCCATTATTCCTTAGACAAGTTGGACCTTCTTTTGTCATTGTCTTTCAATATGAGGTACTTTTGTGTAGGGCTCAATGTACTTTTTTAGAGCCGGATGTTTTAATCTGTTTCCAAAGTGGGAAACAAGGAAAATTAAAGAAACCTTGTCCTTTAACGGCAATTGGTCTCGCTGTATAGCAAGAGTTTTTCTGTTTATATAGTACATCACATAAAATACTAATTCACAGAGCGGATACCAGATTAACTCACTTTATTCCCAGTTTAAATGTCATAACTGGCTCTATCATGAAGAAGAATTTAATGCATATACAAAATGTAATGCTAAATATGATGAATAAGACATACTTAGATGATGGTAGTACTCTGAGGTTTGAAATTAAACTGATAAATTCATCATTTATGTTATAATTTATTCAGTTAGCTTATGGGAGATGGGAGTAATGATATCAGAGACTAGTAGCTTGGAGACTTTAAAAAAATGGCATCATCTTTAGAGATTTTAAAGCGCTCCTCTGTGAGCCCAGTCTGCCTGTAGTTCATAACAGAAGGGAGCCCAAACTACTGACATAGAAACACAAAAAAATCTGGCAGCATTTAAATAAATTTTATCTACTCCAGTTTTTACCAGCATTGTTAACTATGTGTCAAGATTCCCATTTTTTTTCAAAGAAGAAAACTTTATATATGGAAACAACCTGGTGATGGTGTTGCTCTTTTGTTTGTTCTTTCATGATCCTGTCAATGAGTTTGTGTTGTGTCCCCATTATAGTTTTAGCAGGCCACACCCTCTGTCGAAAATTTAGCTCTGTTAAATGTTTTCTTCATTTGTAAATTTGTTCATTGGCTCCCACTGTGGTTTTTTCTGGAGTCTTGAAGCTTTAAAAATTGTTTAACCTTTGCCAGACTGATGGATGTTATTTGCTTTTGTTTTCTTTTCTTGAATTATTTTTAAATCGGGATATTATGGTTATTTTTAGGATAATTTAATGTTATCGGACACATTTTATTTAGGTTACTTTGAGATTCTATTGTTCTTTGTAATCAAGCCTGGTAGTGGCTAATTAAATCAAACTCACTTTTTCAAAAACTGTGGCTAAACCTTCTATTTAGAATTGTGACAATTACACATAGGATCACATTAGTTTGGGTAGATTTTTTCACTTTAATGAATGAAATAACTGTTTGGAAATTGCTTTTTGTATTTGCGTAGGTTATCTTTGTCTGATTTATTAAAACATATTTGTTATAAGACCTTTCAGTGTTAAAGGTGTTTGTTTATGTTACTCCCTTAAATATTTTCCTACTTGCTTAAAACTCTTAATGACATATGTAAACATAAAACATTGATCTAGTCCTTGCAAATCTGTCCACTCGTTGGAATCGATTCCCTTTACTAGTGTTAGTGGCACCAGATAAATTTAATCCACACAGGGAATTATGTTGTGATATTGAGCTAAGAGATTATCTTTGTTTACTGCATTGCTTCAAGTAATCTCCCTTTATCCTGAAACACCACTTAGAGTATGACAAATGTTTTTTATACTTTGCTTAATTTGTGTGAATAGGTGTTTGTTCAAAGCCACTTTATTGGCTCCCCCTGAACAACAACCCTTTTACTTATTTAGCAGTTTGTCATGCATACCAACAGGACAAAAATCAATTGCATCTTTTAATTGAAAAGAGAGATGTTTATATGCAGACGGATTTGCTAAACCTTTTCCCATTTTCCTCTTGCTAGTAGAGTCTGCAGGTATGTGCTCTGATAAAGGTGCGTGCATGTCAGTGTTACCAATCTGCAGAGTGTATTTCTGAGGGTAAAGAGTGTCAATGCCAAAAGTAACCCAGAGCCCAATGTCATTAGTCGAATGCAGAATGGTTAATCACGCCTCAGCTTGATTATTGATTTACTATTAGTGCTTGACTATTTAGAGAGAACCCTTGGATAGAATCCAGAACTTCAGAAAACGGCGTTCATTACCCAAGAACAAATCTGGATAATATACTTTAAAAAAAAAAAAAAAAAAAAAAAAAAAAAATATATATATATATATATATATATATATATAACTAATATATGAGTATAGTTATGGCATGGGGAAGAACCTTGAATTTGGAAGGTAGAATCTGAATATAGTTGTAATGATAGTCTGAATAATAGAATTGAACTTTGAATATATTGAATGAACCTTGAATATAGTAATGAAAAATCTGAATATATAGAACTGAAAGTACTGAATATATTGAATGAAGTTAGAATATAGGAATGAATTTGAATATATGGAATGAAAGTCTGAATATATGGAATGAACCTTGAATATATGGAATGAAAGTCTGAATATATGGAATGAAGTTTGAATATATGGAATGAAGTTTGAATATATGGAATGAAGTTTGAATATATGGAATGAAAGTCTGAATATATGGAATGAAGTTTGAATGTATGGAATGAACCTTGAATATATGGATTGAACCTTGAATATATGGAATGAAAGTCTGAATATATGGAATGAAGTTTGAATATATGGAATGAACTTTGAATATATGGAATGAAAGTCTGAATATATGGAATGAAGTTTGAATATATGGAATGAACCTTGAATATATAGAATGAAAGTCTGAATATATGGAATGAAGTTTGAATATATGGAATGAAAGTCTGAATATATTGAATGAAGTTTGAATATATAGAATGAAAGTCTGAATATATGGAATGAAAGTTTGAATATATGGAATGAAGTTTGAATATATGGAATGAAACCTGAGGCCTTAGTATTATGGGTATTGTAGCAGATTATCATACCTTTCATTATGTGTTTAATTAATGGTTTTGCTGAGATGAACTTTATGATTTAAGCATCAAGTTGCCTATTTCAACAACTGAATCTCAGTTATTTAATTTCTAACTTCTCATTAGGAATTTTCCTGTTTTTGAAACCTTGAAAACAAATTGGACTTTGTCAAAAGCGAGAGATATATGTATCGTCCAATTCATGAAAAGCAGGGATTATTTCCTTATTTGACCTTTTTTGGGGGGGGGGCAGTTATTACAGTAGCGGATAAATATGGAGGGTTTCTGTAATTTTGACAGATTAATTTGTCCGTTTGTCGTGCAGACACGTGGAATACAGTTAACTAAATTAATAAAAAGAGATTTACATTTGAAGCATTTGTGCATAATTTCATGGCATCTCATTATCAATGAGCTAGCAGTGTGTTTCAAGATTTACGGAGGCTTTGGAGCAGTCACAGTCCTGCTCCAAAAACCGTAACCCTGTACAGAAGTTGTGCTTACTACTGAACTTACTCCCGCTGAAGCAGTTGAAACTAAGATGATGATTGTATTTCAGTCTCCAGTGTGGTAGTGGAGCACAGATTCAGCTTTCAGAACATTTAATGCCTTGTCCACATGTAGCTGGGTATCTCAGAAAACTGAGATATTTTTCTACGATTTGGCCTGTCATCCACACGTAAACTGAGATTTTTGGCACAAAAAAACCCAAAATTTTTTTAAATCTGGCCAAATTGGAGATCTGCTATTTCTCCATTTTCAGCATCTATGTGTGGACGGATGAAAACTGAGTTTTAAGTGCTGTAACTTCACAAGCTGCATTTACACTCAGAAACAGCATTTATGCCCTCAGAGCTGTGTTGGAATCATCAATTGTCAAAGCATGTTTTGTTTGTTTACTTTTAGAGCTCTGTTACTGCTGCAGGCTGAATATAGAGAATAGAAAGTTACTCTGAGTGGATAGGATTTTGGAGAACTATTGCCCCTACAGGTTTGCCATGTCTATGAAAGTGCTGAAAAACACATTTATCCGGATTTTTTTTCTAAAGAAGCGGTGGAAAATCTTTGGTTTTTTTATTAAACGGCTATGTGTGGATATGGCCTAAATCCTTAGAAGTCCAAAACTCAAAACAATTGGCTACTGTATGTGCAGTTCAGATCCATGCGAATAGAGGTATTTGTGACTTGTTTAGGCCACAGTAGGTGAACTTTTCATATTTTACGTTTAAAATGGGAGGTTTTTATTGTTAACATGAAGTTAATGGGGCCACAATCAGTGGTTGTCACTGTGGGAAAAAAATAAAAAGAATCTGCTTGAGATTGAACTTTCTGGCCTTAATTGTAAGTGGTATATGTGGAGAAAACCAGGCACTGCTCCTTAGCAGCCCAACAAAACCCTACAGTAAAACATGGTGGTGGGAGTATCATGTTGTGGGAGTGTTTTTCAGCTGCAGGGACAGAACTGGTTGTAACTGAAGGAAAGATGAATGCGGCCAAGTACATCCTGCAAGAAAACTTCTACCAGAGTAATTAGGACCCCAGACTGGGTTGAAGCTCCACCTTTCAACACGACAGTGACCTAAGCACACACCTAAAATAAAAAATGGTGTGGCTTTGGAATAACTCTGTCACCGTTCTTGACTGGCCCAGTCAGATCCTTGACCCAAACACAATTGAGCATCTCTGGAGACCTGAAAATGGCTGTCCACCAACATTCAACATCCAACCTGATAGTATATATAGATTTAAAAGAAATTGGTACAATTTATAGCAGTAGTGGTGTTGTTCTGTTGATTAGAACAATATACAGAGCTGATGTAAACATCCATGTTTGTTGGTAGCAGTTTTAATTGAACAGTCTATCAGCTGCAGAGAGGAAGGACCTGCAGAAAAGCTCGTTCCTGCATCTAGGATACAGCAGTCTGTCAATGAAGGAGCTCTACAATCCAGCAACATTTCCATGCATGGGGTGGGAGATTCTCTCCATTAGAGATGTTATTTTAACCAGAGTCCTTCTGTCTCCAACCACCTGTACTGGATCCAGGGTGCGTACTAGAACAGAGCTGGCCTTCCTGATGAGTTTATCTTATCTCTTCCTCTCAGCTGTCGATATACTAATGCTCCAACATACAACAATGTAAAAAATGACAGAAGTCACCACAGGGTCATGGAAGGTCTTTAACAGCGCTCCCTGGACTCCAAATGACCTCAGCCGCTCAGCAGGTAGTCTGCTCTGATCCTTACCACAGAGCTTGTTGCTGTAGGATAGTCTCATGAAGAGGATGATCAGGGTTGTCCATAATTTGTTTTAATTTTATGAATAATCCTTTGCATCACTATCTCCAGTTGTTATACTGTATATACATAGAAAAAGGGTAAAATATATTGGAGGGATTTTTTCTTCCCCATTGGTAATCTCTGACATAAAGCATCCCTGTGTTTCTTACTGATGAGCTATGATACTCATCTGCAATATGGATGATCACAAAAAGATCTTATAATTTGTCAGCAAATTTTATAATTTTCCTCTTGGGATTTACAAACTATATTGCTTCACTTAAGTGAAGATGGTATTATAACAAATAGTTTAATTTTTTTTGCATCCTCTTTTTTTAATTAAATATAATGATTATAAAAGAAACATTATTTCATTGATAAATAAATGGTACATTTTGAAATCCATCCACTAAAGGATTACATAAACCCAACCTCAAAAAATAAACACTAAAATAACACATCCTAGACCATAACGATTAAAATAAATGTTGAACTGCAGAGGTCCTTCAGTGACAGACTGCTGCATCCTAGATTCATGAAGGAGTATTTCTACAGGTCCTTACTTTATGCAGCTGTCAGATTTTATAATTGATACTGCTTCCAACATAGATTTTTACATTACTGCTGTAAATTGCACTAATCAACCAAACACTACTACTGTTATAACTTGCACATTCTTTTTCACAGACTATATACTAACTTATTGGAAATTACTTACATATACTTTGTAAGGCACAGTAAATGCAGAATCTGCACTTTTCTAAAATTCTAATTATTTAAACATCTTTAAGTATCCTGCTGTTTGCACTCAACCTGGGTTTAACACCTTATCTGTACTTAACCTGTTTTTGTAAGTATTGTACATGTAAATATTTTCTTTCTGTTCTGTTTCCTGTTCAGTTTGTATATGTGTTTTTGTTGTTGCTGCTTTAAAGACCAAATTTCCCCTTGTGGGACAATTAAAGGATTATTTTACTCTATTCTTATTAAACACATTGTTCTTTACATAGTTGACAAAACAATTATACAAATAGAATGATCGATTATCAATGGAAATCAAATTGAACCCAGAGAGGTCTGGATTTGAAGTCACACTCCAAATTTAAGTAGAAAACACATTACAGGCTGATCCAACTTTGATTTAATGTTCTTATAACAAGTCAGAATGAGGCTCAGTATTCTGGCCTCCACCTGCCTGTACGATCTCCCTACAACACCGGGCATGCTCCTGATGAGGTGGTGGATGGTCTCCAGGGGGATCTTCTGCCAGACCTGGACTAAAACATCCACCAACTCTCATCTGTGGTGTAACGTGGTGTTGGTGGATGGAACACGACGTGATGCCCCAGATGAGCTCAACTGGATTCTGGTCTGGGAAACGGACAAGCCAGTCCAGTATCAATCTCTCCATTCTGCAGGAAGTACTGACACACTCCAGCCACATGAGGTCTAGCATTGTCTGGCATTAGAAGGAACCCAAGGAACTCATCTACACAATGTCAGAGCACTGGGTTCCTCTTTCTCCTTTTCATGCCAACTAGCTACGATAATTGACAGAATGTCTGCTGCAGAAAGCGTTGTAACATTTTTTTAAAGGCAACAGCTTTGTTACGTGTCCAGTTGTGCTTTAAAATAAACTTGGAAAAGATTTAGGCGCCTCAAAATCTCTGAATTTCCAGTTCTAGAATACAGAATCATAGCCCACTCTTTGTGGTTAATGTGTTGAATTCCTGCATGTGCTGATTAAAAAGTGTGTTCAGATACAATACAACACAGAACTAAAACAAAAACCTGTTTTTGGTTAGCCTTGAACACCAGTGACCTCATAAATCATTTTCCTTATTGTTAAAGTAAGATCAGAATTAACTGCTAAAATGTTTTAAGCACAGATTATTGTACAGGGAAAAAAAACAATAGTGAAAGCTGTGAAAGATAGATGAATGTTTTATTCTTGTTATGAGAATTTATTTGTGGTCAAAGATTTTCCTTGTGGCTCTTCATCAACCTTGATGCTCCCCGGTTAGGTGCCAATCCAGAAGGAAAAGTAGTGGATACACGAAGGGGAAGGTTGGCCCAGACACGTCATACTGAGGGACAAAAGACAGAAAAGGTGAACCACCAATGAAACAAGTGTTATGCACTTTTATTCCGTTGCTGACCAAATATGATTAGTTGTCAATTCCGTTAAAAAAGAAATCAAATCACAGGAAGTCATGCTAATGTTCTTAACTGAACAACTACCTTTAATTTAACTTCTGGTTGACAATTCAATTCATGACAATTACAGAACCTATGTATTTAATTTCATTCAGTTTATGTATGTAAGGGTTCTTCACAAAGAAATATTCTGTAGGTACTTTACAACATCTTTAAAATATTCTGAAAAGTGTCACATTTAAAAGAGAAGTCAGTGAGGTCATAAAAACATATTCTTGATTTCTAAGAATAAAAGTTGGAAAAGAAGTGATGATGCAATTTTATGTTGCTAAAGAAAGAGCATCAGTTCCTTTAGTTCCTGGATTATCTCCAAGATCCTATCAACTCCGCCGAAAAACAAATAGAACAATAATCAATGATGCATTTTGTAAATAAAAAAGCCAGTATTTAAAAAATCAAAGAAAACAGAAACTGTAAACGCCTGTATTAATTCTATAAAGTTAGTTTCATTAGTATTGAAATATTTGTCTTTTTCTTTAAAATTTTCATGGATTTATTTATAAAACACATTACTGAATTGTAAATTTTCACTAAAATATATATTTTATATTTTAGCCAGTTTTATTCAAAGTATTTTATTCCAAAACCTGTTTCACAAAGTCAGCCTGTAATTAAAACTGAATTAAACCAAGTGGTTTAATTATTTCAAAACGGATAGTTTTCAGTCGTATTAGTTTATCTGCCAGTCAGTCTGAAGGTTGACCCTGAACGCTCACTGGCCGTTACTTAAACATTAATCATCCGCATATTCGGGTAATATTACTGGCACAGTGCGTCTTATGAATTCTCAATGGTGGCATGGCATTGTGGGAATATAGCAGCATTCGTGTTGGGAAGCTTGATAGTTATAAAGAGTGATGTCATGATGTGTCGAGTGTCCTTCAGACTTTGTAAATCTGAAATGGTAAACTGGAGTGATGCTGAGGTCTGGGAGTTTCAGGCCTTTAGAACTGAGGAGCAGATTAGTCCTTCTCGGGGACTGTGAAGGTCGGCACCTTTTGGAGCGGCTCGCAAACAGTCTTGAGGAACGGGGCTTCAATTGGGATAAAAAACAAGTTATTTCGATCTATTTTCTACGGTTTACCACAGACTCTACGGTCTCGCACTTGATATGCAACCCTGCACATGAACAGCCCGGACACCACCACTGTACCGCCACATAATATATTGTGAAAGCACCTGATTGGGCAAATTGTTGCCACAGACTTAGCTCTTATGTGTGACCAGAATAGAAGAGAATAGAATAATCCTTTAATTGACCAACATGGGGAAATTTGGTTGTACTGTAACAGCAGCGAAAAATTTATTGACAATATTTACATCATGCACTACAGTTACAAAGTAGTAAGCTACTGTATAGTTGAAGTAATTAAGAAGGCTCATTGATGGGCAGTATTAATGCCAGCGCTGATGGCAGGATTGTCTTTTGAAAGGGGCTAGTGAATGAAAACTATCAAGGATGATCAATGTTTAGGTACGAGGCAATGAGTATACAGGTCTAACCTACTGACTCTGACTAAAAGATGAATTCATTTGGTTTAAAATTGTATTTTTAAAAATAATTAAACTACCGGGGAATTCTGACAGTAGACATGTCTGCAACCAATGAGAAAGAAAGAACAATGAGAAAGAAAAAATGAGCCACATGAGTTATACAAGTTATACACATTTGATGTTTGTTTTTTTTTGGATTAAAATACTTTTAAACCCCGAGGATGTTTCAGTTGTGGCTTCAGTCTCACTGAAAGTTGTTTTCTGTAAGCCTAGAGACTTTGAAACGATTTAGAAAATACTCCCAAATGATTATCAGCTTACATCTACAGACTTGGTTTAACAGTTTTTTTAGTATCAGACTAAAGATTTTATACACACTGAATCTTGTAGTGACACTATTTACAAGACTACACCTACACTATATTAGCTTCCTGTCAAATTCCTCCCATTATGCTCAACATTATACAGTTTCTTTATGTGTGAATATTGCAACATTCTTTGCCAAGATTGATACGTCCATTAAAGACTTGGATCCAAAGTGGGCAGTGTATTGACAAGTAACTTGTTAATTCATATCTTTTTAATGCAAGGTGTTTATGCTGAACAACTTGCTCCATGCACAGATAGTGCTGGTTAGTGCCTGTATTGTAGGGGGCAAGGATGGTATACACTTTGGAATTTATGGCCCATTTCAAGGCCGTTTTTCAGCCAGGCAACACAAATATGGCACCTATATTTATAGCCTACTTTCTCGAAGGAACCAAAAAAAAAAGTGACATGTGGCAAGTTGCAAAACAATGTAACAAGCAACAGTGGAACCCATCATCCTTGAGATGGTAATCCTACACATCTACCACTGTGATAGCAGCACAGTATCATTTCTTCAATCAAATGGTACAGTATGAAGCGGGTTACTCCCTAACACGGTCACGCAGTTTAATAAACGGGGGATACAGATTACGACTCCGTGTGCACGGTTTAATAAACTGCGGGAATAGATTCTTATCTCCAAAAGATAATTTCTGCACCTGCTGAGCTCTGTAGCGTCGTACTCCACCTGTGCGAGAACGGCTTTATTTGTTGTTGGTTGTTTATGTCACTACGACTACACTAGGATTTGCGATTATATCAAACAAAAAGTCTGGCATAAATCGCCTTACATTTAACGATAAAGACGGTGGGAGCGCGCAGAGACTCCAGCAAGATTTCTAAAGTCTGCCCGTCTTTAGTCTGAAAATCATTTGGTGCACGCCCAGCATATTTATTCCCTTGGTTTATGTGTTAGCGTCTGAATCGACAACATTTGGATAAAAACCAAACACCACATCATTTATCTGGAATAAACCTAATTACACTGATTTTACAAGAATATAAAGCAAACACAGAGATGTTAGCACATCAAATTACTGTAGGTCGCAAAGCACAAGCTAACTGCAACCTGCTGCTAACTGCAGTTCACATGTTTTAATGTGTTTACAGTCACATATACGGGTATACTAAATCTACATTCATCATCATATAAATATCTAAACTTACCCATTTCAGCTGTCGGTCTCCAGGCGAACATCCAGAGCTTCTTCTTGCAGCTGTGGTGTCGAGTGATTACATGGTTTCTCCAGCATGAGGCTGAAGTTGGCTTCTGATTCTAGCCTCTGATTCGGGACACGGCCAAAGGGCAATTCCACCTAATTTCTCACTGATCCAAGCAGCTTTAATCTGCTCTAGTCTAAAAACTACAAAACATAGATACTTTAAACAGTGAAACATCAGTTGGAGTAACCTTTTAGCCATTTTCTAATTATAAATGGAAGCCAACTTCAGCATCAGAATCAGAATCAGAATCAGAATCAGCTTTAATGGCCAAGTATGACACATACAAGGAATTTGACTCCGGCAACTTTTCTCTCCAGTACAGAACTTAAATAAGTGAAATTAAAAAGCGGAAAAAATAAAAATAAAAATAAATTAAAAATAAAAAATAAAGGATAATATATACACCAAACCAGGGTTATTGTACAGTAAGTATATACAGTAAGTATATACAGCAGTGCAGAGTTTTAGTTTATTGTTCATGTGAGTGGACTCAGACTCTGTGACTATTCAGAGTTCATCAGAGCGACAGCCTGGGGGAAGAAACTGTTCTTGTGTCGGGTGGTTTTGGCGTACAGCGCTCTGTAACGCCGGCCTGAGGGGAGGAGCCTAAACAGATTGTGGCCAGGGTGTGAGGGGTCAGTGGTGATTTTTCTGGCCCGCTTCCTGACCCTGGCCCGGAAAAGGTCCTCAATGGAGGGAAGATCAGAACCTATGATCCTCTCTGAGGACCTGACTGTTCTCTGCAGTCTGTCCCTGTCTTGCCTGGTGGCGGATCCGAACCAGACAGAGATGGATGAGGTCAGGACAGACTGGACTATTGCTGTGTAGAATATGGTCAGCAGTTCCTGAGGCAGGTTGAACTTTCTGAGCTGACGCAGAAAGTACAGCCTTTGCTGGGCCTTCTTCCTTATAGAGTCAATGTGGGAGGTCCACTTCAGGTCCCGTGTGATGGTGGATCCTAGGAACCTGAAAGACTCTACTGTGGGGACTGGCCTGTTGGTGATTATGAGAGGAGATGTTGCAGGGGGTCTCTTCCTGAAGTCGACTGTCATCTCCACAGTTTTGAGCGGGTTTAGCTCCAGGTGGTTCTGACTGCACCAGAGGACCAGCTGTTCCACCTCCCTTCTGTATGCAGACTCGTCGCCGTCACGGATGAGTCCAATGACGGTGGTGTCATCTGCAAACTTCAGGAGTTTCACAGAAGGGTCTCTTGACGTGCAATCAGTGGTGTAAAGGGAGAAAAGCAGTGGGGAGAGAACACATCCCTGGGGGGCGCCGATGCTGAGGGACCGGGTGCTGGATATGAAGTTACCCAGTTTCACCTGCTGCCTCCTGTCAGTCAGGAAACTGGTAATCCACTGACAGGTGGAGGGAGGCACGGTGAGCTGGGACAGTTTTTGGTGGAGGAGCTCTGGGACGATGGTGTTGAATGCAGAGCTGAAGTCCACAAACAGGACCCGAGCGTAGGTACCTGCAGAGTCTAGGTGGTGCAGGATGTAGTGGAGAGCCATGTTGACTGCATCATCCACTGACCTGTTTGCTCTATAGGCGAACTGCAGGGGGTCTAGCAGGGGATCCGTGATTTCCTTCAGGTGGGACAGCACCAGTCGCTCAAAGGATTTCATGACCACAGATGTCAGGGCAACTGGTCTGTAGTCATTTAATCCTGTGACAGGGGACTTCTTGGGAACCGGGATGATGGTGGAGCGTTTGAGGCAGGAGGGGACCTCACACAGCTCCAGGGAGTTATTGAAGATCTGAGTGAAGATGGGAGCCAGCTGGTCAGCACAGACTTTCAGACAGGACGGAGACACTCCATCTGGACCTGTGGCCTTCTTAATCCTCTGTCTCTGAAATAGTTGGCGCACATCCTGTTCACAGATCGTCAGCGCAGGCAGGGGATCAGGTATGGGGGTCGTTTGGGGTGATGCTAGGCCTTTTGTGATGGAGATGGTGGGGGAGGTGGAAGGTGTGAAAGTTGTTTCAAACCTGGAGAAAAAGTCATTGAGGTCCTCAGCCAGGCGGGGGCTCCCCACAGGGTGGGGGGATGGTCTCCTGTGGTTGGTAATGGTCTGCAGGCCCTTCCAAACTGCAGAAGAGTCGTTGGCAGAAAAACGCTCCTTGAGCTTAACACTGTAGTTCCTTTTTGCTGCCTTGATCTCCTTTGTCAGCTTGTTCCTGGCCTGCTTGTACAGGTCCCGATCCCCACTCCTGTAGGCCTCCTCCTTGTCCTGGCGTAGCCGTCTCAGTTCTGCAGTGAACCATGGTTTGTTGTTGTTGAACGTGCAGAAGGTTTTGGTCTGCACACACATGTCCTCACAAAAGCTGATGTAAGATGTCACAGTGTCAGTCAGTTCGTCCAGGTCTGAGGCTGCTGCTTCAAAGACGCTCCAGTCAGTGCAGTCAAAGCAGGCCTGTAACTGCATCTTTGACTCATCTGTCCATCTCTTTACAGTTCTTACTACAGGCTTAGCAGATTTCAGCTTCTGCTTGTAAGATGGGATGAGGTGGACCAGGCAGTGGTCAGAAAGTCCCAAAGCAGCACATTCAGACAGCCATACTAATCTACTACATTACCCATAATCCTTGAGGCCAAACTTTGATTCCATATATTCAAGGTTAATTCCATATTTTCAAGGTTGATTCAATATATTCAAGGTTGATTCAATATATTCAGACATTCATTCCATATATTCAAGGTTGATTCAATATATTCAGATGTTCATTCCATATATTCAAGGTTGATTCAATATATTCAAGGTTGATTCAATATATTCAGACGTTCATTCCATATATTCAAGGTTGATTCAATATATTCAAGGTTGATTCAATATATTCAGACGTTCATTCCATATATTCAAGGTTCATTCCATATATTCAAGGTTGATTCCATATATTCAAGGTTGATTCAATATATTCCGACGTTCATTCCATATATTCAAGGTTCATTCCATATATTCAAACATATCAATATAAATATATAATATTTTTCCTGAACGGCATGCCATAATATATATATATATATATATATATATATATATATATATATATATATATATATATATATATATATATATAAATATATATATATATTGATGTTGTAAATATTATTGTACTTGTGCTTTACTTGTTATACTATACATGCTTGGAAAAAGGCTCTAAGGTGTCCATCGACTGCGGTCATATGAGCACATGGAAGTATTCATAAGAGAGGCATATTTTTTTAAATACAAGATTGAACAATGTGCAAAGAATAAAGTAGAATATAGATGCAAACTGTTTTAGTAATTCAATTTAAAAAATATCTTTGTATAAATGTATTTTACAGTGATGCACTTCAAGCATTTAATCATGCTGAGTATGATTGTCTTTCATCTAAATTCCAAGATTGAATTTCTTCGAAAATGTGGGTGGTATGTCTCTCGGATGCAGGGAGAGGTTCCTCTGCTAGGGCATGGGTGCCTGGACATAGGAGTATTGAGTGTGTACGGGGCTTATTAGTGAGTGTACAGCGTCCTTTCTCTGTGACTTGATGTGCTGGTGAATATGTGTTTGCATGAGAGGGAAGGTCCATATCTGTCTCTGTCTACCCGTCAGGTTGGGCCTTTGGCTACCCTCTCGCCTGAAGCGTCTCAGGGCATAAATCTGATGGGGGCCTATTTCCCCTCTGTGACTCCCCGACAGTGACTGTGTCCATGGTACGATGGTAGCTCTCGATCTCTGGGGCTGGGGACGCAGATGCGGTCCAGCTCGGCCTTGGTGCATCTATGGCCAGTCCTGGGTGGATTGGTGTGTCGGGCGGCCGATGTCTCAGGCCTAGGTCCTCTGCACTGCGCCTAGACAAGGCACCCAACCTAGACAAGGCATCCTGGGTCAGGATCTGGACCCGAGAGCTGGTAGATCTTGAGGGGGCATGCGATGAAGTCAGCGACGAGGCGTGGCAGGTGCCATCCATCAGCTGGCTGCAGCTTCCCCCACCTTGCGGCGGGAGACCCCGAATAGCTGATCCCTGGTCACGGCCCTGCTGGGGGGCGTGGCGCCGCAGGTCCCCGATAGATAATGGCCTTTATGCTCAGCCCACTTAGAACTTCCGGTTTGCAATAAGACAGTAAAACATTTTCCAGGTACATCTGTGGGAAGCTGTAGTAGTAGGGTGGAGCAGGGAGGTATTAGAGGGATTAGATATGACTTTTATTCAAGATGTTTAGTGTGTATGTATGTATGTATGTATATATACTGTGTGTATATATATATATATATATATATATATATATATATATATATCTCAGTATTAATTCAATTCAATTCAGTTTATTTATATAGCGCCATTTCACAACAGATGTCATCTCAAGGCACTTTACAAAAAGAGTTATTACAATACAATGTTTAGTGTAGAAATTACAGAACCACAGAAGATTGCGTCGTGGAATTCTCAGCAATCCCTCATACTGAGCAAGCATGCAGCGACAGTGGGAAGGAAAAACTCCCTTTTAACAGGAAGAAACCTCCGGCAGAACCAGGCTCAGCACAAGCGGTTATCTGCCGCGACCGTCTGTGGCTTGGAGAATACACAACAGAGACACAGAAAGAGCAACAGAACCGATGCACAAGTTTGTTGCAGGACGTGGAGAATTTTCCGTCACTGCAATGCCATCTTAGTCAGGGTCGTCAAGCAGGGCTAATCCGGAGCACCTACTATAATAGAAAACAGGTTAGTGCTTGAATTGACAGCACATCATGCAGTTGGGGAGAAGTAGGAGAGAAAGTAGGAACAGACCCTAATAATGTCCTCCAACAGCCTAGCCTAAAGCAGCATAGCTACTAACATTAACCTGTCTCCTAGCTACTAGGAGACCTGGCTACCAACACTCTGTCTTAGTCCTCCTGACCCGTGGACGGTGTAGGGCCGGTAACGGCCCCCGTCATGCCGGGGTCTTCTCGGAGTCGGGTTGTTTGAGAATGCAGCCCAAAGTGGGTGGTAAACTCCATCTAAGGCTAAATACCGGCACGAGACCGATAGTCGACAACTATCTTAAGGAAAAATAGACAGAACTGAGAGGACAGAGTTGAAGAGGGCGAGAAACGTTTAAGAGATAAACGGGTGGGGTCCGCACAGTCTGCCCAGGGGATTCAACCCGGCAGGTAATGGGCGGCCGCACTGTGCGGGAGGATCCCCTTGAGGGACCTCTCTCCGGCGCTGGCTGGCCCCTGTGGGGCACATTTCTTCCGCGGCGGTAAGCCGCGACCGGCTCCGGATCATATTACATCATACTTTTTTTTTGTTCTAAACAATCATAGTGATGACAGCTGATACTCAAGTTGTCTAGAGGACAGACTTTCACAAACTGATAAAGCACTGATGTCTTCCATGCTTATACACATTTACCTAGTAATTGATGTTAAAGGCCCCCCTCACCAAATGTTGACATCATAGATGTACGTACACAACATTTCAGTAGGCCAGAATTTCTCTAATAAGTGTTTATTAGTGTTTTGATTGTTAAAATATTCAATATATCCTCATACTGGGTTGTTTAAAAGTAACTTTGAGCCAATTTGATGAAAGTTAACGAAAATCAATGCTTGCAAGAAACTCACTGTGAATAATTCGACTTTCACTCTTTGAATTGAATCACTGATATTGTAAACTATGCTTTGATATTATAGTTTAATGGTGCACGTTTTTTAATATATCTTTAAACTTCCACCTCATGCAGCAACACATTGCATCAAAACAGCAATTTCAATCCAAATATCTCACCAGATGTACATTCTCGCTTTGAATCATGCCATCTGTGTGAGTTCCCTGCTGGATGATACTTTCTGCTCAGATTTCGTGTTTTTAACTCGAGGCTTTGTGATCAATGCACAACATGGCACTAAAACCCACTGTTGTGAGAGATTGGATGCTACAAGGACATTTTAAATTAATCTCTAAATGTTACTGCTTATGTAATTTCTTCTTCAAGTTAGGATTGACAGAATTTGAATGAGATGCACAAAATCCTTTTGAAGACCCCCTTACATGTTTTTCATACATATGTCACTGAGAAATGTTCAAGCTCATCTACGTCTCCCCGTCTCTATACAGAAGTTAAGGACGAGAAGAGATTAAATTCAAGATCTGCCAGAAATCGATCTCTGGCTACCACAGGCTGTCAAAGTCAGCTGCTGTCTCACTGCAGAGCACGTCTTCCTGTCACCGCTGTGCAGAGCAGTAATTATTGTGTTTGACATTTTGTATTTCTCTGTGACACCTTCAGTTTCCCATTAATGTTTAAGCATTAATGAGGAATTCAGCACAATGTTAAGCACCATCAGCATCCTACTGAGGTCTAAACTAGTTGGGCTTTTCCATGAAAAAATTGCACATTGCTCTTTAATTGCTCTCCCAAAAGCTGTCGTTCAAGCACATCCTAAACACACCTTTAGCTCAAGTGTCAGGATGCCTTTACTTGATAAAGTTCCAAACGGGAACTTGTCACATGAGATTTGCAATGTGAGAGACATGAACTCCTCATTGAGCTGTGAAATTGTTGAATGGTGTCAAGGTGACACTGTTTTCTTGTCAAAGATTTTGCTTCAAACATTCAATACTTTTTTTTCAGATTAACTTTTTCCAAGAGTACTTTATAATTGTAAAGTAAAAATACAAATGATGCATTGTTTTCCAATGAAATAATTTCAAATAACCTGAAAAAGGTTCAGGCCTCTGAGTCGTTACAAAGACCCATCTTTTACTGCAGTTTCAGCTCCTGGTCTTTAGGGGCACGTCATTATCAGCTTTGCATGTTCAGAGTCTGAAATATTTGACAAATCTTTTATGGAAAATGGCCACTGTCTATAAGATTTAAATCTACACTTTGTGTCATTCTTAAACATGAAAATGTTTTAAACTTAATAGCTCTGGCTGTGTGTTTAGTGTTGAAGGTGGAGCTGTCATAAAGGATCATCCCTACATGAAGTCTCAAATAAGAAAGAGGTTTAACAGGTTGTGAAAAGATGACGTTGAAATAGAATATTTATTTATTTTCCCAATTCAGCTGAAATTCAGCTGTAACAGCAGCAAACTGATGGGCAATTGGAGCAAGTAGATTCCTACAAGAAAAGAAAAACAAAACATAAAAAAAAAAACTGTACAGTTGGGAGAAAATTGCAAAGCTGGCAATACTCTGCAATTATATTGAAAAAAGGCATCCTCAGATTTATGAAGTGTGTAACTGAGCAAGCTCATTTAAATATAGTTACAGAATGTGTGTGTATTAAAAGCAGACTATTTAAAAGAAGTAAAACAAAAAACTGAGCAAACAGCAGAAATGTTATTTGAATTGAAAAAAAAGGCTTGCAGAATACAGCAGGGATGTAAACATTGGTTTGTCAAGAACAGTGAAGGTTATTGGGTCTTACAGCTACTGAGTGGAAGGACCTACGTTAACATCCATTCACACACCCAGTATCCAAAAGATCATTGATAAAATACAAATGATGCATAGAAAATCAAAGATTTGAGCTGTTTTGGGCTAAGCCTCTAAGTTTTTGAATATCCTACAATCACCTTTTGAATGGTAGGAACACTTGAATGGGAACAAATTATTTTTTCTGGGTAAGCAGCAAAATAATATCAGGGTCAGATGTCGGCCTTTTTTACGTCCTTGCATGGTAACCATTTAATAAACCAGTTATAAAAAAAATTACCAACCCTAATAGACCTCAAACTCTTCTGTAGAACATGTTTTGTAACCTTGCAACGCAAACTAAAATTTACTTTACTGTAATATTATAAATCCACCCCTAAGGATTGCATAATTGCGAAGTAGACATAAAAGGAAATTATATAGACACAGAGTGTAGCATGCACTTATATCCATTCCTATTTACTCTGATACATTAAAATAATTCCAGTGTGACAAAGCAAGGATAAGGTTTTTTACAAGTGCCCAAGACGTATGTTGGAAAACATCAGTGAACAGTATTATGAAGACCGAGGATAAGGTTATGAAATATCCCTAGCACTTATAACAAACAGCAGTTTTCAATCCCTCATATGGCATTAATAAAAAGCCATCATGAAATGGCCGTCATCCCATAATGTCAGACTGAGCAAGAGACAGACTAAGGACGGAAAACACTGATTATATAAAAATTAGCCAAGAAACAAATTATAATTTCATCATGCTTACTAGAGCCTTTTTCTGCAACACATATAAAATGGGTGATTAGAGAAGAATGATGCATGACAACACAATTTGCAAATAACTTTATATTGACGCTGAGGTTTAACTTCCAGCTGGACTGTTACGCTAAACATGGAATTGGAGCTACGGTGTAATGGATTAGGTCAAAGGAAATTTCATTTTAGAATCACCCAGTCAATTTCTTATTGGAATCTGAAAATAAGCTATTTTGCAAACAAGTGTAGTTTAGTCTTTAGTTATGCAAAGCTGTCAGAGATGTTACCCAAAAGACTTGTAACTGTAATTGCAGTCAATCGCTAATGTAGGCTACACTTTAGATTTTTAATTTAAAAATACAAAAACTGAGCACAATTTTTCCATCCTTTATCATTACTTTGAGTGTGACTATTACAAAAAGTAAAATAAATGCACATTAAAGTTTGAGGATCAGATATGACCAGTGTTAAAACAGTTCTGTGCAAAGCCCTCTATATCTGGATATATTATATTTAAGGGCTCTTCTAGTTCCCTCTCCAGAAAATATTACAGAAAGTATTAATGGCGAAAAGGACTATTCTGTGACAAACGTAAACCATTTTGTTTTCTCAGGTTATTTTTACATCAATTATTCCTGAGTTACACTTAACAAGGTCTGTTCCCCTGCTTCACCTCTCATGTTCTTTTGAATTTTTAATATTAAAGCACATTTATTATTTCACAATGTAACCTTGAGGTGACTAAGAGGAATACTCAGAAGATGCACAATATGTTACCTGAGGTTTGTTTAGTTGACAACCTTCATCAGCATCAGACGCCTTCCGGGAATCAATGACAGACATGCTTGTCATTGAATCTTGTGGATAAGTCCACATAAAAAATATTAAAGACACTCAAAATTCCATTCTAGTCATGATTCACTTAATTAGAAAAGAGCCACTTTTCCCTTTCGGCTAAACACTGTCAGCTGATACTAATGGTGTAATTGTGGCTCAAATCTCCTTTGACTGGATCAGGGATAAGAACTAGTTTAAAGTGATGACTGCAAGTTGTCTTTTCAAATAAAATAGTCTTGTCACCTTTCCTCTGTTCCAAATTCCCTTTGGAAACCGCAAAGGTTCATCAGCTGTTTCCCTCCAGAGGAAAAAAAAGCAATGTTCATGGATGATTCAATTTAGACACAAGGGCACAGAGATTCAAATTGCACTTGAGGCCTCATATGCCATTTGATGCAGTTCCTAACCAACACATTGCCCAAGCAGGAATGCTGCTTTCGATAACCTGGGGTCTATGCTGCCATGGCATTTTGTGGGACACAACGGGGAGAAAAATGAGGCATTCAGTGATTTTTACTGATTTTTAGCAAGGTCATGAGTCGAGTCAGCTAAATGGGCATTTGTCAGGATGACTATTTGTCATTTGGACTGACGTGATGAAGCGGTTTCTTGACCGTGAGTCCGTCACTTTGTCGCTGCGGTGTTCGGGCCTCGCACATGACAGCTATCGCAGCTGTCCCACATCACTGGATGACTGAGCCTTGAAGCATTTCATATAAATGTCATTGCAGAGACTTTTCAGACTTGGGGTAAAACAGCTTTCATGAGGCAAAAACATATATAATAAGAGCATAGCTTCAATTGATTAAGATTAACATACTTTCTGTTCTCCTGAGCCGTCTTCAAATTCCCACACGTCACAATGAGGCTTAGGTCTGGACTTTTTCTGGGCCAAGGATCAAGCCTTGGCTGTCAGACAAATAACCTCAAAGCTGACTCAAATGTATTTTGGTAGAGCTAAGATTATTAGCTTTGGGGGAGGGGGAGGGAGGGGGAGTCTTGTTTTTAGGAGTTACTCCATTCACAGCCACTAAATAAGGGTAGGTCTACATGTCTTGATTTGCTGAACACAAATATAAAAAAAGGCTAATTAATTAAATAAACTTGATGTATTTTTGACCAGAAGGATGGGATCTTCTGGTAAAACTTAGTTTGATAAATCTTTTGCATGCATAAAACAACATATTTGCTGTATGATAGTGGTATCTAATTTTAATATTTTTTGGAAAAGACTTCATAACATCCCCTGCTTCTACTTATTTATTTTTCCCTGCCTTGGCACTGTGTTAACATATGCTCATATGTTGCACACTAACAAGCTGCTATAATAGAGGTAGCTATTCCTGGTTGATAACTAATTATTCAAGTACATTTGATTACTTTCTTTTAAATCTTATGGAAGCAGCAATAGCTTACTTTGTTTGGTTTAACACAGCTTTTACATTTTGACCTCATTTCTTCCCACCAATAATTGATGACAGTAGGGTTCTTTAGTGCATGAAACTGCTGAACCGATTTTTTTTTTCTTCATGACCATACAACAGAAGGGTTAGAATTGATTTGAAATGCATTACAGTCCAAAAGGCATAAAATCTATTTAGGGTAAGAAAGCAATCCATGTATTTGCCATCTTTCATTAGGAACTGACTCATTTCCTCTCTAAAGGAAGATAACAGTTAACTTAAAATAGAGGTATCTTCAAGTTGAAGAGTCCTCTTTGCAACATAAAGTGGCTGTTTTCTTGTATCAAATCTAAATGGAAAGTTTTAATGGAAACCGTGGTACAAAAAGCTGCAAAATGGGGATAACCATGGCTTTTAGAGTATTGTGAAGCAGAGCTCATTCAAGAGTTTGGGTGAAATGTACAATGTCTGAACTGTTGGTGCTTGAATAGCAAAAAAAAACAGACGTAAGAAGGACATAGCCTATAACAGTTCAACAATGAAGAAGGGGGTGGATCTGATAAGAATGTATCCTGGGCTTCCTTAACACCTCATCAATACTACAGAGGAAATACTGTAAATATTGTTGCTATAGGTCAATATTTCTGTTTTATTGTTCATTTTTTGTCTTGCATAATATTAATAAAAAATATCTAAATTAACCAAAAAACATTTATAATATATCAATGCAGAGATTTGGTATACCGGACAATTCACAAACATTTTAATGTGTTTTGGACCCTGTGTCCTTTACAACGCAGTTAATTTACAGATTTCTACTGGCTAACGGACTCTGAGAGTCACTATAGCAGAAAACGCAAAAGTTAGACAAACATGGGGAAAATGGATGTGCATTACAAGACACCAAACTGTTGTTTTGCGCATCATGCACGTTTTGAAAAGCTCATACTAAGCTATGAAAAACTTACAAATAAATCCACATGATGCAGCTTTAAAGTTGAAGGCAATTGATTGGCATATCAAAGAAGGAAATGGAACTACTGCACATGAGTTTGGCATCAATGAATTTATGTTTAGACATTGGTTTTAGCGTTCAAGTGGAAGATGAAAATAGAGGCCAAACTTTTCTAAAAGGCTAAAGTGTTTTTTTGTGTGTTTTTTTTCTAACCAGGCATGATGCCATCGTGTTGATGCCCTATGTGCTGTACCGCCAATTTTCGACAGTTTGAAAGAAAGCACCTCTCAAACTAGAAAAGCACTCAGAGCGCCGACCTCCACTAAAATGTCTCTTAATGAAATACACGGCGGTGTTTGTGTTGTTGCCAAGTTCCTCCAGCAGAGAGCAGAGCTTTGGGGCTCCTGTGGTAGAGGAGCTGCTTGTTGGCTCTCTGACACCAACCCTCTCTTGAGCTCTCAACCCCAAATTTTATCACTAGCCCCCAGCTCCACTGTGGGCATTTCTTGAAAATTTTATTTAAATCTCTCCATATTTTTTTAGTTACTATGAAGCGGCAGCTGTAGGAACAGCTAGCTTTAAAAAAGCCAGTTGAGACAGTTTTCTTCCTTAGATTGGGTTTTATTTTCTTGCTTTAGCAAGGAGACACACACACAGCATTGGTTTATTCATATATTTTTCTAACAAAAATATATAAATAAACTTAACATTTGGATATCAGCAGACTTGATTAAATATCAGATACATGTAATGTAATATAGACTAATCTAATTTCACTACTGAACGTTTTCCAAAAGTAAACACTCAGCAGATTCTCCAGTTCATCAAAACCGGAAATATTGTGAATATATACACAGCTACTTAAGTCTGAAAACATAAATTTAACTGAATAATTTTGTATTTTAACGCAGCGGTATCTCACTATGAAATGTACTGAAGCTATACAGTGAGCCAACTTAAATCGTAAAATCAACTTAAATGCAGAGCATTTAAACTCTGCACCGCACACACCAGAGCTGATATCCAAAGCGGACGGATAATTCTCACAGACAACTTATGAAATTATATCACCACAAAGCCAATATGCCTATAATAATATACTTACATGTCATTCAGGACCACAAACACATGCTGCTGCACAACAATCGGCAGTTTGGCTGGTTAGGAAGGAGAGCTGATGTGTTGCAGGCTAAAATATAAACAGGGCACTGTTCTGAGAATGCGTTTTTCATTGCGTTAAAAAACGGGGGGAAAAAAGTTAATACTAGGAATTAATCGATCCGCATTGGTTCATTAATTTCGACAGCTCTAACTTTTAGCAGTGTCTTTGCACAAAGATAGCCATATTTACCTTTTCTGGTGATAAAGGGAATCACTCCTGGCTGATGGCAAGCCCAGAATCCATTGTGTTTCACATCTCTGGGAAAACACGAACCCAAATGAGGCACCAAAATGCGTTCTGCTTTTCAGTGTAGTTACTACCGTTTATGTCAGAAGCGGTGCCGTGATGGCACTGGACATCAGTACCCATTCCAATACCCAGCAAGATCTCACCTAAAGCAAAGCTCCTGATGCGTTTGACTCTTGGAGACACGGTGAGACATTCAAATTGGTCTTTTTGTTCTTTGTAGCCTACCGGAAAATTTGCAGACTTACCCTGCATTCGAATACCCCTACTATGCCTACAACGTAGCAGGGGAAAAGCAGTAAGCGAGCGATTTAGTAGATTTGAATCTCTAGTATGGATTAGTGTAGCAGGCATAACGTTTCTGGATGTGTACTACCGCCACAGTAAAATCTGCTGTATGCAACCCTATCCTACAATGCAGCATACACTGCATCAACGGGCAAGCAGTAGCTACTATGTAGCATGTAGTACATACTATAGGATTTGAATGCAGGGTTAGAGTTGCTTTTCATTCTAACTGACTAACAAAAAACTAAAAAAAAAAAAAAAAGACAGACTGACCTGAAAACCTTACCTCCTGATGGCAGTAATTAAAACAAACAAAAAAAATTCTGTATACTATTTTTCTGTGTGAATATAATGTTAGAACATGAAAACCTGAGGTTATATTTAGGTGGGCTCAATAGTCTGAAAATTACAGTAATAGTGAGTAAACAAAGATTTTCATTCTATTCTAATATTAACATTATCTAATATTAATGCATCTGTATACTTTACAAATATTCATGCAGCACACAATCTAATTATAAATCCTCTAGAATACTTTTTTTATTTGAAGTTATAAGTGAACACAAGAAAGTAAAAAACTCACACTTCTCACACTGAGAAACTCCCCACATCCTAGCAATGTTTTTTTTTTACATTTTATCCCCTCCATCTTACAGGTTAAGGTGCATAGAATATTTCATATTTTAACTAAATACTGTCACGAGGATAAAAACAATAACCTATTGTGGTATATTTATTTGATTATGATGTATAGATTTGTCAAGGCTCTGTAAGCAATCTTAATGTGAAGATGCACTTTTTTTGTGTTAATATCGATCTATATGCAATGCTAATTTAATTTAGTTCAATTTAATTCAACTTTTACTCTCCCTGTTTTGATCTAATTCTAAAAAGACATTTCTTACACTATGGAAATGTTCGATTCAATTCACTTTTATTTATACAGCGTCAATTCACAACAAATGTCATCTCAAGGCACTTTACAACAAGTCATTTCAATACAATTATACAAACATTCCAACTAGTTAAATTTTCTATGTAAAGAATCCCAGCAGATTGTGATGAGTCATCGACGTGAGGTTGTGCCCAGATCCTGCAGACTCCAACCACAGCTATTCCTCAGCAATCCCTCACACTAAGCAAGCATGTAGCGACAGTGGAGAGGAAAAACTCCCCTTTAACAGGAATAAACCTCTGGCAGAACCTGGCTCAGTACAAGCGGTCATCTGCCACGACTGTCTGGGGGTCTAAGAAGACAGAGAAGAGACAGCATGGAGGATGCTCGGTGACTTTGAGCATCATCTGGACCGATGTTCCCTTTCTAGCAGGGGACTTTATAGTTGAGCAGGGTACCAGACCGTGTGGAGCTTCTATGGGGAGAAAAAAACTGAGGGAAAACTGGGTGAACAATCACAATTACAGCAGAAACAATATATCTGGAGAGTGGTAGAGGAGAAAAGTAGAAGAGAGAAGAAAAGTGGACAGTCTGTACTGCAACAGTCTAAACCAATAGCAGCATAAATTAAAAAAAAATAGTCAGGATAACTGAAGCCAATAACTATTAGCTTTATCAAAAAGGAAGGATTTAAGCCTAGTCTTGGAAAGGAGAGTATCGGCCTGATGGACTAAACTGGGAGCTGGTTCCCAGCTGATTCGTTTACGAATCCGAGGAACTACCAGTAAACCTGCATTCTGAGAACGAAGTGCTCTGTTAGAAACATATGGAACAATCAGATCTCTGATGTACGATGGAGCTCGATTATTAAGGGCTTTATACGTAAGGAGGAGGATCTTAAACTCTATTCTGGATTTAACAGGGAGCCAGTGGAGAGAAGCCCAAAACAGGAGAAATTTGATCTCTCTTTTTAATATTCATCAGAACTCTTGCTGCAGCATTGTGGATCAACAAAAGGCTTTTAATTGCATATTGTGGACTTCCTGAAAATAAGGAATTACAGTAGTCCAGCCTGGAATTAACAAATACATGGACTAGTTTCTCTGCATAACTCCTGGACAGGATGTTTCTGATTTTAGCAATATTCCGGAGGTGAAACAAGGAAATCTTAGAAACCTGTTTAAAGGAGATATATCATGCTTTTAAATCCTTCCTTTTCACATGTAAATAATTCACTTGTGGTCTATGTAAAGTAGAACCACAGTGGTTTGGTCTGAATTCCATGTTATTGTAGCCCCACAGACTCTCCTTATACCGTTCTGAGGAGCATCTTTAGAGCAACTCATTTTCGTGCGGTCCCTTTAAATGTAAGCGAAATATTTCATGCCTCGCCCCCTCCAGGTTACAGAGCGTTCCGCTCAACCCCGTTCGGACATTTTTGTAGTCTGATAGCAGCGATTCGATTACTACCGGCAGATAAACTTTTTATTGCGACGCGATCGTTGCTAAATTCCTGTACATCATGTGTACCCCACGACAAAAACTATAATTTGACCAATTTAACTAGGCACTTCTCAGAGGCTCTGATGCTGGGGGTCGATGTAGGGATTTGTGTGGGTTAATACACCCAATAACTGAACATTTTGACTCGCTTTCTTGTTACTTCGACATGACTGACCTTGGACTACAAAAAATGGCGGCTTCACGAAATTGGTTACCTGGAAGTTCATTACCTTATTTGGCAGCTCAACAACAAATGCTGTGACGTAATAGACAAGAAAACGAAATAGCAAATAGAGAAAACTAAACAGACTGAAAAATATCACCAAAAAAGAATGTAAAGATATAAACACAGCACCAGAAGAGAATAAATGTAAGTTGTCTGCACTCCTAAACACCCAAAATACACATTTACATGCATTTAAGGGCTAAAAAAGTGGAATTTCCATGATATGTCTCCTTTGATATGGGATTTAAATGTCATGTCTTGGTCAAAAATTAAACTGAGGTTCTTTACATTATTACCAGAGGCCAAATTAATGCCATCCAGATGAATTAATCTACCTAACTGATTGGTTTCATCAGGTTTTATCAATTAATATAATTGTGTATCATCAGCATAACTGTGGAAATTCATTCCATGTTGTTATTTTACCAATTGGAAGTATATATATAGTAAAGAGAATCGGTCCAAACACAGAACCCTGTGGTACTCCACAAGTAACTCTTGAGTGTGAAGATTATCATTGACGTGAACAAACTGGAATCTGTCGGACTGATTTAATTTAAACCAGCCTAGTGCTGTTCCCTTGATCCCTACAACATGTCCAAGCCTTTCTAAGAGAATAATATGATCGACTGTGTCGAAAGCAGCTCTGAGATCTAACAAGACAAAAACAGTAACAAATCCATTATCTGAGGCCATTAAAATATAATTGGTAACTTTTACCAGTGCTGTTTCAGTGCTAAAATGAGATCTCAAACCTGACTGAAATTCTTCAAACAAGTTGTTGCTGTTTACATGCTCACATACTTGATTAGCAACTATTTTCTCAAGAGTTTTGGATAAGAAAGGAAGGTTAGATATACTGTAGGTCTGTAGTTAGTGAAGTAATCTTGATCTAGGGAGAGTTTCTGAAGTGAAGGTTTAATTACAGCAACAATAAATTCCTGAGGCACATATCCATTTATTAAATATTTAAGCAAGTCAAGCTGCTTTTGTTCAGCTTTTCTTACCCGGGATTAAGGAAACACACAGAGGCAACAAAAAAAAGTAAATGCTGCACTGTCATCTTCTCTGACATCAATTGTTGTAATAAAAACACAGACCTCTTTGAAATGTCCAATGACTGCTTGTCTCCAAAGACAAATGTCCAGCCTTATTACTTATCTCATGGATTTTTATTGATCTCAATGACAGCACCAGTAAATTGTTATTGATTTAGCAAACAAGCAAAAAAGAAAGAAGTACATTTTAGATGTATACCCCTGTTAGAAGTCAGAGCAGGAGTTGCACGCACTTACCTATTTCAAATGGTACCTTCAGGTGCTCCTCAGCTCCTGAATTATCCAAATTAAAGCTGTAAAATATTTTGTGTCAATCACCATGTAGGGTGATTTTTTTTTTTTTTTTTTTATATGTATATTTTTTTTTGTTCAAAATACATCTTTGATGTTTAAGGCCTGATTCATACCTCTCAGTTCGGTCTGCTGTATGTTCAGCTGCAAAGCTGGTATGATGTATTTTTTATCATCTATACCAACCCACTTCACATCAGACATCCGAGTGCAGCCCACATTTTTGACAGTGTTTGCTGCATGCAACAACAGGAACAATAAGTCAAAATGGAGCTTGGAAAATGAACACTAGAGCTTCATTGAGTAAAGTTGGACACTTTAACTGTACCTTTGTAGATCATGTAATACTGATAGAATGTTGCTTTATTTTGAAATTTTCCCTCAAGCTGTTGAATTTCCAAGCATCTTCATTAGAAGCGGATTTTGTTTTTAACTTGCAAATGTTTTTTTTTTATTGACTCCAATTTAAATCTGGTACAAAGGTTTTGATCGGGCTTGACCAAAAATTGAAAGTGACAAAAAATTTTTACTAAATTGCAATTAGAAATCCCTTTTACGATGATAATGGAGTAGAAACCGTATCACATTTATGCCATCATGTCACCCTTAAATTGTATAGGTTCATTTAAAAGGGGGTGTGCTTCATCTTACTTGTTTTTTGCTCCAATGATTAGTTACCAGACCTGGCCTTGATTATTGAAGCAGTAATGGAAATGTCTTCTATTCTTGCAGTGTCAGCAAGTCTCATGCTATCATTATGTTTGTGTAAATTAGTTCAATGGCCTCAGATAATGCTCATAATCTCAGTGCTGCGTTTGTGGATTAGTCATCACTTTCTTTTACAAGGCTTCAATTTGTTATTGGGATTTGGCCTATTTTTTTATAGTAAATATCTGACACATTTTGGATAGATCTCCCTGCTTGCTACATGTGTAATTCTACAGTTTTTGTGCTCAAGCCCAAATTTTTTAGCAGGTCATTTTCTCTAGGTAGTTGTCAACTATCTAGGCAGATGACTAATAGATCTACAGTACAACGTCACCAGGTGACTACAAACCCATTCAATCAGTGCAGATGTTCAGAACACAACAATGCATGGATGTACCATTTTTTTTTTTTTTACTCAATAGGAACAAACCTAAAGTAAATATTTATGGTATAAAAGAGGAACCTTCAAGAATCAGAATCAACATTGGTCTTCTGTCTTGAAAAATCATCCACGTGTTTAACTTTAGTCGGATTGATTACTGCATCAGTGGCTTTGCAGATGTGTCTAAAAAGTCAGCCAGTTGCAGCCAGTACAAATTGCCAGTGCTCGCATCCTTAAAAAAACTGGGAAAGTAGATCACCCCAGTTCTGAAGTCATTAGATTCCTGTACCTCAGAGAATAGATTGTCAAATAATTTTGTTAGTTTATATATCACTGAATGACTCGATACGTAAAAGATCTGTGCACCGTAAAAACGATAACTTATAATTCTTGATTTGATTGAAGTTTTCAAATTGAACTAACTCAGAAAAAAAGCTTTTCACTTACATCGTAAAAAAGCTTGTCTGCCCAAAAAATTGTTGTCAGTGTTGTCTTGACTAAGACTTTCTATTTTGCATAAGAAAAAAATAACAACTTTTGAGTAGGTTTTTTGAGTTAAGTTGGGAACCATTGGGAAAACCCGTAGATTACTGACGTGCTTATGCATACACGATCTGAACAAGTTTAGAATACTAAGCAGATCTGACTCGTGTGAGGCTGGTTTGTCAACGTTTTCTGTGCCCCAAAACTTGACCAAATGTGGTCAAAGTCGGATGTGAAGTGAATCTTTTCGACCAATACCGACTATATGTCACTGACACTTAGTTTTTCTTTTTTTTTGGTTGTGGATTTAAACTTTAACGTTTCTGCAGGTGGTGCAGTGGTTAGCACTGTTGCCTTGCAGCAAGAAGGTTGTGGGTTCATATCCCAGGCCAGGGTCTTTCTGCATGCAGTTCGCATGTCCTCTCTGTGCAACATAACCTGTTGGGTAAATCGGTGTCTCTAAATTGTCCTTAGGTGTGAGTGTGTGTGTGCAAGGTTGTTTGTCCTGTGTTGCTCTGTGATGGACTGGCAACCTGTCAAGGGTGTACCCCACCTCTTGCCCATTGGCAGATGGAGATAGGCACCAGACCCCCCCCCGTGACCCCCTTAGGATTAAGCTATTCAGAAGATGGATGAATATTCCTTTTTATATTTGTGAATTTTCAACTCACTGGAATAAGAATTGTATTATTATCCAACTAGAATATCTGCATTTAGTGAAGACAGAAATACAAGGCATTAAACTAGAATTTCTTTGTTAGCCTTACAAGATTATCTTAATCAGGTGAAGAAGATCCAACTTGGCAGAAATCTTGTCAGAACTTACAAATCATAGTTAAGCCAACAATAGTCGGCAAAAGTTGAGAAAACTCAAAGATCTCTTGCATTGTGTTGCCTTGAAATTTTAAGTTTTCTCAACTTTTTCTTTTTTACAGTGTGGCTGTTGTGTATTAACCTTCCAGACTGCTCTAATCTTCTGGTACAAATCCACCCAGGATCTTTGGAATCAGAACCAAATACACCCAGCAAGGTACTAAACCTGGAGTTCTTTTTTTAATTAAAAACTAAAAACCCTTTTGTTTAAACTTACCTTTATTTATTAATAACTACTAAGGCAAAGACATTTTATATGTATAGCACACTTTCAACAAGAAGATAATTCAAGGTGCTTTACATGAATCGGTGATAAAGAAAAGCATGGAAATTAAAAACAGCAATAAAGAATAAAGCATGAATAAGATGAAAAAAAATAATCAAAATGTAAACATAAAGTTAAAAAAAAGAGTAATGAAGGATGAAATACATAAAATGCATGATACATATTAAGCGGATACAGGCGGCTGAAATGAGTTTCCTCCGTAGGGTGGCTGGGCTCTCCCTTAGAGATAGGGTGAGAAGTTTGTCATCCGGAGGGGGCTCAGAGTAGAGCCGCTGCTCCTCCACATCGAGAGGAGCCAGTTGAGGTGGCTCGGGCATCTGGTCAGGATGCCTCCTGGACGCCTCCTGGACGCCTCCCTGGTGAGGTGTTCTGGGCACGTCCCACCGGGAGGAGACCCAGGGGAAGACCCAGGACCCGCTGGAGGGATTATGTCTCCCAGCTGGCCTGGGAACGCCTCGGGATTCGTCCCGAGGAGCTGGCCCAAGTAGCCGGGGAGAGGGAAGTCTGGGCCTCTTTTCTTAGGCTACTGCCCCCGCGACCCGACCCCGGATAAGCGGAAGATGATGGATGGATGGATGGATGGCATGATACATAAAGTATTTAAAGTAAATCTTTAATTCATGTGTGCAATGCAAGCTTTAATTACTTAATTTTTCCAATGCAATGATGGTCCTTGCTTGTGTTTTGATCACATAAAGCAATTTGAATTGTCTTGTAGCGAAAATCTCTCAGACAAATAAACTTGACTTAATATAAATAATTGTAACATTAACAGTAAAAAATGAATCAATCCATTATTTTCATACTATAAAACAAATGGAAACAGAACTTACAGATTGATTTTCAGTCTTATTTTATGGAGTAATTTTGCTCTTTAAAAATCTTACATTGTGTCTGCAATTGAGCAGTAGTAATGACAAGGAATAAAGTGATAATGGTGTTGCTTGTAAATCAAATGCATTTAGAATGCTTCTCAGTGATTTTGCCTTCTGCTGTCACATTAAAAACCCACAGAGGGTACACCAAGCAGAGATGGTCATCTGGGAACAAGATGATAATTGATGACAATGAGTTGCATGGCGGAGGAAAAATCAGTCACAGTGTGACAGCGGACCAGCTGTGCGTCTGCTTCCTGATATAAAAAGACCATTTTATTTCCACTAGCGCGACTGAATGAGAGAAATAGGCACAGAGATGGGAGACGTGGCTGTAGAAACACTATAGGAAATCCACTAGTCTGCTTTTTGCCCCGCTTGCCCATCTGGGCTTCACATGCTGCAGCTGGTGGAGTTGATCAAAGCAAGTTTTTGTCACACTGCATGTTTTATCTAGTGAATGCTAACAAGAGATTATGAGCCAATCGATATGTAACTCAACAGTACTGTCGGAACTGGATTTAGCAGAATGCAGGTCTATGGGCTTGAACAAATATGCATTATCGTATATAAACATGCACACAAAGTAAATGTATCCTCACTCAGTCTTTGCTTCAAACTACTTAAATGGACATAAATGGAAAAGGAAGCAAATGTCAAAAAGTTCTTATCTACCAGTCAAAGAGAAAACATAGGATCTGGCAACACAACAGTTTATATTGCACCCCCTTACCAATAATATCAAACTCTTTCAGTAATGAGTCAAACAGTTGTCATATAGGTGAGCTTCATAAGCATTGGTTTGAAAGGAACTTTGGAAAGATAGCTACTTTATTTCTTAGCAGTAGAGGTCTTCACAAGATCAGTAAAGTCCAGCTTTTTCACTAGATAGTTCTCAAGAGACATGAGAGTCAAAGTATTCAACCTTTCCCGTCCCGTTGTGGAATAGTCTTTTTTTATTATTTTACTCTTGGAGAAGGATCGCTCAGAAGTTGAATTTGTGACAGGAAATGTCAGGTAAAGTCTGAGTGCAATGTCCATAGCTTATTTTTCGCTTATCATTGTGAAAGCATCATGTAAAAGCAGTGGAGTGGATGTGATGCTTTTACCATGAATAAAATATTTGAACTGGACAATTTCTTGCACAGATTTATTTTCTAAGTCATCTTAATATTTCATTTGGAATTCAGATGCTTCATCTCTTAGCTCTGGAACAGTAACATCAGATAGGTTGTTCAGGAAGCCAAAGGTGGTGCTAAAGCTTAAGCAACATTCAACAGCCAGCAAGGCAACACTAGCTCTTTCAAGGTGCTGGAGATGCCAATGGCAAAATGTGTCCATTTTTTGTCAAGCAACCGTTTTTCATTTCTGACATTTACAACAGTGATCTCCAATCTTCCCCCATCCAACCCCTGCTCTTTTTTTTCCCAGACCGTTTTAATAACGGACAATATTAACACCAAATGGCGTATAACTGCAAGAGAATAAAGATAAGCCCAAGATAAAAACTGTCATTTTTCAATTTAATATTAAATCTAAATACAATGTGTGCTCATAATTAGTTTTTGTATCGTCGCAGCAACAACATAACTTGGTCACTATGGAAATGCTCAAACATGGCTTTAAAATATACTTTACCACAAAACAAATATGTTTTTTGAGAAACGTGACTCACTAGAATGATGGATCACGGGTTCTCTGTTAAGAGACAGTCTCGTCTGGTACATTTTTAACGGTATCTCCTCATGAGATAACCCAACATAAGAGCAGAGCATGGGTGAAAATTGTCTGTTGTGATAAATCCATATTCTAAGCTGGACTCCAGTTATTATATGTTTAAAAGTAGGTTTGTTTATCTCGGAAGTCCTTGGGTCTTCTGTCTCCTCACTGAACCTGTCTTTTTCACACACAAACTTTTCAGAAAACTCTGTTTTTAATGATTCTTGCTGACATCGTCTGGTCCATTTTAGGGGGTCTTCAGTACCCCTAAAATATTCCTAAGCCCCTCTATTATTTTGGGTGGATATATATATTGGATATATTTTTTTTTCAGATGTTGCACAACACAATGAAAATAGTTTCTTTATTTTTTTTTAATTCTGAAACAGAAATGATTAACATAAGCTACACTGTCGTACACCGGAAGTATCAGGAACGGACTTCCTCTGTTTCCTGAATCATGGCACTCGAGAGCAGTAAAACAAAACCTGCAGATGCTCAGCGTCAAAATAAGTCACTCAAAAATCACATTAGGTTAACATTTCACAGTATAGTTTAGAGCCATGATTTTCAATCTGTGGTACGTGTACCACCAGTGGTATGCAAGCTCTCCTTAGTGGTACTTGGAGGAAAGTTCTAAATATTTTTTGAAAATAAAATAAATTGAAAAGTGTACCATTTACACACATTCTGGCTGTGGCTGGCAACAATTACAAGTAAATCATTCTTTTTTAGGATTAAATAAGCCTCCTTTGTTAATTGTCTATAGTTAAAAGGGTAAGCCTTCTCTATTGTATGTTTAGGTGGGTGATGATTGTTCGCGGTGGTCCTGAGTTTAAGTCACATCCTTGGAGACCTTCGCCGTCTATCACTCCCATCTCTTAAGCCTGGTCTATGCTTAACGCATCTGTGAGGTCCGCACGGCTCCCCGCGGCCAAATTACGTCATTTCAGCAACCACGCACCGCATACCTTGGAAATGTTCTAACTACGCGGACGATCACGTGCGAAAAAAAACATAGCAGAGTGGCAAGAGCTCCATTTGGTGGAGGTTCGTAAATACAGACATCTTTATGATTTGACCCATAGAGATCACTGTGATCAACTGTGTCTTAATGGACGATTGGACAATCTCCTTTTTTGTCTAACAGTGGTAAACTGCATAAAAGTTCTTCTGCTTTGTTTAAGTTCATGGGTGTCGCCCTCTTTTAAACAGTGATTTCGGCTTCTACTATGGTGTAGTGTTGTATGCATGCCCCAGAGCCCTACGCTTCCCCCTACAGTCTTCAAGAGTATTGGCTCTCAGCGGGGACAAGCCGCAAAAAGTATAAACGCTGCTAGAAGGCGTCTCGGCCGGTTCCGCACGTCTGATTTCCACACAGAATGTACATGCGTCAAGCATAAACCAAGCTTTACCCGGTTTCTATACTATCCCCACTCAAATAAAGGGTACTACTACTATAGCCACAAAGTAAAAAAATAAATCAATGAAAACTGATCCGCTAATAGGGGGGGTCCACTCCACACATGCTTTTTTTTTTTTTTTTCTCTTTTCGGTCATTTTATTACCACACATCCAAAGTACACATCCATAACATTGCACATGAGCCTGAACATGCCATATCGTGGGGAAAGAGGGAAGTAGCGGTATCAAGCTGCAGGAATGTGTTCAAGCAGAGATGGCTGAAGCTAAAAACAGAGTATTACAGAAACAAAATGGCTGAAAACTAGGGCAAGGGTTCATCTTTCAACAGGATGAGGATTCTAACTGAACCTGAGCTGAAATGGAATGGTTTAGATTAAAAAAAACATATGCGCGTTAAAATGATCTTGACCTATATCGAATTGAGAATCTTTGGCAATCCTCAGACAGGACCATTCATCATTGCTCTCCATCTAAACTGACTGAAAGAAGAAAGGGCATAAAACTTTAATCTATAGATGTACAAAGATGCTAGAAACATATCCCCAAAAGACATATGGTGGGATTGACTCAGGGTAGCTGAATATAGGAGCATAACACACATTCATATTCTAAAAAATATATCCTTCTTCATCTAGTGTACAGTTATGCATGACTATTAATGTAACCCATAAAACCCCAATAAAACACATAACCTTTGTAGCTTAAAATATTGTGGAATTTTTCTCTGCTCTTTGCATGTTGTGTATTCATTAAACAGGAAAAACATATGTATTAAGCTCAGTAGCTAACTATTGGTGTGTCAATAATAAACTGGAACACCAAAAGGGAAATGTCACAGTCTACCAGACCATAAACCAGTTTGTCATAAAGTGGGAATCTGCATGCTGGATTTCCCTAGATAAACGCTAAAATGGCAGGTGATCATGTACTACACAGAACAGTCATTCAAGGTTAGTTTCCTTGAAGTAGAAATTCAAAATTCTTAACGAGTAGAAAATTGCATCTTAATTTCCTCCATATCGCTTACATTTTTAGTGCAGTCCACTTTTGCATTTTCCAAAACATAGTGAAATGTAGGTCCTTCTTTCTTTAGAGTCTAGCTTTTTTCTAATACGCAGCATTTCTCTAATGATTGCAATCATTTATCTTTGAAGATGGATCTTGACCTAACTACATCTGTATCCCAAAGTACAGGAAATTCAGCTGCCAAATAGGAAGCCTAATTATGCCAGTCACAAACAATTTGTCTTTTTCTGGCTGCTAAAGGTCAAGGTCCGCTGAATGAATATTCATAAGATAAAGCAAAGATGTGAACAAAGCCCAACTTGAAATTAATCCCACTTTGGAGAACTTTTATATAAAATGACCTAATGATGTCCAACTCAATATATCCAGTGTAATTAAAGTTTTTACGAACTTCAAATATTTCTCTAATCTTTGAGATGAAAATGGCCTCAATGCTTTATTCTTATAGCTTCATTTCAGCAGGAACTTCTTTGTTATTAGGATGCACCCCCCACCCCCTTACAAAAAAAAAAATATTTTAGTATTACCACCCAGAAGCAATATTCTGCTGAGGGAGAAAACGCTGCAGGCATAGGAATGCCAATGGCACCTGGGCAGCCAAGAGCCTTGTTTGAGATCATTTTTCAGAGCCTGCATCAACACCATGGCGTTCTGATAAGATACTGGAGAGACTTGCAAGTTTTGGGTTCATTGTGTTCTTGTTGCAAATCAAACTTTAGTCCTGGGGGGGTAAAAAGGGCTTTAGTTTCTCCTAAAAAGACACTCCAGCTTTTTGCATTTCCATCGTCTGGGGCAGTTTGCCCAAGGAACACGAAATGAGCTAAAATGAGAATCCACTTCATAGACTGAACTCAGATGAATTGGGGAGTAAAAAAAAAAAAGGAAGCATGCATACTGGAGCAACCTGAAGCCATATTACCAACCAAATGGCTAATGTGATTGTACAGAGCATTTCAGAATAATTCATATTTTTACAAACGTATATGCATGAGGTGGACTTGGCTCAGATGGAAGTAATTTGTTCTATAATTAGTGGATTTTCAGTTCGAATCACAGCTACAGCCATCTCAGTTGTTGTGTCCTTAGGCACTCATTTTGCTTACTAGTGGTGGTCAGAGGGTCAGGTGTTTTTATTTTGATTTAGAAAAAATGAAATTAGATCTCTGACATCCCTATAATAAATCCAGTGCAACAATGACATAGAGACCAGCTGTGTGTAATTTATACCTAAAATAAAGTTTGGCTAAAAAGTTTTGAGAATATCAGAGGACAAGTAGCTATATGAGGACCAGTGAACACATCAGATAAGTGAGGGATACATTTGTGTAGTATTTCAAAGCAGCATGGAAAACATTAAAGGTTGCAACAAATATGGGACTGGTGCAGGGAAATGCATCCCGAGCTAGAGGGCCTCATTTTTCTTCCACTTCAGTTATGCAATAGTTTTTGTTGGGTCTAGAGCATAGAAAACAAATAAGCTACATTGCACTTGCAGTATAGTTCTACAAGTTTACACAGCACTGTTGTTAAACAGGTCATCTATGAGGAAGGATTTGACTAAACCTAGCAAAATAAGTGTAGTGGGACTTCTAAACTTTTACCAGGGTTAAAATTGAGTAAATAAACTAAATTATTCACCAGAATCACCAGTTTATTGTTACTGAACACAGCTTTATATGTAGATGTACACTCACATCCACTATCCTGGCTTGGAGCGGATATTTCCACCTATTGAACAATAGTATATGCATGGTTGTAAACAAAAAACAACAACAAAACAGCTAATGTTATCCAATCAGTAACCCACTTGTAACTGATGTGTGTTGACGTATGACTAGTTCACCTCTGATTAACAGTAGTCTCAAAGTGGAACTATCTAAAAGCTCAACATTCAGCTCCACAGCTTTTATATTTAATTCCTCCACAAGGGTGGCCTCCATGGGAACATTAATGCAATCAACGGTGTGCTTCTACTGCACACTAGAACCTTTTGCCACAAGATAATCCCCCTCTTGTGTGTTTTTTCTTTCTTTTTTTTTCTTGCGGTCAGTGGAGTGATGGCAATTACAGGCCTAAGGGTGCCAGGCAGGTGGCCTTTGAGTTTTAAATCAGTCAGGCAGTCTTCAGGGGCCATTTAACCCAGCTTACCTGACTTTCCCCTTCTTCCTACTATGGAAGTACTTTAAGGAAAAAGGAAGGGGGAAAAAACACCCTTTATTTCTGCACAACTATAATTTACTGAAGGTGTCTGGCATAAATTTAAATACCAACAGATCTTTTTGTTTTTGTATGGCTCTGATGCTGTATTATACAATTCATTGTATTCAACATACAAAATGTATCTTTATAAAGACTAGGAAGGAATCAAAATTTAATTGGCTCAAAAAGGAAACTCATCTGGAAAACCATTTACTTTTCGTTTTAATTCGTCTCCCTGTCTTGAAAATGGGCATTACTAATTATTTTATTCTTTTCTGAAACAGATTTACGTAGATACCTTTTTTTTATATATTTACTAAATTCAGTAGTGTACCAAGTGGTTCCAATTTGAGTTTAACTTCCCAGAACCTTACTAAAATATCAAAGCTAATTTTTATATGAGGAATAAAGTTAGTAAAGCTAGAAAATGTGAAGCTTTCTGTAGCTGAGATAATCTCTTAATGTAAGAAAACAAACAACAGCAAAAAAAACAGTTCCCTCCGTTTATTTGGAAAACCTTGCATTGCTTTATCATCTCTTCTACCCAGATTATGTTGCCTGACAATCATGGACAATTATGGTAGGCTACTTCCACTTCATACATACATACTTTAACTATACCTTGTAGATGACAAGTAAATGTACTTTGTAACTGCAGAAAATATAAAATGACAACATTAAATTTTGTAAAGTGGGTTTTCTTTTCGTGGAAGAAAATCTCAAATATTTTTATGTTCTGCTTTTTTGTCGTAATAGATTCAGAGTGACAGTGACGATTTAACTGCTTCAATCCTTTATTGAGAACCTTTGTAAAAAAAAAAAAAAATTAAAGCAGATTCTTTTTTTTTCAAATGTAACCTGTATGCAAAATCTGCATGAGTGTGGCTGTAAAATATGTTCCACCTACCATGTCTTTTCCCATTTAAATGTATCATCCTAAAGGTGTTTTAGCAGGACAGACGCTTTTATTAAGAATAAATGAAAATCAGTTATCTTCTAAGAGGTTTGTTATGACTTGTTGATGATTGGATGGTGTTGTGTTTTCCTTTGTGTTGGTCTTTACTACCTACAATTAATGGTAATAACATGCTTTCCTTTATCCAAAATAAGTGCAAAATAAGTGCATGTACTCTAACACAGCTATAGTCGTGTCCTTCATTTTAGTTTAACTTCCGTTTAGGAGGCAAAGCTGTTAAATATTCATACACATTTTAAAATATATTACCTTTTGAATATGGTATAGTAAATTGTCAAATATATAGACTGAACAGCCACGAATCAATTAGTCAGTTGTTACTGGTTCAATACTATCATGCTTGCATTTCACATTAGCAGTGATTCCAAGTAATGGTCTGTGAATCTGTTGGATGTTCCTCTCTAAACAACTACTACCTTGAAATGCAGGATCAATTTCCCTTTCATGGTCTGTATTGGGCGACATGGAAACAAACACAAGCTATAAAAGCAGCAGACCTCAAGCTAAAGCCAGGCAAACCCAGAGCAAACAATGCCTAGCAAGTGCTCACTGCTGTTAGGGATGATTTAAATGCAAAGACGGCGCAGAGCAAAAACTGAAAGCAACTCACAAAAAGGTGTTATGTGCTCTTTATTAACTTATAGATATATATTTTAGTGTTTGACTTGTTACATTATAAGATGAATTAAACCACCAGTGTGCCACTTCAGTCTTCACCGACCCCATTTTTATATTCCGGTTACTAAAATTATGTTTCTAGTCCAATGCTTGAAAATCCAAGCTACGTGATCATGTCTCAAGACTATGAAATAGTCAATACCTTTTATACTATCAGATAAACTTCTGAATTAACAGCCAATAAAGGTAGTTTGATACCATAATTAATTAGCGAGATTGTAAATTATCGTGAGGTAGCTTTTTCAATTTGGCCTCACTCATGTTCATGTTGGGACTGAAATAATTCAAAATGTTTCTGATTAACCTCAAATGAACGTAAGCTGTTCCAATATTTGCTGATCCTGATCCCAAAATACATAACATGCAACGCAATACCAAAATGGTTTATTGAGCAACCATACATATTTTCCCACCCAAAAAATAAAAATAAAAAATGTTTTCAAATGATTTATACACTTCATAGATCAAATTAAAAATGTAAATGATTTTGGTCTGAATTCTTGATTGAGTAAATTGTCTTTAATGCATATATATATTCTGAGTTTCATTTATTTATTTTTTCAATTTTTATTTTAATTTCAATACAGAAATTTTCATTCTTTTATTTGATATTCAAATTAAGATTTTCAGTTGCAATTAAATTTTTCAATGCCAATTTTTACTTTCAGTTTCATCTTAAGCTGATATCACTCTGACCCCATATCATAGAGGCATCCGATTTCTGACAGGCAAAAAAAAAGGAAAACAAAAAATATGTATTTTATTCATGTTTGAAATGTTTATAGAAGCTGCAATTTACCTAAGTTGTCCCCTTTATAGCCTTTAAAGCTCTGAATCTATGATTAGAAAGCACCAGCCTCTAACTGTTTCTTCCATTAACGGCCTGTACTTACCTTCATTCAAATTCAAGTTTTTTCCACTTTGACTTTTGTTTGCACTCTTCCCTGACTAAGAGCCCATGTTTCTGCCACTGCTATGTTTTTCTGAGGCTAGTTGTTATTGGAAATATGTTCTGATCTTACCATCCTACCTAATAACCTAGATGCATAGCATACATGGGTTAGTGTTACTAGAAACTTAAAAGCTTAAATATTAGTGTTTCCTATATACTGGTGTCTAATCTTTCTAACAAAACTATACATAAGAGGTTTAGGTTTTACCATTGTGCTTGCCAGATAAGCACAATAGTATATACACAGTGATACCAAGTGTCGGTATTGGCACATTTGACAGTCTGAATAGGAGATAAGTAATGCTGGGATACAAAATGTGCTTTTTCATAAAGCATCTCAGCAGAGTTTCCATTGTGCTTTAGATTACTCTATACTAGGAGTGTTCTAAGTACATACAGGCCAGTCCAATGAGCTGATGGTTTTGATTCCAGCTTTGTGTTCATTTGCATGCTTTCCCTTTAGGGAGATGTACACCTCACCATGATTCCCGAACCATCTGACCTCAGCAGTGGCAAATCACATTGACATGTTGTTGAGGTATTGCTGGGTAAACATCACGTGTTCTGAACTTTGAAGCTGCAGGTCTTCTCAATACATGGCATCACAATGACATGGTGCTCTGTTCCCATTAACCCCTGTCAAGAAACACGGCTGTGGCAGGGAATGAGGGAAGGCTGCTTTGCATTTGCAGTGCAGGTTGGGTATTGAGGAGCTTGAGCCAGATTGAGCATGATAAATGTTAATCAATGATACAGTATCTTCTGTACTGCCTAATGTGTCTGCCTCTCGGGTCTTCCACATCTCTACAAATACAGTTTGGCTTCTTCCATTCATCCTGCATTGAAGTGCGTCTCTATGCATCATTAAATTTGCGCACACAGAATCTCAACATTCTTGTGTAGCTGTGAGAAGCTTTGCAGGATAATATACAGAGTTTAAGAATATATAGAGTTTAAGCAAAGCTGTCTGTAGCAGATGTATTAAGGGAGAAAAATGCATTACTGGTTGTGCTTTAGTATTTTTCGGGGTTTAGTTTGCTGGATGCTTTACAAAAAGGCAAACAAGATGAAGTGTTAAGTATTCACTGGATATTTTGACCTTTACAGATCTTAATTTATTTAAGATTCTCATCTGACAGGCTGCAATTTTACTTTTGATATTTGTTTAATTTTTGTATTAGTTCATATTAATAATGACAGTATTCATTATCTCCTATAAATAGCATAATTTTCTGTGTTAGTACCATCTTTGTCTATGGAGGATAATTTTTGTTTATAATGAGAATTAAGCAAAAATAATTTAAAGCTAATACATTTAAATATAAATTCAAAGTGGAGACTGGATGATTCAAAGTTTTTAATCTATGTAATATTTATATCAACTTTTCAGCAGATGTCACATGTTGACATCTGTTCCTAGTCATATTTATTTCATGTTTGAGAAGGGAATTGAGCATAATTTGTGTAAAATAAAGATCTGTCATGCGTTTTGCATGTGCTTCCCATATGATACTCCCTTGTTTTGGGGTAAAAGTCGAGATGAAGTATGTCAGTCAGCTAAATAACTTTTACTATGTCACAGTTCTGATATCTAGGTTTGAGCATCCTCAAGTTGTGGAATAATTAATTAAATTCAACATTTCAGCATGCAAAAGTGAATCACTCTTTGTTGGTGTAGAATGAACATCTGTTTAATATACAAAGTTTGTTGTTATTGATCATTGCTCAGAGCAGTGGCGCTTATGTGCATTGTGTTTGGCATTTCAGAACTGTACCTAGATGGAGAAAACTCAAATACTCAGAGTAAGACAGTGCTGGAGTTATTTTTTTGGAAGCTGCATATAATGTATTTCCATACGCCTCTCAATTGCAAGGCAGATATTTAATATGGTGTGATAGAGATAGCGCAACTTTATCTTTAATTATATCCCTGCTTTTCACAACCTTATTTTGCTTTTACTTTCACTTGTTTTACCTTTTTATTGTGTTGGGTTATTAATTTCGGAGTACAAGGGTGATTATTCTTGAATGAATTATTTTTGTTTCACTAAGTGAGGTTCTCCAAAATGCTGTATTCCTCTGTTAAGACATTAGTGATTAAGAATACACAACAAATTATTCAAAATTATGAGAAAAAGGACAACAAATTTTTATATATACAAAGGCTTATGTTCATCCCCCCCAACTCATAATGCCCAAGAAGCAGAAAGCTTCGCCTAACTCGAAGGTCTGCAACTTCATTCTTCAAATGCCTCTGTTCTGCAACTTTTGGGTGCACCCTGCTTTAACACACCCTAATCAGATGAAAAGTTAATGTTTATTCCTTTGCTAAACTAAAAATATGTGAAGGAGGAAATTCTGCCTTTAGATTAAGGTTTGCTGGAGCAAGGAAGCCTCCAAAAGTTGGACATATACACTGGAGGATACCTGATATATACACTACCGTTCAAAAGTTTGGGGTCACATTGAAATGTCCTTATTTTTGAAGGAAAAGCACTGTACTTTTCAATGAAGATAACTTTAAACTAGTCTTAACTTTAAAGAAACACACGCTATACATTGCTAATGTGGTAAATGACTATTCTAGCTGCAAATGTCTGGTTTTTGGTGCAATATCTACATAGGTGTATAGAGGCCCATTTCCAGCAACTATCACTCCAGTGTTCTAATGGTACAATGTGTTTGCTCATTGGCTCAGAAGGCTAATTGATGATTAGAAAACCCTTGTGCAATCATGTTCACACATCTGAAAACAGTTTAGCTCGGTACAGAAGCTACAAAACTGACCTTCCTTTGAGCAGATTGAGTTTCTGGAGCATCACATTTGTGGGGTCAATTAAACGCTCAAAATGGCCAGAAAAAGAGAACTTTCATCTGAAACTCGACAGTCTATTCTTGTTCTTAGAAATGAAGGCTATTCCATGCGAGAAATTGCTAAGAAATTGAAGATTTCCTACAACGGTGTGTACTACTCCCTTCAGAGGACAGCACAAACAGGCTCTAACCAGAGTAGAAAAAGAAGTGCCCGTTGGGCAAGAAGATAAGTACATTAGAGTCTCTAGTTTGAGAAACAGACGCCTCACAGGTCCCCAACTGGCATCTTCATTAAATAGTACCCGCAAAACACCAGTGTCAACATCTACAGTGAAGAGGCGGCTGCGGGATTCTGGGCTTCAGGGCAGAGTGGCAAAGAAAAAGCCATATCTGAGACTGGCCAATAAAAGAAAAAGATTAAGATGGGCAAAAGAACATAGACATTGGACAGAGGAAGACTGGAAAAAAGTGCTGTGAACGGATGAATCCAAGTTTGAGGTGTTTGGATCACAAAGAAGAACGTTTGTGAGACGCAGAACAACTGAAAAGATGCTGGAAGAATGCCTGACGCAATCTGTTAAGCATGGTGGAGGTAATGTGATGGTCTGGGGTTGCTTTGGTGCTGGTAAGGTGGGAGATTTGTACAGGGTAAAAGGGATTCTGAATAAGGAAGGCTATCACTCCATTTTGCAACGCCATGCCATACCCAGTGGACAGCGCTTGATTGGAGCCAATTTCATCCTACAACAGGACAATGACCCAAAACACACCTCGAAATTGTGCAAGAACTATTTAGAGAAGAAGCAGGCAGCTGGTATTCTATCGGTAATGGAGTGGCCAGCGCAGTCACCAGATTTGAACCCCGTTGAGCTGTTGTGGGAGCAGCTTGACCGTATGGTACGCAAGAAGTGCCCATCCAACCAATCCAAATTGTGGGAGCTGCTTCTAGAAGCGTGGGGTGCAATTTATCCAGATTACCTCAACAAATTAACAGCTAGAATGCCAAAGGTCTGCAATGCTGTAATTGCTGCAAATGGAGGATTCTTTGATGAAAGCAAAGTTTGATGTAAAAACAATCTTATTTCAAATAAAAATCATTATTTCTAACCTTGTCAATGTCTTGACTCTATTTTTTATTCATTTCACAACGAATGGTGGTGAATAAGTGTGACTTTTCATGGAAAACACAAAATTGTTTGGGTGACCCCAAACTTTTGAACGGTAGTTTAAGTGTGACTCATTGGTCAGCAATGTCTCTACACCGGCAGTCAGTACTCATGTTAATTGTTAAACTGGTTAATCAGTGATTTGAAATATCCACAACTGCCCTCATATAATTCGATTTTAAATTAGACTATCATTGCCACATTAGGATTCACAGATGAAACTACATGTTTACATACACACTGTGGAAAAAAATTTTTGACTGTCTCTAACATTTGTTGAAAATGAACTTTTCCAGTTTTAGGTCTGTAAGGATTACCAAAATACATGTATTTGCTAAATCCCAAAATAATAAAGGGAACATTTAAAAAAAACGAAAAAAAAAACATCTGAATATTTTTAAAGTAACTTCAAACACAGTTGTTGTGTTATAACATGGAATGATAAAATAAAATAAATGTCAGTAAGAGAATAGCTAATGTCCTAAATTGCAGAAACTTGTAATATCAGAGAATTCCTAAAAGTTAATGTATTCTTTTGTGCAGATTTCCACAAAACAAATTAAAGAATTGTCTTTCATACCAGTGAGCTGGTAAAAATGGACACATTGGTGAAACGTGTTAGCCACCTGCCTTCATTGTAGTCCCTCTTGTTTGTGTCTGTATTCATCATGCTGGCTGATGTGTGATACACAAATGAAAATTGACATGTTTGAACAAGACATAGGAGACGAGCTGTAAAACTGGCCAAATAGTCGGTGCCAGAGTCAAATAATTAGAGGTTATTCAATTTCATGTGTGCCTCATTGACTCACGAGTGGTAACCACAGCTACCAGACGTTTTGGCAGAGTATAATCTGCACAATTTTTTCAGGTATATTTTCAAAATTGTAAGTAATTTTATATATTACATGACTTTATTATTATTTAAGCATGTTTTAATTAACACGTATACAATACTTTTGGGATCAATAATATGGGTTCTACCTTTATCTTTGTTGCAACACTAGGTACCAAATGGAATGACACTATCCTAATATAGGGTAGAGCTTAGTGTTTGAGTCACTTAGACCATATTTTGCAGGTGGAAACAGGGCACCAAAGAGAACATGCAAGTTATTTATATGCTCACAGCTGGAGAGTCAGTAAGTGCTGGTCATCTTGGACAGAACTCAACAAACAGCTAGCAGAAGTGACTGGCGGGTCCAAGGAAGTTCTACCACGGCCTAGCAGCATTAAAATTTTATAAGTTTTAGTTTCCATGTAGCCCTGACCACTATTCAAAAATTACATGGGGAGACAACAGGTCCCAGAGCTTTAAATGGTACAAAGTCAACAGAAATTCAGTCTTGGATCAGAAGTCAAATGCATCACTAGCATTTTATGTCAGTATAAACTAATGGCTCTCACTGGGTTTGTTTTTTACAAAAACATATTAGAAAACAGTTGTCCAATACACAAATCTGCAATGCAGAACAACAAAAATGTGTGTATCATGCATGATTAAAGGAGCATGAAGCTCAAATCGATGATTTTGTCTTTATGACTAAACTTTTTTTCTGCACTCAGAATACTTGAACCAATTAATTTTAAGCAGTTCTGCAAGGTATGTTACTTTAAAGTGACCAGGCTTTTAAGTTATAAATTATGGTTAGCAACTGATTTCAGATAGGCTCTAAAGTTAAACCTGTATATCAGAAAACATTGTTCTCAGTGCACATTTGCTTAGAAATTGATTGCATGAGTTTTGTTGAGCAACAGGTTCCAGAACTTTTTGACTGTGATGTTACAACCACAATTTCTTGCTTTACCTCTGGACAACTAGGCAGATGCTCAGATATGGAGCCGAAAAAGTCTCATAATAAATAAACTAACGCAGGGTTTTTCACGAATGCATATGCTCATTCAGAAATGCACACGGTGTGCATATGTGTGTGTGTGTACATGTAAAGTGGAGTACTATCGCAAAAGCTGTAATGCTCTGCTTGAGAAAGCAAATCTTTTGGGTTTGTAGTTGATACTTGGACACCAATTCTGAAACCCAAACTGCCAGACAGGGCATGTTTAAAAAAAAACTGAGATAGAAGCTAGCAGGAGCTGCACAATGCTTAACACAGCAAATGGAACGCCCTTTCCTACTACCCTGGGACTTTGACATGAATACTGTATATAGCTAGCTCAGCTGCAGATGTTAGTTGATGATGTTAAGAAAGCTTTTGAAGTGTCATCACACAAGTAGGAGAGCTTTCTTTAATGCTCTTTATTCACTCTGAAGGTCAAAGTTAATGGCCTATGTAGACCAGGTTTGTCCTTGAGCAGTTGATTTTTTTTTGTTATAAGATGGGATTGTGGCACTCATATTACATGTGTGTGTGTGTACGACACAAGCGTGTGACTAATTACAGCAACCCTTTGGGAAAATACGTTTCCACAGCCATGACTCGAGCAGTCCGGGTGGTTGCTATAATGGAAACAGATTTTTTAACATACTTGGATACTGAGCCATTCAGTGATTTAAAGACTAGAAAAATTATTTTGAAGTCTAATGTCTGAGCTACAGAGAGCCAGTGAAAGGACTTTAAAACTAGGTTAATGTGCCTGCTTTCTTAGTTTTAGTAAGGGTGCATTGTTCTGGATCAGCCGCAGCTGAAACTTTTTAGGCAGACCTGTGAGGACACTGTTGCAGTAATCAATCAAAATAAAGACAAATGCATGGATGAATTATTCAAGATCCTGGGTAGCAACATTTGTAATTTTATTAATAGAAATTTTCTTCAGTGGATAAAAGGCTGACCTTGTGTTTGCCTTTGTTATCCTGGAGATATAGGTCTTAGTCCATCAATAAAACTATATTTCAGGCCTATGTTAACTGGAGCTCTATGCTGACTCATGCTCTTTAAGGCCAAAAATAACTTCAGTTGTATCTATTCAACTGGAGAAAAATTAGGGACCATTGACTTGTCCAATGCATTCGCTTAGCATTTGGATGGGTTAAAATTCACCTGAAGACATTGTAATGTAAAGCTTGGTATGATCTGTATATTTATGGTTATTAAAATTATGTAATATTAGATTTATACCCCTTTTATTATACAGGGAAACTGAGATCAAATGTCAAAATGCCTTAAGATGACACAATATGTCTTTGAATATTATAAATCAGCTCAAATAATCCAAAGATTAAAGTCAAATATCACCAGTTTTTGTATTGGCACTGAATCAATGTCCCTGCTTGTCTCTTCACGATACAACTCCATGCCTCAGATGTTTTACCCTCTCCAGCCGTGAAGGCAATCAATTCAGAAAGCATGTTCATGGAGTATTACTGTGAAGAGACTGAATGAGTGCTGTGGATAATATTGAATTTGACAAATCTAACTTTAATTGTGTCCTGGTAAAGAAGCATCTGTTTGAAGTTCTGTACATAGACAAACAGGGAAAGTGAGGCTGCTTTCTGAGGACTTTATCATTAAAAATGTGGTTGTTTTTCCAGGGATCCTCCGTTGAAGGAGCTATATTAAATGTCAAAAGGTTTAGAATGGATTAAACTTGACAGATATTTCTTTTTTCCAAATATAATCCTTTGTGTTGGTATCACACAAGGTTTAAGATTGTTATCCTCTTAAATTACTGCGCAATGAGAGAGCTACAGAAAAGTTCAAATTAAATGGCTATTTTTTATCATTTGAAAGCATCTTGAGCTTTTGACTAGTTCAGTTAATTTTATGCTACATGAAATAATTTGTCTTTAAACATATCATTGTGTAAATTCAATTAGAATCTTAATGAACCTAAATCTGTTTGAAATATAAAATAAAGTTTATGTATAAATATTGTATCATATTGGGTAGGCTCCTTTGAGAAAATGATTAGTATTTTTTGTTATTTTTTTAAAGGTTTAAGTACCTTAAAATTGAAGCATTTTATCCCAGGTATTCTGTTTTAAATATTGTAATTGCTGACAATTTGCCATTTTTTTGTTAGGGTAAGGGTAGTTGTTTTTTTGTTTTTTTCAATCTAGGATATATTTCTAAACATATGGGCACGGGAGAGATTAAATTCCCTCTTTTTTGGAGATAGATAAAGTATCTCTCTCTCTCTCTTGTCAATGACAGAAATTGTTCCATTAATGACTTATTTTATAAAATAGTCACTGGAACAAGTCTGTCTTTTAAAGACATAAAAATGGGAAACACATGGGTAATGGCACCATCAATTTCCAATTACACATAATTGGTAAAAAATAAAGATTGTTCATTTGTAGCTTTGCTACCTAATGACTGAATAAAACGTGTTGCATCATTTTAACTGATGGCAATTATTTCCCAATATTTGCTCAATGCTACAGTCACACTTCATATCAAAGCTTGTTACAGGGCAGTAGAACAAGCCTAAGCACATCAAAACATTGTTTCATGGTTTTTCATCTATGAAGTGGAAGTAAAAGTTTATTAAGTCATAATACAGTTTTCAATTGATTGCCCCCCAGTGGACATGGTCATCAGAAAGCAAATACACCCAAGTTGAGATTTTATTCTGTTTACTGTTGGCTTTCTCACATGCTGGATTGTAATCTTGTTTGAGGAAGAGTAATTTGATGTGATCCTTTCAAAACAACCATTTCAAGATTGCTTGTACACACACAAGTCCACACGGTATTGAAAATCCCCTGCAGATTTTTTTTTTCTTTTGTTTTTTGTCCCTCAACATAAACCACTTTGTTTTTGCTCATGTTATTTTATCTGGCTCAGGAAAGACATAGACCAGCAGAGATGGGAATCTCCACTCTTTAACATTTCCATTTGTATAAAGTCAGGTACAGGGAGGCCTTTGCAGGAGTGGGAATGATGCCGTATTGATGTTTTCTTCAAGTGGTTAAACGTTGGTATAAGTTTAGCTGTCATTTTACAAACAGAATAAGAAATTCTTTTAAGATGAGCCAGCCCTGGCAGCTTGGGCGGCTGAAAGAGAATACATGCATAAGAAAGCAGGAAAATGGGCTTGCGTGCATGCTGTGAGTGTTATTGCATTACATTGAGCTGTGTCTGGACCCTGTGCATTGTGTTGTAAGGGAATAAAAACAATGTCAACAAAATACTCCTCACCCCATTTAGAGCACCTTGCAAAAGTGTTCATACCTCCTAAACTTCTTCACTCAATCTTTCCGAAATAGCTCAAACTGGAAGGGGATACTGCAAAGCCTTGATTCACATTCTCATTTGCATTTAGATTCGGACTCGGACTGGGTCATTTAGGTTTTTCTCAAGCGTTGCTTTGTTCTTGGGTTAAGTAATTAATTAATGGTTAAGAATGAATAGTATCTAAATCAAATTCTATTGTCCTGGACTCTTGATATAACATGAACCAGATTGTTTTGATTCACGCCAAACGCCATGGGTCTGCAAAAAAAAAAGGCAACACCTGCTGTGAGAACAAAAATAGTTAATATAGTCATTACAGTTGATGATGGGATCTAAATCAGCAAGGTACCTGCAAGACCTGTTCAATTTATTCTTCATTAATAGACAATGGAGCATGATCCCCAACATCCCATGGGTCTAACACCTTCTCTTTTGTTTTTTGATGGCAATGACAAAACTTTTCATTTTAATACTGTGTAAAATCCTGACCTCAGTGAAAAGCAATTAAAGCTTTGTGCCCTCATATATCATACACAACATTAGAAGCTGTAAGTAATATTATTTGGGTTCCTGTTGTTGCAATCATCTAAATAGACACACATGAAAATAATCTATATAAACATATAGGTTTTAATATGTTTTGATATAGGTTTTGAATATATGTGAGATGCATAAAATTGGATGTTGTCCAATATTTTAGGTGCATATACAGTGGGTATCGAAAGTTGGGCAACCCAGGTAGACATTTGTATTAATGGTCATAAAGAAGCCAGGGAAAGATGGAAACATCTCCAAAAGGCAATAAATTACAGATGAGAGATTCTTATAATGTGTCAAAGTTACATTTTATTTTCATCATTTACACTTTCAAAATAACATAAAACAAAAAAATGGTGTCTGCAAAAGTTTGGGCACCCCGCAGAGTAAATATCTTGTACTGCCCCCTTTGGACACCTGAGACCTGACAGTGGCATGGATTCTTCACAATCATCGTTTGAAAAGACCAGGTGTTGTCAAACTCAAACGCTTTAAAGGCCCAGACTCATCTGACCTTGCCCCAACAATCAGCACCATGGGTTCCTCTAAGCAGTTGTCTAGAACCCTGAAGCTGAAAATAGTTAGGTAGGAGAACGCTTTAGTTCTCCTACCTAACTATTAAAGTTAGGTAGGAGAATAAAGTAGGAGAATGCTTTAAGAAGATGCAAAGAGTTTCCAGACACCAATATCCTCCGTTCGGAATGTAATTCAGAAATGGCAGTCATCAGGAACAGTGGAAGTTAAAGCCAGATCTCGAAGACCAAGAAAAATATCCGACAGAACAGCTCGCATGATTGTGAGAAAATTAAGTCAAAACCCACGTTTGACTGCACGATCCCTCCAAAAACATCTGGCAGACACTGTAGTTGTGGTACACTATTCCACTATAAAGAGATACTTGTACAAATATGGTCTTCATGGAAGATTAACCAGAAGAAAACATCTTCTAAGTCCTCATCACAAAAATCAGCGTTTTAAGTTTGCTAATAAACATACAGACACGCCTGATGCATTTTGGAAAGAAAGTTCCATGGACTGATGAGGTTAAAATAGAACTTTTCGGACGGAATAAGTAAAGGTACATTTGGAGAAGAAAGGGCACATACATTAATTTAATGTAAAGAATCTCTGTTCAACTGTTAAGCATGGGGGTGGATCAATCATGTTATGGGGTTGTATTGCAGCCAGTGGCACAGGGAACATTTCACTAATTGAAGGAAAGATGGATTGTATTACATTTCAGCAAATTTTGGACGGTAACTTGATGCCATCTGCAAAAAAGCTGAAGTTGAAGAGATGATGGCTTCTTCAAATGGACAATGATCCTAAACACTACTCGAAATCCACAATGGATTACATCAAGAGGTGTAAACTGAAGATTTTGCCATGGCTTTCATAATCTCCAGACCTCAACATAATTGAAAATCTATGGATAGACCTTAAAAGAGCAGGATATGACAAACAGCCCAGAAATCTCAAAGAACTGGAACACTTTTGTTAAGAAGAATGGGCAAAGATAACTCAAACAAGAATTGAAAGACTATTGGCTGGCTAGAAAAAGCGGTTATGAGCTGTGATACTTGCCAAAAGGGGGTAGTACAAGATATTAACTCTGCAAGGCGTCCAAACTTTTGCAGACGCTATTATTTTGTTTACTGTTATTTTGAAGGTGTAAATGATGAAAATAAAATCTAACTTTTTTGACACATTATAAGAATGTCTCATCTGTAATTGAATGCCTTTTGGAGACATTTCTATCTTTCCTATGCTTCTTTATGCACATTAATACAAATGTTTACCTGGGATGCCCAAACTTTTGATCCCCACTATATGTATCTATATGTACCAGCTACCTGAGTTCAATTTGTGAAAAGGTGTCAATGAAGCCAGTGACCTTTGGCCTTCCAGCTGAGAGTTTTGCAGTTTGACGAGATATTCAGGGGTGTATCTCACCTCTCGTCAGATGATTGCTAGAGATGGGCACAAAACGATCAACTAACAATATTGAGAAAAATTAACCTAATTGTTACACATTTTCATCCCTTTATTTTTTTAAAAGGTTCTGCCTTATGTTGGTCACTGTTTTCATAGTCCCAGAGGTTTATTTGGAATCCATTGAGATAACTTTAAACTTCCTGTCATATTCTGGCATAGATAAACATCAAATGTAGTTCGTTCTAAACATATTTGAAATGATATTTTTCCTAAAAGCATTTTACTTGCATAATCTTTTAACTCCTTAGGGATATAAGGCTTGGCTATAAGTGCCACAGCATTTGTCTAATATTTATCTAAATGAGTGCTAATCCTGACATTGTTTAAAAACAAGGACAGCCATGTCAAGTATGCAGGGGCTAAAATCTTCCACAATTCAAGATTAACATAAAAAAAATATTTAAATTTGCCTCAACCTACCTATAGTGTAAGCAATGGAAGCAACTAAGCCTCTGTGGCGACACTACTAGATTGTTTCAGTAATACAACTTGTACAGTGTTTGAACTAAGCTTGACCGGAGTTTGAACTCACTAGGGAAACAGTGGCGCAGAGGGAGCCTGAAGTGGAAACTATCATTACCTCATGCTAAAAAAGGGCAGACTCTGCACTTCTGATATGAAGGTGATGGGGAATGCTCGGCATGGCCCACCTTTATGACTAAGCAAGAGATGTAATTTTTCATCTGTGGCTAAAAAAAAAAAATACATCAAAAGTAGTTATGCCATCTACGTTTTATTCAGTGTTCTGCCTTTTGATGTAGCCTTTGAGTTTGTTTCTTCTCTTTTTTTTTCCCGTGTTGGAAAAGTTACTTATTATAGGTTTTTGTCAGCTTAATTGTCTGAGATAAATCTAAACTTCTAAGTGTTGCTGAAGAACAAGACAAATGTATGGTTTGTTGGGGGGATTTCTTGACGCAGTATAATAAGCCAGTTTCAATTAGATGAGGGAAACGTTATTGTCCTCGAGACTAGGCAATTACATTTGTATAGCACACTTTCAACAAGTGGATGATGTGCTTTACATGATTCGTTATAACAGCAGTAAAAGAATAAAATACAATATTAGACATAAAACATAGGACACATTAAAATAAATGGCATTCCAGCTATTATTAATCATTTACTCGAAGGAAACAAAAAAATGAGTTTTTAGCTTTGATAAAAAATGAACTCTGTTTCAGGAGCTTTGCAGGGGTCTGGTTGTGTGTTCAAAGGGGAGCATAGAAGCTAAAAGTTGATACTCTGTTTGGCTTTAAGGCAAGGGGGGATTAGGAGACTAGAACTGGAATACCTGAGTGGTCTGAGGATTGATATAGTGAGAACAGATCTTCACTTTACTTTGATGCTAAGCCATTCAGTGATTTATAAACTAGTAAAAGTATTTTTTTTAGTCTATTCTCTGTGTAACAGATGGCAAGTAAGGACTTAAGAATCGGGTCGATGTGCTCTGCTTATTCAGTTCTAGGGAGGAGCAAGCAGCACTTTGTCTTTTACATAACCCCCCCCCCCCAAAAAAAAAATATATATTTTTTTTTTTTAAACTGCATTACATACAGAATATATCTTGATCCTCTTTACCTAAGGGGTAAGTGGAATATGATTTGAAATTTGACAGTCAAATTGAGGCAGTGGCTTTTTGTCCCATTTGATGCATCTGGCAAAATAAAGCCATGTCTTTTGAGACCGTAATCCATTATTTTGTCACCCATCACCTTGATTACCCTAAACAGGGGACTCCAACCCTGGTCCTCGAGAGCTACTGTCCAGAAGGTTTTAGATGCAACCCTGCTCCAACACAGCTGAATCAAATAACAGAATCACTTCTGCAGCATGTCATCAAGTTTGAAAAGGGCCTGCAATGAGCAATTCATTGGGGTTGGAGACCCCTGGCCTAAAGGTAATGTATTGGTCACTGCTTGATCTATCACTTACGTCCAGAGAGTCCAAAATCCTGCCGCTACTTTTTTAAACTTGCACTTAAATGTTTTAGCACATTTTAGTTTCAGTTCACTGGCTACACATTTGTATTAGTAATTTTTTTTTTTAAGTAGGGATGAGCCAGTACAGCATCATCTGTATCTGTTAACCCATATGAATTATCTGCATCTGTACTCAGACTGGACTTTCTTATAAGTTACTCGTTGTACAAATGGCTGCTTGATTACAGGTTGGCTGTAAGTGTATTTTATTGCTTTATGGGCGCCTGTATAGCAAAAGCCACCATGCTGCGCTCAGCCTAACGGTGATGTTATTAGCTAAAAGGTCTCTAGACAAAGTGCTAACGCATCCTACACAGTGAAAGCTTTCAGTTCGCTGTGAAATTGCTTCGAACTCCATTGTTTGTTTGTCTTTGGGTTGTGAATATGTCTATGACATATCAGTAATCTGGTGAAGCTATAAATAGCCTCTCGGGGGTGAAACTGGCTGAATGGTAACTCGGTTGTTGTGACTCATCAACCTGCTGTCTTGATGGTCGATTGGTATAAAAAGGTGTTTAAAGAGTCGAGCACTGGGAGTTGTCCTATTGATTCAATGCTTTCTTTGCTTTTGCTGTGTAAAGTCAAGTTATGTTGATCATATAATTGTAGATGTCTCCATACTGATCTGGCGGCGGTCATACCTAAGTAGTTTCCTCCTGCAGCTTGTAACTAAATGACCATAAACAGTCTGGAATTTTTTCGCTATATACCGTTAGCTTTCTGAAGTAACTTTTTCGATTATCTGCACAAAGATGGTTTAGGTTTTATTTTGTTTGTCTAATTGTTCAACCACAACCGCATGGCTTTGTGTAGCAGTATGGAAGCTTTTTGCCCTCCAGTCTTGTACGCATGCATGAAAACAATCACATTCAACGTGTCCATATTTATTATATATATATATATATATATATATATATATATATATATATATATATATATATATATATATATACACGTTTGTTTTACTCAGAGTAGATTATGTGTTTGACAGTCTTGCTGTCAAACACATAATAAAAATAGATATTTAAATAGCTATTTACATTCCTATTAAGTTAAAATGCCAGTTTACTCCTATTTCTTGAGGCAGCTGTTTGCAATGGATTTTATTTTGGTGGTTTAAAGTAAAAGGAAGTTAAATACTTTTGAATGCCACACTTAAAAAAAAAAATATATGGAAATTATTACAAAAGTGTAGAGGCTTTGCTTTCCACTTCAAAATTATTCAATATTGTGTTAGTCTATTTCAAAAAAATCCAAGAATGACAATTGAAAATATGCTAAATATTGTCTGAAGATTATCCCAGACATTACTCAACTTTTGAACATGGTACAAGGCTTCTTGTAAAGAAGCTACATCTTTAAGCAGCAGTATGTATTTTCTTTTCATCTCAGTCTTCGGGTTTGGTCGAGTCTTGCTCTTCACTTTGAAAATGCATTATGGAACTTGGTGCTGTGGCAGCTGCCCAGGACACAATCAAAGGGAAAGTGCACATCAACCCTTATGTGTACCATGCTCTCTTATTATAAGCATGAGAATCTGCTTTTAGAGATACACACTTCTGTCAGGGCTTGTGATTATGTGTCAGCGGGAGTGGGGCAGTCAGGAGGAGGAGCATGGTTGTTATCTTCACGGCTCAACAAGAACTAGATGGAGGGAAGGGAACATCTTAAAAACTCACCAGGATAAGAAAAGGACGCTCTATTGGGTGTGCATTGTATAATGGAAAATTGCAGCGGGATCGCCACAAAAAGACTTCTAACTCCCATGCAATTTGCTTCCTGATAAGGAATGATTACAAATCATCTGTTAAAAACACAAAGTGACCACAGCTGCGTAGGCTAATGTATGCACCACAACTGATGTTTCCAGTCCTAAACATGCCCTTGTGCTCTTTCCGCATTGCTTAGAGCATGTTTACTGTGTTTTGCTTTGAGATAAAATCTGATTCAACACATGCATTTATAATGGAAGGACAAAAATTCAATATCTCTTAACTTGACATCGCCACAGCTTGTTGACTTTACAATCCACAACGGAAAATATGCCTCTTGGATGAACAAAGGAATAAAATCTGTTTTCTACACTTAACACTTTGGTACATTTATTGATTGATGCACTACAGTCAGTATCCAATGATGTCTTTGTAAATAATATGTGCTAACTTGATGTAAAACCCAGCAGCACAATAATCTGATCTGGACAAAGATTATTTGCAGACAAACAAGTACACCCCAAATGTATAGTGCTGTCAAAAAGTATTTGCTCCCTTTAAGATTTATTTCCCGTTCACTTTTTTTTTCTTGCACAAAATAATTTCAGATCATGTAACACATCTTTATAACAAATATTATTCTGTGTAAATGCTATTTTATTTTTTTTAAGTCCTGTTTTTTTATCCATTTAGAGAGAGGACAGCTGGTGTTACCTGGCTTGTTGCCTTGCTAATAAAAACCAAGTTAGCCTGATCTTAAGTTGGCAGACAAATGACTGGACATACTCTTTCAGAATTTCCTGCTGGAGAAAATTCCTGGCTCTACTAACTAAGGCAACTCTTGAAGTTCATAAAGTTACAATGTTGCCCCTGACCATCATACAGCCACCAACATGTTTGGTCTTTCGGTTCATGTTAATTTTTTTTTAGAGGTTAGGTTTGCTCTAAATTTAATGGATCTTTGTGATCTTTTAAGCGAGCACTGCTTTTGGTCTTGGAATTTACCATATGGATCCCAGTTTTCAAATATATGAAAACTGACTTTAAGAGAGTTAAGTGAGGAATGAAGTGCTTTAGATGCTGTACTGTGTTCATTTGTGATCTCCTGGATGAGTCATTGTAGCACTCTTGCAGTAATTTGGTAGGCTGATTGCTTCTGGGAATGTTCTCGACTATACCATGTTTTTCCAGTTTCAGAATATCTTGAATTTATTTAGGTCAGGGGTAATATGGTGTTCTTTAGTTTTTTTTTTGTTTGTTTGTTTTCTTTTAGCCTAATCCTGGTTGTCAAAGTTTTATTCAACAGGGTCCTTGTTGTGAAAAATCAGGCAGTAGTCTGAAAAAAGTGAACCAAATACATGTTATTAATCAGTTATTGCATGAGTTAACTTGAAGGGCAAATCTTTTTTTTTCTTTCACAGGTTTGGATAGCTTGACAAATTTACTAACCTTTCTATGAATAAAATATTTTGAAAAGCATAAGTAGCAGTGTTGAAGAGTATGTTTTTAGCTGCAAATAACTCATAGTTTTACAATTTTTTTTTGCCAAAATGTTTGGCTTAGTGAAAAGCAACAAACCAAAGTATTTAGCAGATATGGTTTGTTGGGGTTTTAAACTGCAAAGTAATGAGTATTGAGCCATTTGTTCGAAAAGTATCAGTGCAAAGACTTTTTTTTTTTTACAGGGCTGTAGCCAACAACGACAACAAAAAAAATCAGAATCTCTGCCTATGAAAAATTAATTTCAATTTTTGCCAGCAATGTGTTCATGGCACCACAAGCAGCTGCTTCTTCCATGCTTATGTTGCATACAAAGGGAAAACGCAAAGAAAGTTAATATTTAGTAAAGAATCTCGGCACCTATACTCTTGTTTACTCTTGGGGTAAACCTTAAAAAGAGCCTCTAATCATTTGAGGCTTCAGGTATAATGCTCAAAACTAGGCGACCTTGAGTGCCCCCAAGTTGTCAAATGGCTATTAGCTAAAATAATAATAATGATTGCCGTGGTGTGGGAGCTACTCCAAACATTTAACATGCAATTATATCTTTACCCTTGCAGGATGTCTTTTGCTGCACTACTGAGGCTGCACTTAAGTAAATGTTGCAGCATTGGCGGATACATTAAAGGCATATAATAAAGGGTCAGTTACAAAAAGAACACAGTCGTTTTTAATAACTGAAAAGATAATTCAGAAGTTTGATTTCTATCTGAGTCGGCGCAAGTATAGCATGCGCTTGGAGTGACTTTTGCAGGTCCGTCTGTGTTGCTGTTGGTCTGAGGGTTGCTTCATCTGTCAGTTCCTGACTCTTTTCTTAAATCGATTCTGGAGGTCCATCCATCTTTCTTTTGGTTTTCAGCTATGGGTGCCTAAATAGAAAGTAACTGAACGTCATGTATTCCCTGAATACATTTCTTCTCTGATCTAAATAGCTTCAGTTTAGAACACCACTGGGTTTATAAACTGTCCTCAAAACAATCACATTTAGGGAAATCTTGAACGTATACTGGTAAGAAATGCATCATTTCTCAAAATAAGTCAATTGCAGCCTTGCTGTTAACGCCACATTTGCCACACCTATTACCAGCGTGGGAACACATTTTGAATCACAATTCTGGTAAGTGTCTATTTCAGCTTGAAAACATCTCCATTTGAATTGAATCCCAGCACCCATCTTCACAGTGTGAGTTTGAGCTTAGTCCCACATTCCGCCAGTCAGCTGGGTATCACTCCCCGCCGATGTAAACATTTGAACGCTCTGCTGCTCTCACTTCTTGGCTAGAGAGTGCTCCGAAGACTCCAAGCTGACAACGCTGTGAATAAACAAACAGGAAGTCTGTCACACCGTACATGCCCAGAGAAACAGCGCGCTGGATATTCTTCCTGCTTCCATATCATAGTGTCACTGACGGCTCAATTCAAACAACAGCAGAACTCGGCGTGCAGTAGAACACATCCCAAGTTGGCAAAATACAACATTTTATGGCGGATTGGCCTTACTGCATCAATATAAACGGAGTATTTTTTTTTTCCAGAATAAATGTAGGTCATAAATTTAACAAAGCAAATCAAGCAATGTTTTGACCAAAAATCCAGCAGAAATTATAAATAATTTCTGTTTATGATCCATTTCTGCCATTTAAGATTAGAAGAAAACCCTTCTACAAACTGCTTAAATTATAGATGCAATATGAATAAGCGCCAGTTATTTTTAGGAACAGAGTCTACCTAGATGCTAATGGAAAAATGAAATGATCAGACAGAAAATGCAATGAGAGCAGTCCTCAGAGAGATGTCATTCTTTATTGTCTTCAGGAAGTTATTATTGTATCCATTGCATGCATTGCAGATTTTTTTTTTTACATATACATTTATTTGGATTTTGAGCACAGTCAGGGAATTGGCTTTTATTTCTTTCAACCTACTATATGAATCGCAAGTTTTACTTTAATATATATATATATATATATACTTTATTTTCAAGCCACTCAACTTGTCACATCACTCAAAATATGCAAACAATTTTAAATCACTCCATGCTGATGCTACACTTAGCAGAGAGGAAGTCAAAATAGTGAAAAGCATCCGTTCTTCAGTTTTATTAAAACAGAAATAGTAAGTTGGTGCTGCAGGTCATTGCTGTGGGTACACACATGTAAAGAATGTATAGTTATTGATCTTTTTAATTGAGCAAAATGTGAACATCACCAGCTAATTGTGACAAAGGACACTTTAAAAAAGGAAGCCATGAAAAAGGTGTGCTACAATGCCAATAAAAATTATACATTTTGTTGGTTGCTTTAGCCTTGTATTGCTTTCACAAATCAATCATGACCAACAAATATAGGCTATTGATAAAAATGTCGAAGTGAAAACTAATTTCTACAAAGTAATGGCAAATTAATTAAAATATTTAACATACAATTGCATATTTATTGCATTTCAAATTGCAGCAATACTTTGTTTTCCATCTACAGCAATAAAATAATTGAAATGTGTAAATAAACAAAGTAATACATAATACACAAAAGTGTCAATTTTACAGCTCTGATTTTAAAGGAGTATCCTTGTTGCATTAAATTCCTTTTGTCTTACAATTATGCACCTTTCTGTATTGGTCTGTTGCATAAAATGTAATTATTTACGTGAAAGTGTGTTACAATGTGACAACATTTTTAAGAGGTGTGAATACCAAGGCAATCTATAAGGCAGCTAGCTGCCTTTGGAACAATGGATGTCCCAATCCGATCTCAAAAGAACTGTAGTGGGCAAGGAGATGGGAAGGCTTATCTTAACAAAAACTCCAGCAAAAAGTATTTGTAGTCAATAGGAGCCTTTCCACTAGAGGCAAAGGCAGCACGAGTCTGCCCCGTCACAGGAGCGCCATGTCGTAGCACTTTTCTAAATATACACGGCAGTCCTATTTTCTATGTGATACGCCTCTGAAACTTGTAAATTTCAACATATTTGATAGGGGAAGAAAGGAAATCAGACGGCTTGGCATCCAGAAATTTTCAAAATAAAAGAAACATGCTGCTTTCCGGTTGCTTTACTAAAAAAACCTGCGGCCCAGTGAGAAGTTAGTACATCGCTGAAGAGTTTAATTTGTGTTTCATCACAATTCATGATGACGACTAGTTGATCATTGAAGTGGAGAAGCACTCTATCCTGTATGACCCCACTCACACTTTTTGTAAAGGCGACGTCAAAAAGGATAAAGTATGGAGCGACATATATGCTGTAATGCTGCAAGATGAGTTTATCCTACTTCTGAACGTGAATCCCCCCCAATTTTGTATCCACCCTTTTCAGTTATGCAAGCTAAAATAAATGGGCCTTGAAGTTTTAATAGTTAAACTACAACAAACTTACCAGAATAAATACTGGTTTGTGCTCTCTCGGTGAGCACGTAGCAGCTGCTTCCCTGCTGCTACGTGCCTCATACGCCCCTGTTGGAAAGGGGCAAGCAGCAGAATAAGCGAGCTAAACGTGCTGCTCCTGTAACATGCTGCTGATGCCGTCCGGTGGAAAGTTAGACTTCCATAGCTCAGAGTGATGTCAAACTAGCCATCTTGTTTTACAAGGATACTTTAGCCGCTTGTGTTGAGTTGGACATTAAATTCAAGTCAGCTCCAGAATAGGGTGATTGCAATAGTTGAAATTGAAAATATTTATTACTTGCAATTTCTTCTAACAAAGAAAAAAACTAAATTTGGGTAGGAAAAAATTGATTAAAATCTGACATCAGATTTGGTATCAGGAGAACACGGGGAGAACATGCAAACTCCACACAGAAAGGTCCTTTTGCCAACCACACCCAGGCTGTGGGTGCTGATGATATAGAGGCGTCCCCGGCAGGAATCAAACCCAGGACCTTTTAGCTTTGAGGTGAGCTGTGCTACCAGCTGCGCCACCATGCTTCCCGTTGAAGTGCTATTTGTCTTTATATTAAATCAGCTGAAATTAGCTGTGCTGAAGCAAGGGAAAACCTAAAATATGTAGGGCAGTGTGTCTTATGGGCCACGGTTGGGAAACACTGGTTTTAGCTACCTCACAGAAGTGCTCTGTGTCTTAACAGAATAGTTGAATGTCTAAATAAGGTAAAGAAAAAAAGGAACACCCTGTATGTTTTTTGTTATTTTTTTGTTATTTTTTATGTATTAGAAGTATCGGATTGGGACTCTGTATCGGCAGATACTCAAAATCAAATGACTCGGACTCCAGGGAAAAAAATAAAAAAACTGATTATGACATCAGTGGAATACTATCATATGATAGTGTTCCACATACCAAAATATAAGCTATCAATTAAAAAAATCGTACTTGTTTGCCAAATAGATTCCCTATTCATTAACATGATCCCAATGGACAAAAAAAGATTTAATATGGAGTAATGTACTGTTTCTGAGAGTTTGTAGAGCTTCTTCAGTGCCTTATTTCACCTTTATCCAAATATAAGCTAAAATTTCAATTACCTTTAAAATTCTTTATAGATTGTGAGGGAGAAAGCAGTAATAAGCTTGAGGCGAGTGTCTTCCATGAGTCCAAAGTAAACATCAATGAATCCTTGATTACATTCGCCCACCTTCAGAGCAGACAAGCAGACCAGAAGCTTTCAGCACACATCTGCACATCTGTGTCAACAGTCCTCTGTAAAAAGGCTATCCACATGCTACCCTTTACTCAAAAGACAGAATAATTACCTTCAGCTATCAGATAGTTGAATCCTTAATAAGGCATGGTGACATGAGACAAAGCTGTTCCAAAGAAACACCAACAAAAAAACAACCCTAACTGATATGCGTATGATGGTGTCAAATGGAAGATCCACCACCATGTCAAACTGATTGAGGAATGAACAGAGTTGAATGGATGTAAGAGGGTGGCTGCAATCATGCGCTATTGAGGTACCGTTCTGCATCTAATTACAAATTACATTCCAGGCAAGGTGATGTTTTTGCCCTGAACTGTGGCTGACTTAGTCTGTCAGCATCTAGACATCTCAACTTGTTCTGTTCTCTGACAGGTGTGGGTTTTTGTTTTTTCCTTTCACACAAAAGTTGAATTCTCTTTGAATGACAGCATGCGTCATTTTGATGTAAAAGGTGGTTTAAGTTATTTTTTATGGAATTTTCTCATGAGTCACAGATGAAAATAAATGTTAGAATTTAAGTTTAGTGCATCTTGAGTGAAGAGTCCCAGTGAAATGCCAAACACATAACAATAGATCTGTTGGGAAAGAAATGTACAGAATCGAGGCAATAAAGTTGATCCCTGGTTTTCGTGGATGATTGGGTTCATAATTGCAAGTGAAGGGCTGAAATTTGTGAATACTCAATACCCTCAATAAATAAATAAAAAACACCTATAATATTTAGATTTGAAAGCCCACATATACATTTATATTCAGTCAAAACCATCTTTCTCCTTCCACAGATGCCAACATTTATAGTTTTACCTCCGCCCTTGGGGGTACAGCCAAATTATGACAAGGTATTTTAACTTCTCAAGCACTTCTATGGGCAAATTAGGCAGATTGACAGTAAATAATGTAGTTATGTGCCACAATAAAATCAGCGAATAGATACATCTGCAATTACTAAACTATAAAAAGGGCGCTGTCCACTGTGAACGAGAGAGCTTGAGACTATTCTTATCGCACAATGTGATGACATGTTTGTCCAGTGGTTCAATAGCCGACAATTGGATTTATTTTGCCCCTTTTTTACACGAGGGTCCGCATTGTCTGGAATGGGTAGATAAAACCCAGATTTGGCATATTTCCATTACCTTTGTTAGGGCCACGCTGACCCCTCTTATTGGAATACCTCTGCGTTGGTCCGAACCATGCCAAAGTGACCCAACACGCCCATCTATGGTCTTATTGGTTCGGTAAAGTGATGTCACTCTCACTCCTACGTAGTAGTTGCAGTTGCTGACTAACCTGGCATTTGTTTGAAATGATGTCACATAGTATTGGCCGTGGCAAAGCATGGCTTCCATCGAGTTCAAAACATTGTTAGGGGAAACTGAAACAAAAAATGTGAATATCAGGAGAGAGAGAGTGGGCTTGATATCAGCTGCAGCTTGGACATCTGGAACGTCGGAAAACTGTGTGAAGGGTGATTCTTGTCAGGTTGCCGAGATGAATGGAGTTCCACTCGGGGCTTATCGCAATCCACACATGGGTTCGAGCAGGCCTCTGTTGGGGAGCGGTAAAGCTGTCTAAGTCGGCATTTGACAGCACAGGAAGTCTGGGTAAGCCTGTAGGGTCTGCGCGTACGGAGACTGGTAGCTGCTAGCAACCGAGAACCAGGAGTCCTAACAGACTATATGTATGAAGATCAGTAATAGCGTAAACAACACAGATTATGAGCTCAAGGCATGAGCAGATTGATTCTTGAGCAATGTGAGGTGGCTGAAAGAGTCTTTTAACTTCTGAGGGGAATCAGTGTTGGGCATGATGACTTCCTGACTAATATTTGTGGGTTTTTTGTTAAATCAAGCCTGCAAATTTCATCGCCCACTGCCGTGCTCCTGAGATTATAACGGAAATATATCCAGACCATTGCATAATAAACTGACCCAAACTGGTCTAGGCCAAATTGACGATAGTGGAAAAAGACAATTTGTGTGCTAAAGATTTTGGAAGGCTAATCCAAAACTGTTCTTGAGTTCTTAGCATCACAGAAGAAACAACTTTATAACCGTAGCCCAAAAAAAATCAAATAAGATAATTGTCGTATGAGTCACTCCAGACAACAAATTAGATCTTGCCGACGTTGGGGCACGTGTACCTACCCGACATAAAGTACCTCAGTGAGCTGTCTTATGGTGATCAGTAGCTAATAGGCAAGATATCAGGAAGATGTCGGCATTAGAATTATTGGTGACCTTGAGCCAAAGTAAACCAAATGGATCGCCGACTGTGAGTCAACGTAAACCCGAGATAATTATATGCTATTCACAGCAATCCTACTAGAACGAGGAAAGCATTCGGTCGCCTCACTATCCCATTCACTTAACACTGGAACAGCTGGTTTTTGGGTTCAACGCCACAGGATACTTGAAAATTAGCCGTTCCAGAGTGAAGCCAAAAGGGAGCAAAGTTTCTGACTGTTTTTTTGCTGCTATAGTAGAATCCCAACATTATGTATTGTACTGGCTATCTCAAAGAAAATTTCAATTGAACGCAACTGGACTTGGTAATTTGTCTTGGAAGACGTTTCACCTCTTATCCAAGAGGCTTCATCAGTTCATGCTCGCCGCTGACCAGGCTGGGACTGGTCCAACTAACTGGTGTGGAGACTCAGCTATTTAACCTCTTGGAGGGCTTTTACAAGACTGATTATGTCATTGGATCCTTTGTGCTCCATGTCTTAACGACGGTCGTTGGCGTGTCGCCTATTGGTGGAGGTTAGGTTTCGGCTTAATTAGTGCCCTATTGTGTTATAACGACAGTCGCTGGAGTCAGTTGTTTTTCTTATTAGAGGTTACATTTATGAGTCTCCTGGGTAAGGGTGAAAGGGCAGCATTGTAATTTGGAGATGAGTGATGTATCAGGCCTCCTCCTCTGTTTAGCGATGGTTTCTCTACTTTTACATAGATGGCTTCTTTTACTCTTTAATATCTGGACATTGCTGTCCTCAAAGGAGTGGGCTTTCTCCTTGAGATGTAAATGAACAGTAGAGTCAATGCCTGAGGAGTTTGCTCTCCTGTGTTGGGCCATGCATTTGTACAGTGGTTGTTTGGTTTCACCAATGTATGGGTCCTTGCATTCTTCATTGCATTGGATTGCATATACCAGGTTCCTTTTGAGTGCGTGTGGTGTTCTGTCCTTGGTACATCCCATCTCAATTAAACCCTTCCACACCCCAACAGTGTACTGGCACAGCAATCTCATTCCCCTGAATGACCTCCTCAGTGATGGTGCCCACCACGACAACAACCGGACATCACGTTTAAAACACTGAGTAAAAAAATAATAGAGACCAAAACAAAACTAAAAAAATAAAAATGCTGTAAACAACCAAAACGGAACAAAACAGCCGAAAACATGGTTCCCCACAATGCACCACGCACACTACTGGTCCCACAGCAGGCCTGTTCATCACAAGGCAGGCAGCAGCACTTTTGAAGAAAAAAAAAGAAAAAAGCCGGATCGGCAAAATGATCCCTCACGGTTCCTCCGCCGATGTACAGATTGCGCATACATGTTGGAGTGGCATAGCCTCATCCCACCGATGGTTTACCCACCTAAACTGACAAGTTGTATACGTGTGCATGGGAAAAAAAACCTTTCCAATCCTTTGCCGCTGGTGCCCTCCAATTGCCAACGTCAGTAAGCCCAAACGTACTGTGTGGGACAGGCCATACTCTTTTGAGTTGATTGTTTTTACCATTTCAGTTAATCAAAAATGAGCTAAATGAAGGCGTTTTGGGGCAGATAATGTCTTATTACAGGCGGCAAACTCCTGCCAAGATTGGTCCCCATACAGGGGTTGAGACTAGAGTATAAAGTCCTCTTAAACGGCTCCAATTAGATCCAAAACTTCTCTAGGTGAGGAAAAACAAGGTCAAGGTAAAAAAAAGAACTTTTTGATACAAATATACTAGCAGACTACTAACAAGTATACTTCTTTGTACTACATTGGTACATTTTAAGTTTATAAAAGTATTCTTTGAGGTACACTTAAAGTCATGTTTCACGAATGCTTTCAGTTTACTTGTAATGAACTTTAAGTCTGCTTTTAGTTAATGAAAGTACACTTTAATGCATACTGAAAGTAATCTTCTGGATATACTATTAGTAACATTGTTTGATTCTCGCAAGATTTTGAGTTTTCCAATCCAAGGAAATTGTATAGACACATTAGTTCACTACCAGTAAACTTCTAGTGCCCATTTTAGTTTACCAAAAGAACACTGAAGTTTAGCAGGACAGTCAGGGATGGGACTCGAACTGCCAGCCCTCAAATTGCAAGCCAAACTCTAAACTTCTGAGCCATGGCTACCCCAGAAGTTATACTTCTTCTATATGTTTAATGCTAAGTAAAAGAAAACGTGTGACAGACATAGATTAGGGTATTTTATTTGGCTCCATTTTTTTCTTGTGTAACCTCCGTGTCTGACCTTTTCACTGCAGTGTAAACAGTCCACTGAACCAGAACTGAGTGTAAAACTGTCTGAAATAAAATGCACTATTAATACACTACAACTTAATATATGATTCAAAAGTTTAAATATAAGCTAAGTTTACTAAGACTTTTAGTATAATTTTTTGTAAACGCCAAGTTTAAGTTATATAAGCTTTGCAAAGTATATTTCATAATAAATCCATTAAGAGTAAACTGATAGAATACTCTTTTTTTATGTAAAATGTGTTTACTTTAAGCATACTTGCATATACTACTTTTTGGTAAGGGGGGGGGGGGGGTCAAAGTGGCACAGTAACTATTGTAGGTGGATAAAGTCCAATGCCAGCCCCTGTGTTTAATGTTTTGTTATTTTTTTTTATTTTTTTTTTATGCTGAACATAGATAACTATATGACCTCATCACTTGAACCACCTGTCTTTTTTTAAACTGTGTACATTACGGTTTTCAAGTGAATTACCATTGACCTTGAGATGTGGATAAACCGCAGGGTCTTACCCCTTAAACTGAATCTCATCTTGAACCATCCTTTTGTGCAGCTACTGTTTGGTTTTACCAGTGTAAAAGCATGAAATTGCATTGCGCCATCGGTTGCATGTACCACACCCCTAAGCTTATTTGGGCAATAGTGCTTGGGAAATATTTTATTCATCTAAATTCTATTCTTTTGAAGAAAATCTACTTGACTATATGAAAATACTTAAGGATCTATACTAATTTGTCAAAAATGTCCAGTCTCTCAATGTATTTAGCAATATATGTGGAGCTTGCATGATTTATTTATTTTGACAGATTTCAAGACTCATTTCTTGTAAAATCCTGAGCTGAAAATTAACACATTTTCATATAAATTCCAGAATTTAGATGAAAGGTTGATATGCGGAATAAAGACTGACAATCAGCTATGTATTTTGTCCTCACTTAAATATAAACGCTGTTGAAATTTGGGGCGTAGAATCTGTAAATAATTAAGGCCATATGAAAAGCCCACTAGAGAATATTGTTTGCAAAAAATTTTTTCTCAGAGTTCATGGTAAAAAACAATGAAGACCCTGTTGATATTTAGGTTGCTAACAAGTTTTGTCCAACACAGAACTCATGGTAATTGCAGGATCTTGGACGTACAGGTTATATCAGTCTTTTATAATTCTTGTATTATATAGCTTTCCAAATTAGAATAATATTACACATATTTTTTATTGTGATATACATGCATGGTATCTCCCAGTATTCATTTCAGAATACAGCCCGTTCATTATCTTGTTCCAATCCTTGTTTCACTAGGTTTTTCTACTAGATTTTTGAAAATATTTAGTCATGCTTAGATAATTTTATTAATGGACAAAACTACTTTATAAGTTGCTTTAAATAAGAGGACGAGGTCATAAATTGTACTTTATTGTCAAGTTTTTATCACTTTCCTAACAGCGAATCCTTTACGAGGGAGCAAATGAAAATCTAACAGTTGATAAACTCTGCAGTGTTAATAAATCAATAACTGCCTCAAGCCTGTCCACATTTTCCATGACACTGTAACACAACAGAGTCTTTTGCTTTCACAAAAACTCACATGGAGAGAATCCACATAATTAGGGATTTCTGTAATTTTTCTCATGAATTGGTGTTTTCTTACTGGGGAATTATACACATGTACATATTTAATGGGTTCTCCAGCATGTTGTCTGCTCATGTAATCTGCCTTCGCACCAGTATCCAGGGGAAATGACGGCATCTCATACTGGGGTGCACTACAAGTCGAATCGTGAGTCTTATAATCGTTGTTTCTGCTAAATAATACATCAATTGTACCAACAGTGGCTGCAGCAGAACTAAGCTCCTTAGGAGAGCTATTTGGATTGTGTCCATTTTGTTGCCCTGTTATATGAAGAGAGGAGATCAATGAGGTGGCCTAATGGTTAAGCTGGTGTAGTGGAGCCTTAGGGAGCTCATAGTATATTGATACTACAGAAATGTAGCTCAGTGAGGCCTACACACTCTAGCAGAGCCCCTCAAGCAACTAAATATCACTTGTAGCTTTTGCAGCTACAGCATTTCATCAAAAGCAACATACTAAATTTTGTGAAATATAAAGGCTTTGGAAACACTACCAAGAGTTTGTCTTCAAAGCAATTTTGCAGGTCTGATTGAGCAGCTGGAGAGCAAGGAGCTCCCTCTGTCCTTGAGTAGCTCAAAGATGGCATCTGTTGTTCTACAAAAAGTAGCTTTGGATGTCAGATGCTTTTGGATGGTTGTGCTGGTTCCTTTTTTACTGTTACCCAGGCATAAGTGGATGTTGGTAACGCAAGATCCTGGGTGCAGGGCTGGCCCAAAGTTTTATTGGGCTTTAAGCAGATTTTGAATCAGGGGCCCCCTTTTCTGATAAAAACCTATACCAAAAATAACAGCGTTTCAATCAAGATTTGGTCTAATCTGGGAAAGTAGGCGGAGTTTATTTGCCTGACCCTAAAAATCAATCAGAGCTAATTGTTAATATTAGCAAAGACAATATGAAGCTCAAACAAAATAGAAAGGTTAAACTAAAGCATCAGATTGTAACAATGGTAACACAACAATCAAACAATGAATATTAAAAAAAGTATTTTTAGATTTAAATTTAATTCTCCAAACGTTGGCATCCCTGCTATTACCCCTCTGCCTTCTAGACATTTTTAATTACGCAAATATTAAATGCACAGAAGAAATATAATTTTACTTAATGAAAAAATTGAAGCAGAGACTTCATGGGCTGTCTGTTAGTGCCGTCAATACCACAAGCAACTTATTGGTCCAATAAGTGCATGATCAGCATCCGAACATGAATACACTTTACAGATGGAACTGGTTGTCAAGTTCAGAGAAACAGAATACTGAGACTGTGCAATACCGAGACTGTTAAAGTGAAGCTGTGGCCTAATCTGGAGCAAGCAGCAGGGGAGCAAGCTGCTGGCTACCACCACCTGCGCTGACAGCTTATCTGAGACCTGCCAATCAAAACAACACACCTCTTGTTATTCGTAACCTCAAGCTTAAATTGCATCTTAATGGATGAGATGAGAAAATTCACTCCCCTCAGAGTTGTCATGACAGTAAACCTGTGAAATTGACATTTTTAACATGGGAGTCAATAGGAACTTCTTCCTTTCTGCAGCCAGTCCCCAGTCGATGAAGGGGGATTGCACTTTTTGTTACTCTCGGACATACATCACATTTTGCTGGAAGAGTTTCCCCCTTGGGCCAAACCTTTCTTTAGCGGTTGAGGTCCAAAGGCATTATCTCCATTTAAACTCCAGCCCAGATCCTGTGTAGAGCTGTAGCACAGGGGATGTCCCTGCTAGTAACGTTTAATCTAGAAAAAGTTATGAAACAGCTCAACTGTTGATGTTTACAAGCCTCCAAACACTACAGGTTGGCTCTGTTCTAATTCAAGTAGCAAAGAACAACAAAGATCTTTGACAAAACTGCTAAATTCATTCTTAATTTTAGAACATGGTGATTACAGAAATAAAAAGGTTTAATGCAACTTAAATATCATTCTTATCAGATTTTCTTCCCAAATTGGCCTATTAAAAAAATAAATAAAATAAAATTGTTGCCCATTGTCTGATGGCTGGAGGGCCCAGGACAACTGACCAAATTGTTGCCCCCATCAGCCATTATCCACAAATGGAGCAAACATGAAACAGTGATGAACCCTCCCTGGTGTGGCGGGTCCCAATATATTTACTCTAAAACCGGAAGCGCTCCTCCAAATAGACAAAATAGAGCCTAGAACATCTTAAGCAGGGAAGGCCTCACTTGCCTCAGTTAAGGCCATTGTTTACAGTTCAGCAATATAAAACAGACAAAAAAGGCCCTATGTGAAAGTATCATGGTGAAAACTACTGTATCCCCCACGATGCCCTGTCTCACATTTATCAAAGAAAGAGCAGTCAAAGCATTCTGTGGACTAATGGTGCATTCAGATTGCAAGCTTTGTCAGCTTCAAACAATGCTCCTAAAGTGACTAGTTAAACACTTACACACAGTGATACATTTTTAAGCTGAAGCTTGCAAAGCTCGTAGGCGGGCGATTCTCTGCTGGATGTTTTAAAAACTAGCAGAACGTGGTTGGCTAGGCAGTGTCGACATCTGGCAACGTCACTACAGTGAGACGCTGTGATTGGTTGCTGTGCTGCATCAAGAGCTTTATGAGCTTTGAAGCTTAAAACACAGGAAAAGCATGAAAAGTTGACAGAGCCAAAGCTCACAGGTGGCACAGAGACTGTGATGCCCCTCAAACGGCCTCAACCATAGACTTAACATGGAAACCCAACATTGCTGATGCTGACAAATCTTGCAGTCTGAACACAGCATAAGACGAAAGTAGAATGTTTTGGAAGGTGTGCCTCCTGTTACACGTAGCCTAAACAACCACAAGCAAACTTGTTGTAGTTTGATGGTCTGAAACCCCTTTCCACCTTGATGACTTGAGTTAATTGGAAGAGCCACAAACTCTCTTCTCGCACAAAATCCAGAAGAATTTTCAGCCATCCGCTTGTGACCTTAAGTTCAAGCACCCTTCACTTATGCATAAGAAAAATAATACCAAAATATATTCAAAGTCTATATCATCGAATGCATTCTGAGATTGTACAAAGTTATGTTATTCAGTATAGCTTTGTGCATTTCAGCCTTTACAAACAAACAGGTTATTGTGCTGTGTGTTTTTCCGATGTTTTCCACTCTAATGAGAAGGTGTTGCCTATTCTCTGTGAGCATTCACTGAGCCAGTGGAGGCCCAAATCTTGAGTGGAGCCACATTACTCTGTTTTCCTTTCGAGACGCCTACATACATCAGGATGATCCATCTCCAGAGTCATTAACAAAATCACTTTAGTGCGGTTCTGACAAGCCTCAGTGATTGCAGCTAATGAACTTACCACATCAGAGATAAATCAAAGCTAAGCAAAAGAGTAAGTTCACGCACAGCTTCAAAATTTGGCAATCTACAGGAAACTCAATGTACCTTTTAAAAAAATAAAGAAAATGATCAGTGAAATCTCACTTTCTAGCAAAAACTGTTTTGGAATAGCACTTCCATTTGCAAATTCCAACTTGGATATGCAAAAGAGAAAGTTGCTCTCTTTACAAAAGGAGATGCAAAAAGAAAAAAGTCAATCTATTGTAATTTGCTCACTCAATTTAATGATATTTCTTGCTTGGTTTCTTAGACACCATATGTTTCTGTAGAATGGCTCTAAGATGTATTGCTCCAGCGTTTTCAGCCTAATTTACATCTGTCGCTAAACTGACAGCTGAGAAATATACTTCTGAACATTGGGATGGTTGTGAGCGCCGTGTGCTAGTCAAATAAACTCTCACCGCAAATGCCCTTAGCAAAGATACACAAGCCTTTTTTGCATAAGTCGAGCAGGTCACGCAACACCTTCCGGTGTGATTTATTTCATCCCGGAATCCTGCTTGTCATTAGTATTCCACATCGTCAGCGTCTCCGTTGTGCATCTCCTCATGTCTGATTGGTGCTGCAGGTAGGTTTAAAGTACATCTTTGGTTTAAAGTGGATGGAAGGTTTGGTGTGTGCTTGCCTGATGAAGGCAGGTGGTTGGTGAGGATGGTCCAAACTGTCTCCTTAATACCTCCGCAGATATTTGATTCATAAGCTCATTTAAATTTCATGCCATGCTTCCTCTCCTTCCTCATCTATATTTTAAATCGCCCCTCCCCTGCTGGCTGGGTGAAGCATGTATAAGTTTGTTCATGATAAATGATTTGTGTGGCATTTAGAGGATTTTTGTACTAACCTGTGCCTTAGCTGTTTTACCGCAGCTTTGATTTCTCTCCACTATTTTATTTGAAGATTGCAAATGAGTCACTGTGCTGTAGATACTGTAGATAAATGTGCTTTAAGGACCTGCAAAGATGTGAGGGTTGTAAGGTGAAAAGCAGGGCCACAACTGAAGATGGCTCATTAAAAAAAGTTGAGGAAGCGAAACAGAATGAAATCATTATCTAACAAAGTGCAGAGACTATGGAAAACCTTGAAAATGGCCATGAAAACATAAGCTTTTAAAATGACAGCAGTCTAAGCGTTTGGTTAGAAATTATATTTGTAAATGGCTAATAATTTACTAGTAGGTGTGGTAGAGTCATGGGACGCCAACACACCCCAAAACTCATGGCATGCATGCTACTGATTTATTACTGAATAACTAACGGAAAATAGCATGTTGATGGTTATATATTTTGTGAATTACTGTAACAAATGGATTCTAGGGGGGGAAAACACACAGAGGGTGAGACAATTATTTCTCAGCCAAAGTGACAAAAAACAGAGATGTGAAAAAGGTGTAAAGCTGCCATTCAACTAGAAAGAAAATGGGAAATAATCTGCATTTGATGGGCTCAAAAGAGACGAAGAAAGGTAAAAAGTTATCCATGAGAACAAGTAAAATGTATATGTGATTTCAAGCTTGCAGCAGAAAGCCCCCACAATGTGCAATAGTTGGGGGGGGGGGGACAAAAATACACTGTCACAACTATTTGCTGATTGATTTAAAAGTACATTTGTTTTTTGGGGGCACGGATAATTTGTAAAACAACCCCCAAACACTGAACTTAATGCCAAGTATGCTGGAAAGCTTGGTGGCTCAGTTATCATGATGAGGGGTGATTCTCAGATTGTTGTTACTGGGCTATTTATCACAATGCGTGGTGCTTCAAGACAGTAACTTTACATGCCCATCCAAATTGAGTTTTTCGGAGTAATCTGACAAAGGGCTTCACCTTGTTGAGAGCAGACTCCCAGTTTACATGTCATTCAGTAAGTCAAATTATTAAATTAAGTACATTTGATTCCCCAATGATAGATGGCAATATGCACCCCTACATGTTAACCTTATAGCATTTAGCTTCGAGCTGGACTCAGGCAGTAAACGGAGGCTGCCGGATGTGAAGCAGACTAAGTCGAAGCGGGATATTCACAATTACAATTCATTGTCCCTCCTTCAGTTAAGACATGCACTTATATTTGTCTTAGCTGCCATATTATTATTGTAATACTACTGTTGTTTTTGCATTTTTCTACCCATTTCAAATCTAACCTTAAAATGTACACCCAGTATCCCTGTCTAAATGCCGTACGAATGAAAGACTTGAAAAACTGAACTGATTGGTGCATTTTAAACAATCTCTGAGAACAGTAGATGTCCTCTATTTGAACAAAATACGATCAAAAACTGCTCATGAAAATATATTCTGTTAGGAGCCAAGTTCCTCATAGAATTTTTATTTTTCTAATTTGTACACAGATTTGGACTCTTTCCAGCTATGCTGTCAGGTGACAGAAAGTCAGACAAAATCTCTAATGGTCAGCACAAACCACCACAGTATGTTCTTATTTTATCTTATTGAATTTGAATTAATGAACAGTTGACCTTGTGCAATTAGAAAAGACCAAAGCTAAATGAACTGTAAGGGGATCTAAAGGTTGGGTTCTCACTGACTTACCTTTTTAATTGGAGCTCAAATTCTTTTACCTTGTTTTTCAACATGATCTTTTTATTAGACATACAATTAGAAGAGATGAAAATCAGATTTTTTTAGTGTAAATCCTAACAGGCAAAGCACAGTGAATCTATTGGTTAGTTGCATAACTTATTGCAATTCTGTCATTGACTTTTTGAGGGTTACAATCAAGTCTACTTATGGATAAACTACTTTAAAAACCACTGAACAAAGTATTATCACAAGATGAGATCACACAAAGGAAAATGCATCCATTTAGTCATGTTGAAAAACCAGTGAGTGTCATCACAAATAAATAAATAAATAACCTGATCTAATCAGTTTCAATGTGCACCTGGACCTAGCTACAAACAATTTCTTATTCCAGATTTGGTGATCTTCTTGGAATATTTAATGTTGAAAAATAGGATTAAATGGGTTACAGATCATTTAAAGCAAACTATAACATATCCAAATCAATTCTAAAGCACACTGGTAACCAGACCAAAGAAGTTAGTCCTGGAGTAATACGGCTGTGTCAGAAAAGAGAACGCAAAACCTGAAACACATTTCAAAACAAGCTTTTCATGGAAAGAAAAATTCCTATAAAATATTTTGTTTTATTTTTTATGTATATCTTGCTGCATAAATGAGAATTTACTGAACTTATCATTGATAGAGGAAGAGGCATATTAAATTTAAAGGGCCTATATCATGTAAAATCAAGTTTTTGGAGTTTTCAACCATCTGGTAATGCAATTTTCTCATAACAGACCCACCAGAGTGGTTTTGTCTTAATTCAAGAATGTCTGAGTAATCCTCCTGAATCCTGATCTATGATCCTGCATCTGAATCCTTAGTATTTACTGCATGCTACATAGTAGCTGCAAAAGCCCGTTGATGCAGTGAACACTTCGTAGCAAACAAGTGAGTAGTAGGCATGAAATTGGACATACTGTGCCTCAATGTTTTCCCGGGTGTTTACGTTACGTCACCTGTAGTCCTATCCTCTGTAGCCGACGTCACTATTCTTCTACGATTCTGAGGCTTCCGTTGCTTCTCAAAGCTCACAGCTGCTTCGGTTTTTAGCATCCAAAAAAAACACCTTTTTTTGTTGGAATTTTACTTTCTCTGGGAAAACACCTGTTTGGATCCACTTTTCCATTTTGAGGCTAAGGCTGCCTTGTGGGATCGCGTAGCGTGCATCGGATTTCACATTGGGTTAGTACACATCCGGGAACTTTATGCCTACTACGCCAATCCATGATAGAGATTCGGATATACTAAATCGCTCGCATACTGCTTTTCGCCTGCTACGTAGTAGGCATAGTAGGAGTATTCGGTTGCAGGGTAAACATTCAAACTGTTCAAACTGTGATGTTACTAAGTGAAAACAAGAGAGTGCACTGCCCCAGCAGAGAGAGTGGCCTACCTCTGGTATATTTTAAGACATACCCTCCCCCTTCTCAAAGTTCACAGCTGCTTAGGTTTTTAACAGCTTAAAAAACCGTTTTTTTTATGTCGGAAGTTTACTTTCTCTGTGAAAACGCCTCTTTGGATCCAGGGATTAAAGGACTTTATTCTACATTCCTAAATAATAGAGGCTGTATCATAGAACAATGATGCCTGTTGGACAGAAGAAAGTAGCAACATACTAATGTGTGTTAGCCATTTATCAAGCTGCTTATGTGATCTTGTAACAGCATATTGTGGTTAATTAATTGATCTGTAGCATCTCGGAATGTTCAGTAAATGGGTGCAAACAACACCCACAGCTTTTTTTATATACTGGGCTGTAAATATCTGCTTACTGGACTCAGCTGTGTTAGTTTGGGCTCTGTCTAAAGCCTGGAGATTTGCCATCTGAAATAAGCTTTGACTCCGTTTTGTACTAAATAAATGAATAAACTAAACGTCTGAGCCCTTAATATAACAGAGTTTCATTGTGGTATTTAGTGCAATTACAACTTTCTGTAGGACTCCATGTCGCGATAAGGCTCAGCTTGTTTTTCTGAGTCAGGGCAGCTCTGCACTGGAGAGGAGTAGAGCGGGGGTGGGGGTTGCAAGAGGCAGGATTATTGAGAAACGTGCCGTTGTAATTCATGGTCCAACATTAAATACGGGATACAAGTTAAATTTCAGGACAAATTAATACCATATAACATTTTAACATATATATGTCTATCCCATAATTTGAAAGCTGTAAAATAGCATGATATAGTCCCTTTAAGGGGGGGGATCAAGAAAATAATGTTGGGAATAGCTGTAGCATCAAGCATCCGATAAGGTCCTTAAGATATTTCTGAGATAAAGCATTTTGATAAATGAAATAGAGATTCAGTTTTCTGTTTGTAAGCAATGGAAAACAAATTTCCACAACCTTCATCCCAATATACATTCAGCATAGAAAACAGGGCTATGTCACAGGCAATATCTGCATTTCAGACATGATTGATCTTGATGTTGTGAAAAAACTGCTTAATTTCTTCATATTTATACCTCTGTAAAAGTGTTGATAACACTTTACAATAAGGATTACAAAATCTGCTTACCTACTAAGGAACTATTAAAGAACAAATCTGGGACTAATTCATTAATGATCTAAGCTTCACACCCACCCAAACTTCATTTAATGTCTAATGATTCCTAGATGATTACTCAATGGATAATCCGTCAATAAAATGAGTAGATGCCTATCTATGAACTAATTATTAATTAATGATTACCTAACTTTCACATCACCTCCACATGGTCGGATATGAAGCCTAGGTGATCATTCATAAATTATTAGTCACTGACTCATTCCTCATTAGTTCCTGAGTAAGCACCTTTTTTAATCCGGGTATAGAATTTGTTTTTTAAAGTTCAATGACACATTTATAATCAACAATTTTCACAATTTCACAGGATACACCAAGTAATTCAAGCAGAGTGATTCGAAAAAATAGCAAAATAGATTGCACAGGCCTCATTATCTCAAAACATTGGCTGATAAATTGGGTTCTTTTAATTCAGTGAAGATGCTGAAGGTGAATTTGGGGTAAATGAAGATTAGTATATTAAACAATCTGAATAATAAGTATCATTTTCTTTTCTTAAATACAGCACACCATTGGTATATCAAACCAAATGGATATTTGTGTCCTACATAAATCATTGTCATTCTAAATATATATAAAAAAAACAATGGTGAGACGTGATTCGTTTACCTAACAAAGCCAGAGCCCATTGGATTCAGGGACAGTTGAGAGATTCATCTCCCCGCTTGCATTTCAAACAGAATTTGTCCGGTGCACCAAGGCCCGGTCCAAAAATCGCAGCCTAATGAGACACAAAGGATTTTAACACAGCTAGTGAGAATACATCAGACTTGTAAAGCAGATGCTTTGAAGATCTTTCACTTCTATCCCGCGTCCGCTCCAATGCTGACTGTCCCCTCTGCCACCTTCCCCACAGCAAGGCCACACATTCTACAATATGTTGATTTGGTGGAGGAACAGCAGGGAATGATATACATTTTTGCCAATGGCAGTGCCATGAATATAACTATTTGACCTCTTGTCCATATAAAATATCTAAAATCAAGACTTTGTACCTGAGATGAAGAGAAAAACGTAGGGATGCAACAATACAACTTTTTTTTCAAACCAATACTAATTCTTAAATCTGAGTACTTGCTGATACCGAGTACCAATGATTATACTTCTACCACACAAAAAATGCAATGAACTGAAAGACATGTTTAATTTTTTTTCTCTACTTGTTATAAAAAATAATTTTGTATTGATTAAAAACGTTAATATTAATAAAATTGACCACCAAAATAACATTTCAAGTGGGAAAAAAAAACATTTTCTGTGACATTTTAAGTATTGATTCATGGTACTGGTTAACTAACCAGTATCGTTACAAGTACATTAGAACAGTATTGGCATGATACTGTGTCTGTATGGTGCATCCCTACAAAAATAATTTACATAACAGCACAGATATGCATTTAAAAGACAATTTCAAATGACCAAAAGTTGGATTTCTTTTTGAAAATCAATGTTTGTCTAATTTATAATGTTTGAGTATTTTTTTAGATGGATTACCACTAGTGATGGTGAGATGAAACTCCAAGACTCATTGAACCAATTGCGCCAATTGGTTCAATAAAGGGTTCTGCACATGGGGGCTTCATGTGAACGCAAACCTCCCTACTGGCCACATACATAATCACAGGCAGCTGTAGCTCTTAGCCACCTAATGTGTGGTGATGCATTAAAGTTTCAATTCTGCTAAGGCTCTTGGAATGACTGAGTTCCCTCCCCCCCTCGGACTAAGGGCTTACGCCCTTCAGAGAGCCCAGTTCCAGTTTACATCTCTATCAGAAAATATAATTATTAAATTAAGTACGTCCTACTCCACAACGATAGATGCTGCCCTTCGTGTAAGCCTTATAGCGGTTAGCTTCCAGCTACATTCAGGAAGGAAACTGAGGGTGGCAGGAGTAAAGCAGACAGAGTTAAAGGATTATATTCGCAGTAACAACCCATCACCTCTTCGTATGTCCAAACATCCACTGATTGGCTGCCTACATTTGTCTTAGACCCCATATGCCTCTTATAACACTACTGTTGTAAGTGCTGGGTCGCATGTACGCCTCTCCAACTTCCAGAGGGGGTGTGCGAAACTCCAGTTCGGTTCGACTCCAACCTCCATGCATTTTAAAAGTCTAATTTCGGTTGGACTAAGGCAATAATTTGAATTTCTCTTTCAGGATGTAAACGTACTGACTGTAGGGACATATTAGGGTAATATTCCCAGCATAGTGTGTTTTGAAAGTGCCGGGGTGGCATGACAAGGTGTGAATACTGCGGTATTCGTGCCAGCATTCTTGATAGAGATATTACCCCAATATTGCAGCAACTCTGATTGACTATGACTGTAAACATCCCACCAACAAATAATTGATTTGGATTTTCTGTTTTAAATATGCTAGGTTGAGTTAAACATTTGTTTGATATGCTTGTGTAAATACTGTGAATCCATACTATTTTGATAAAGGTAATCATACAGACATAATTTCATACCTGGCTATGCATATTGGCAAGAGAAAATGGATGTATGATATGTTTTTTGTTTCTGTTCTAGGCAGGTAGTATATTAGATCATTACAAGGCCAACAGGTCTTCTCTGTTGCATTTCTTAGGGAGAAATACAGATTGTGCCTGACAGCTACAATTTATATTTGACATTAAGCTGAACTGGGTATTGTAACCCACCACCACTCATTGTTCTTATGAATTTTGCTTTTACTTTAATCAATATTTCCTATATGTGTAGCCACAGGCCTTATTCCGGACATAATGAGCATGGGTGAAAATTGAAGGCGGCTAATCTTTCAGCAAAGAAAGCAAACTGGTAACCGGGGTGCGACAATGAAGGAACAGGAGGAGGTGGTGGCATTAGTGGGGGTGGGGGGATGATAACTCCACAAGTTGTTCCCGAGAGAGAAAGGCTTCCCTCACTTCAAAAACACAGCTGCAGTCTTTGTTTCGGGCTCTCGTTTCACAAGTCTCATGGAAATTTGCAGCTGAGGCATTCATTTCTGCACGCCTGGAAGAGAGAAAGCGATCGGCAGCGAGGGAGTGAAGAAGAGGAAAGACAGCAGGGTAGTGAAGACGAGTGCAGAAAGTCCAAGCGGCGTGTCATTATTCATGCATGGCAAGATGTTGACCCATTTGTTTCCAAAGACTTTCAGAAAGCCTGATAATGTTTTTGCATCAGTAATTGATTTTTTTTTTCTTTTTTTGCTTTGAGGAGGAAGCCCAAGCTGCATGTTTGACTTGATTTGGAGGATTAAATACCTCAAGATGACAAAAATCCTGTTCTTTCCCTTTGTCTCATTCTGATGTCTTTGGGATTAAGCAATTACTACAACTTGTTTCCATCCTCTCCTACAAGTTTTACTCAAAAATCCTCCAAATTCATCTCTGCTGAGATCGGCAGCATTCTGTTAAAGGCTAATTTCTGTGTTATTAGCTGACAAAGTACAGCGTTGGTCCTCCTACCATTCCCCGTCAAAAGCCAGCTAAACTCAGAATCCCTAATTGGTTTCCAAGCCTGGTTTCACCTCAAAGGGCTTAGCATCATTACTGCTAAGAAGAGGAGCGAAAAGAAAGGAGGAGCAAGATTCCTTACAATTATTTGTCCCCTGGTTATCAGGGCCCGCAAGAAGAACTGTGGAGGAAATGCACATATAGGAGAGGAATATCAATAGGACCCTATGTTCCTTTTTGTCATGCAAATGTTCCACTGTCACTTCAGTGTTGCGGAGGGAATAGCTGGGGTGGGGAAGAAAAACGGCATCATATTTTTGTGTTTGAATAAAGATTTCCTGTCATGCAGCAACAACAAGAAAGTTAGTGAGACAAACTGAGACACGGTGCAAAAGCATGTTATTCCCTTTTGTAGTCCTTGTATAACTCTAACTTTTATTTACATTTTACCATGATCCACAAGCTTTTGTTTCATAGGAATTAAATAAGAGAGACCTAATTAGTAAACCGTCTAAAAATGTTAAAATCTGTTTATAAAATATTTTTAGGTTGTGGTCAGATTTATGCAACATGTAACGTTTGATAATAAAAGGCATCATATTTTGACTCAGAGGACGCCATTTTTATTGCTTCCCTATGCAGCATCATACTCTGGGAAAGCCTTTTGTTTCTGCAGAAATTGGAACGCTGGTCCCACAACCATTTTAACCATGAAACAGAAGCTACATTCGAAGGGTTAAAATAAAATATTTTTATGTGTTGTAATGGTCTAGCCAAGGTCCAGACTGGACCGAATAGTACTCAAAAACTGATGCACAATGTAAAAATGCTGGTTCTAAAATGCTCTCCATCGAGTTTGTCTCAGCTTGTAACGAAACTTGTAGAAACAGACCCCAAAAGGTCTGCAGTGCATCTTAGATGAAGCAATAAATTATTGTCTAAAGGGGACTGAAAACATATGCACATCACTATGGTTAGACATTAATTTGTGAATATAGCATATGAACTCAAATGTTTCAAGCCTTAATGTATGGCTTACCGTGAATGAAAACCCAAACTTCAGTGTCTCCAATTTATTTATTTTTTATAATTACTATTATAGAATTACTATTATAGAATTGCTGCCTCAGTGCAGTGTAGAATTGAGGGGAGCAGCCTGTGGAAGTGCAGAGGATTAATGGAAGCCCAGGTTACTTTGATAGCTGCTTTAGGTCATCTGAGGTGTCTCACCTGCCTTTTGATATAGAATCACAATGTGGTTAAGGTCAGCCTTGTTTGCTGTTAAGTCAAGCCCAATGACACCATGATTACTGAACCTGCCCTTAGTACCTTAGGCAGTGTAAGCAGATGCCAAGTCCTGCTGGAAAATGAAATTGGCATCTCTAGTAAGCGTATCACCAGAAGGAAGCAAGAAGTGTTGTACCATGTGGACCAACACCAGAATACTACATGGGCCCCCTAATTTATTACTGATTGTGGAAATGCCATTCAGGACTTAGAGCAACATGGATTCTGTGCCTCTTCACTAGGCCTGGACAATTAATCAATGTTTTATCAAAATTGCAATATTAAACAGCTCAATCAAAACACACCATGCAAGTAAAGATACCTTTGACATAGTTTCTGGTTCATGATAGTAACAATCTGTTTCCAGTGGCTCTGATGCACTGACTCCAGCCTCAGTCCACTCCTTGTCAAATCAAAAATTATTTATAAAGTGCTTTTCATACAAAATAACATCTCGAAGTGATTTACAGATTAAAATGACCCCACATAAATCACATCTCCCCCCCAGAATAAAAACATGATCACAGTTATAACCCCCTCCTCCCAACCCATCTCCCATGCATACACACACACTTAAAAGCAACAGAAAACAACGGCGTTGAACTGTGTACAGATGACAACCTTGGGAAACCATTTGAATTGATTCTGCTCAACAATCCTATCAGTTCCTTAGGTGTCCCCGTTTCTGGTGTACCTTTTCCAATTACAGTACAGACCAGAAGTTTGGACACATCTTCTCATTCAATGAGTTTCCTTTCTTTTCATGACTATTGACATTGTAGATTCACACTGAAGGCATCAAAACTATGAGTTAACACATATGGAATTATATTGTACTTTTACAAAAAAGTGTGAAATAACCTGGCCTCGAAAGTCGACGGACCTGAACCCAATCGAGATGATTTGGGGTGAGATGTACCGCAGAGTGAGGCAATAGGGCCATCAAGTCCTAAGCATCTCTGGAAACTCTCCTTCAAGACTATTGGAAAACTACTTCAGGTGACTACCTCTTGAAGCTCGAAAAGAATGCAAAGCAGTAATCAGAGTAAAGGGTGGCTACTTTGAGGAATCTAAAATATAACACATGTATTCAGTTCAAGGGTACATTCTGTGGTTAGAAAGAATAGTTGATTACCAGACTTTCAGGAGTACAAAAATTACTTTAAAATAATGATAAAAATAATTACTCTCCTGAATTATAAATTTTTATCTGGACCAATGCTAGTTTTCTTTTTAATAAAAAATAAAAAAAATAAAATCTGAAATATTCTGAGCAGTATTTTCTATTCATTATAATAAAAGTAAAAAGCAGCAGTCTCAAAATTGATAACAATTGTGTAAACTGTTTCATTTTCAGATTCATCATAAGTCAATTTATACATGAACTCCAACTTAGCAAAGCATTACTGAAGTTTTTGTGGCCATTTGATCTGTTTGATCTTTGTCACTGACAGAAACACATATGCCAGCAACGGAATGGTGCCCTCTTTATCTTTTGCGCTTTGTACTTAAAGCTTGTGCTTTGATTTAATGTAAACAGCAGCAAGTTATATGGCGCAGCTCGGCGTGGAGCCTGCGGTCTGCATTGTCTATAAAGGAATCAGAATGAGGCGTTAAGTAGCCGCATGTGGAGGGTGGCAGATGAGAACAAGGTTATTGTATTGTATACATTGCACCTGTCAGTTTAATGTCCCCTGATAAACTATGAAAACATCTTTGTAACCTGCAGAGAGAGCTCAGAAATTGGATGGTTAACGTTAGCCTAACTCTCACGTGTGCATCAGTGTAATCACCGAAACAGGAAATCATTCACAGACAATCGTTCTGCAGTGATTGCAATGTAAACTACAATTAATACGCTAATTATTTTTCAACTTGCTAAGTCTTCTGTAATTAATTAATCGCACTTAACGCGTTAAATTGCCAGCCCTTTAAAAAAAAGTATATATATATATATATATATATATATATATATATATATATATTTATTTTTTTTCAGCAGATCTTTGGGCCATAAAGTCTTTCAATAAACAAAGACCCCGTTGTAAAAGTAGTCTGCATTAGACCACAATATAAATTTAAATCCCAGTGAATACCTGTTCTGCATTATATTGTTCAGCGACACACTGTTAGAACTATAATAATTCATGGAACCTTGCAACTAGAAAATGAAATAACAATTTTATAGGCAAATGTGATGAATAGAGCAGTTACTAGGAATACCACTCGTTAAATGCAGACCCAACAGTTATAAAAAAAAAAAGAAAGAAAAAAAGTTTAAGTATCATAAATACTTTTGCAAGGCACTCCACCCACATCTGCCCTGTTGGATGTTATGTTATGTTATGCTACTACCGATCTTTATTGTCTTGGTTTTCCATCTGTGAGCTTATTGCAGATGTAGATGAATTATAGCTGAATAAATATAAGCAGATGTTTTTATGTCTGAGTCTTCCATTGGACTCAGTCAATATTTTACTGAAGGACAGCAGCTCACACGGATGTTGACAGAACCTTGCCTTTTGCTTACGTCTGAAGCAACACCAAGCTCTGCTCGAGTCTGAATAAAATTGAGTAAAATAACACTTTATTTCTTAAGGAATTTACACTGGCCCTGGTGTCAATCAAATAAAAGACAGCTCTGCATAATTTTCTTTCTATTTGAATGGACTCACTGACAGAGAATAATTGACATGAGAAACAGAAAGTTGAATTCAAGGTGGATAGAAAGGTACAGAGGTAAGACACGGTGCTACTCATGTTAAACTGTGATCAGAAGCCAAAAACTATGCTTAAGATGAAATACAATATTTGAGATGAGCTTTGTTCTTTGTTGGCTTTAAATTAGACTATCTAGTGACCTCATGTTTGAAAGAAACTGTAAAAATATGTCACAATGTTTTTGTTTTTTTCTGCTGAGTTAATTGTTCTCCTAGTATTGTCAAGGTTTCCAAAATAACAACTATGGGTGATGAGGGCTCCTATAAACATTAACGAGTGGGCCTTGATAAACGAAAACGATGTGGATGTGCAAAAAATAAAGACTTCACTAAATTAAAAGATTGGAGAGACAAAACAATAATTACTTGAAGAAACAAGAGGTGAAACTCCTCCACATAAATGAGGAGTCTAAAATGACATGGGGACTGGATAGACATAGAGGTTCAAGTTGAACAAGATGGCCTACTGAAGCCAATGTCATCAAGGATTTTCTTGGTGGTTTAAAGTTATCCCCTCATCCTTATTATTGACATGTTTATTTTTGGATTAGGTATTTGCCAATATTAAGTCCTCCTCCAATTTTTCACTCGGTGAAATTTGTGTTTTTACATGACACACATATAGTTTCTCCTGAAGTGGGATGTCAGTATCTTGCTCAGACACGGATGGCTTTCTGAAGTGCTAGGCTAATGGTAGATTATTAAAACTTTTTTTTCATAATTTTTTGATAATCTACTTTATCAAATTCAATGATTCATTTAACTGGATGCAGATTAAGCTTGCAAAGAAGCCCCTGCTTGACAGGAGCCTCAGTACCACAATCTCTTTTTCAATGTTGGTGCAGTGGGAAATTTAAGAAATTAAGGGGAATCTATATTTCTTTTTAGATACGGAGAAGGGGGTACCGTGCCTCAGGTGGTAGGAATTTGTCTAATAATCAGTGGGTTGCCAATTTGAGTCCCTCCTCCACTGATCTTGTTCATGTGTCTTTGAGCAAGACACTTCACCCCATTGCCAGCGGCCATATAAGAGGGCCAGGTGGCACCTGTGTCCGGCAGCCATCCTTTTGTCAGTGCGCCCCAGGACAGCTGTGGCTACAATGTAGTAGCTTTCCACCATCCGTGTGTGAATGCCTGCATGAATGGGTGAATGTATGCATAAATGTAATTGAATGTAGTGTAAAGCACTTTCTGGTCATCTGACTGAAGAGCTATACAAAAGCAGACCATTTACCACTTAAAACAAAATATACATGTGAAAATAGGTCAAGATTAAATTAAAAAAAAATCCCATCACAAGTTTTTGACAGTGGATGGGAATCAGGGGTTAAATTTAGTATGGGAATCTTATACTAAGTACCTAAATATGTCATGGAAACCTCTATATGATACTTGTTTGATAAGATCATAGTAACTGTTTTCCTTTTCATTACATAAGATACTTTAACAGCATCTCTCTTAAATTACTTCCAGTATTTTTTGTTTGTTTTTGGAATTTGTTGTGTCAAAGACTGTGATACAGATACGTGTAGGGTTGTGGTGCTATACTTCCCCTCTATCAGTGTGCCTCAGGGTAGCTGTGGCTACAATGTATTAACTTGCCGATTGTCCTCTGACTGATAAAGCGCTGTACAAATGCAGGCTATTGACCATTTAGTTTGGTACTGTAAAATGTATTCAATGGCCAAGGCTAAGAAAAAAGAAAAGTGATTACTCTGGTCCTCAACTGTAAGAGTTGGCATGTTTTAGATTTGTCCCTGCTCTAAAACATCTTACTTGATGGGTGTATTATCCCCTCAGTATGTCATTAAATTTTGCTAAGCCATTGTTGTGACCCTTTCATTTGATTCAAGGGTATCTATAGGTATAATTAACTTATGTAAGATGCTGTCTTTTAAATACTGGAGTTAATCATCCCTAAAATAGACAGACTCAAAATGGACAGAAATTAAATCTCTTCCATCCAGACTATCCACTTGGAGATTGTGGACACGTTTATCAGAAAGTCTGCACTACTGAGTACCCCTCCTATACTCTGGAAGGCAAATAAAATAAAATAAAAAGGGGGTGCACAAGTTTGATTCTTTTAAAAACTTTTTTGAATTTCAGTTGGCAAACAAAAGTAAAAATTCACGTGCATATTTTTTTAAGCATATGTGATATTAATTTGGGAAAGAACAAATAACAATGTCATGATTTAGTGAGCTTCCAATGGGTAATTCATAAATTGAGCCATTTAAAAGGAAGACAATATTTGAAGATTTAGTCTGACTTAATCAGATAAGAACATATTTTTTTCTTTTATGTAGCTTATGCATAAAGGTCCATAATTACACACACCTTTAAAAGGTACACGGTAGTAAATGAAATTAAAAAACTGTCTACAGCCTGATGGGCATCTGATTAAAACAGCATTCCCTGCGGACCCAATCAGTCCCTTCAATGAGACTGACAAATGCAGTGTACTGAATCAAAGATACAAAAAATAAAGTACAGAGTTAAATAAATGCCAAACAAGAGCAACAGCTAATGCCCACAATAGATGAAACCATTAAAGGGAAAGTCTGGAGGCTTTATGTGTAGTGTTTCCAAACCCTGATTTCCAAGATGCTTGAAGGCTTAACCAAGTCCTGTATAACACATATCGACATGTAAGCATCAAAGTTATCACAGATGTCTTACAAGTAAGTTACCAGGAATAAGGACACGTCATTTATTCACTACTGTGAATTTGAAGGGCTTTTGGTTCACATTTCAGAGGTTAATCATTTTTTTTCTTTTCACAGCAACTAGAGGTTTTTCATCTAGAGCCTTCTGACTTTTTAATTAAACTAAACCAGACTATTCATATCAAAGAAAACTGGACCCCCCAAAAAACAAAAAAAAGCTAATCTCTTTTCGAGCAAAACTACTTTTGAGGTGTTTCGTCAGAATTCCATAGAGATGGTGATAGGGATGATAAAGTCTCCATTTGGAGTTTTAACATATTTATTTCAATGGCACAGGAAGCCCTGTTGGGCTAGAGCTCTCTGCATCTAACATTGTGTGTCTAGCTGCCTGTGTCCCCCCACCTGAGTGTGTGTGTTTTATATCAGTGCTAATATATCCATAACAATAACAGAAGAGTCCTTCAGTTACACCAATGTAGGTAAAACCTCAATCACTGGCTCCCCATATGTTAATAATACATCCACTGGGCTTTTAGAGGGGTACATTATGAAATTACCACATTTCCTCAACAATTTATATTTGAAATAAAATATAGTATGTAAATTCAAATTGGGCACATAAATGATGTTATGGTTACATATACCAGCCAGTAGCAGCCAAAGGCTGCGGGTTGACGGATCCGAGCTATATGATCCAACAATATGGTCTGCTCAGCTCTGCCAATACTGGGAAGAATGGTGGAGTCAGCAAGTCAAGCAGCTTCTTAAGAGCCCTGGATATATTGTATTGTATTGACCACAGTAGAACTGAAATTAGAGTAGTTTTAGGGGTAGCCTGCACTAGATGGACCACACAAATTGTTTCCACAGCATCAAATTCACGCAGAAGCGGTTACTTTCCTCCTGGTTCAGTAAGATAGCTCATTTGCTAACTTTGCTAATTTTGCTAACGATAGCTCTCAGTTAAACTCTTTTAAAATAGATTCCTGCGTTCAGGTTGGTCACTGCGCGTATAGGCAGTGAACCAGGCAACCTACATCTGGAATGATGTTTTTTATTGTTGTAACTACAACCTAGATAAACTAGATGTCGCTATCATGCTCATGTTACAAATACAACCTTTAAACCAGTATATCATTGTTTTAAAACAGTTAGATAACTCCACTTTACCTCAAGAACAAAGACGGGTGATCTCTAAATTTTCACATTTTTAAAAAAACCTCCTTAATAACAGAGAATGCCAGTTGACTGGCATAGTTCCTGTAGTGTTTATATATATCTGTAGTTTAGGCAATAACTCACGAGGGAGTGCTGTTGTGTCGAATGTCAGCACTGGTGTTATTTGGTCGAAGGCCCAGTGCCGCAGATAATCACAGCAGTGCTGATATTCTGCACAGCAGCACGAGCTTGAGTGTGACGTTGCTTTTATGCACCAGTTCTACAAACTCATTTTATTTTTTAACTATAATAATCAGCAGGCTGCACGGTGGCGCAGTGGTTAGCGCTGTTGCCTTGCAGCAAGAAGGTCGTGGGTTCGTATCCCGGCCCAGGGTCTTTCTGCATGGAGTTTGCATGTTCTCCCCGTGTATGCGTGGGTTCTCTCAGGGTACTCCGGCTTCCTCCCACAGTCCAAAAACATGCATGATAGGTGAATTGATCACTCTAAATTGTCCCTAGGAATGAATGTGAGTGTGAATGGTTGTCTGTCTCTCTGTGTTGGCCCTGCAACAGACTGGCGTCCTGTTCAGGGTGTACCCTGCCTAACGCCTGATAATTGCTGGGATAGGCTCCAGCTGCCCCGTGACCCTGAATTGGATAAGCGGTTAAGAAGATGGATGGATGGATGGAACTATAATAATCAACATTAGTTAATCATTTTTTGTTTATTTAAAAATTAATTTAGCTCCGCCAACACAAATGGTTCTAATTGGATGGGACAAAAGACTGTTGCCAGGCAACACAAACATTTTCTATACACAAACCTTTCCAAAAAAAACCCATCATGGTTCACACTGCATGCTTTGTCAGCATCAAAAAATGCTGACAAACATACGATTTTGAAGACAAAGACATAATGTAAATCGTTTGATGCATATACATTGCTAAGGCTACAACTAACAAAACATTTATTTGGGCCTTACTCTGCAGGATGTTTCAATGGTGGATCGTGGCTGGCTAGACAACGTCGACATCGAGTGACCTCACTACAGTGAGACAATCTGATTGGTTGACGCTCAGGGGACGGAGGTGAAAGTTGAGCTAGCTTAGCTTCTGCATTGCGCGCTTTTGCCGCTTTGAATCTTGGAAAGCATTAAAAGTTTATAAAATTGCGGCGGCTAAAGCACACAAAGCACTGCGGAGACTCTGACGGCCTCAACCATTCACTTAACGTGTAATCTTGCCATTCTGGATGTTGACGTTTTGAGTGGTGTGAACACACCATTAATTCCTGTACAGCTGAGTTATATTGTATGTGAAAAGTCCCAATGCTGTTGTACTGTTATATGAGCACCCATGGAACATCTGTTATCCAATCAAATTACTGGGTCAAAACTAACATATGTGGCTCAGGTTTGAACATGTATGTATGTATGTGTGTGTGTGTGTGTGTGTGTGTGTGTGTGTGTGTGTGTGCGTGCGTGTGTGTGTGCATGCATGTATGGGTGTATGTATTTATGTATGCATGCACTTTACACTACATTCAGTCACTCACCCACACATTCACAAGCTGGTTGTGAGTTAGATTGTTACCAAGGGACACACTGATAGAAGTCAGACCATCTTAAACATAGTTCCACCGGGCCCTTTGACCACCACCAGCAAGGAAGGTGGGTGAATTGTCCTGCCTGACTGAGACAGATGGAGTGGGGCTTTGAACCTGGAACCCACCGGTTATGAAACAAACTCATCCCACCTGGCCATTATCTCCCCAAAAGAAAATAATTATGATCTATATTATTTTGGTCTTTTTTTTTCTGAGCTATGTATGGGGCATTAGTAATTGGTAAAAGATTTAGTACCTTCTCAGATTAGGCAGCATTTCGTTCCCTAAGCTGACAGCAAATGTTTATACTCTTAGACATTGTGTATACACACACCTGTATGCTACATACCAATAAACACTTCAAATCACTACTTTTAAGGAGGTCTTTAACATTTAATACCTATTTTCTAGTAGGAACACCTGGTTGTTACCTACCCTCTTATGGAAGAAAGCAGGCTTAAAAGAGGGGAGGAATATGGTTATGAAAAATCTACTCATTTAAATCATTTGGAGGAATACTGAGCAGGATACTTAAACTGTGCCTTTGTTTAATGTATACTGAAGTCCTTTTTAGATTTTTTTTGTTTTTTAAATGACCAGACCTAATATAACACCCAGTATGCCAAGTATGGCATTCCAGCCTTTTACTGTGGGTAATTTTCCCACAGTGAGACATCTGAAACAGCACTTTCAGTGCATTTCTCATTAATAAAGAGCAGACATAAGATGTCTTGGGGTGACACAGATAACCAGCACAAATGCTCAAGACTCCACTCTGAAAATTACAGGTTATTTGGAGATTTGGCCAGGCATCATTTCCAGGGTGGACTATCCACACTGCAGGATGTTGCGATGCATTGTTCGAAGCAGCTGTCACACTGCGATGACACACCGTTATATTCGTTTTCAAGATCCCTTTAAATGTGGCAAAGAGTTCTATGTACACTCCAGCAGAAAAAAACAAAAACCCAAAGAGTTTTTGTCAAATCGGTTTTGAGCCTTAAGAGGCTTTTTCCACTATGATAGAGAAAATGGGGTCTAAACTCTTATGTGGGAGTCAGCACCTCTGTTGCTTTAAAGTCTTAAACATTGTAGCAAAATCCCACTTTGAGCAGGTTTAACTTGACAAAACTTATTTTATGATTACATACACATCAACATGCATTTATCAAATTTGTATACTTAAGTCTCACGTTAAACTGCACCAACCTTTTAGCCAACCCCTAAACTATTCTGACTTTCATTATTTATCATCCACCATTGACGGGCTTAAAAAGCACCACATACACACTACTGCTAATTGCTAACCATTGCTGTTTAATGAAGTAAAAAAAAAAAGCATGATTGCTGCTTGTGAAATATACATCCACCCACCCCCGACCCACACATACACATGCAAACAAAAACGGACACATGCACACGCATGCATTTGATTTTTTTTTTTGAAGTAATAAGCAGGGACACGAGAGGAAAAAATATGCAATTAATCTTAAACCTGCATTTAAAATGAAACAGATATTTTCATTGGCTGATGAAAAGTTGAAGAACTTGCGCCTTAAAAAATAAGATCTACATAAATCTGATGTTAATATTTTTCAAGCAGTCACACTGTCATAAGTCTCTGTCAAAGGCAAAAAGGGAAGCAATCTTTAAATGTGGCAGGAATTTTGAAATGCAAAAGCAACATCTCTTCTAATATGTCTCTAGAGTCTGGACTGATAAGTAATTTCTAAATTCCCACAGACATATCCTTAACCAAAAATACTGATGCTGTATACAGCCCGACAACCTGAAAGGAGCTTCTGTGAGAGAATAGCTCTTGTTTTCACTATTGGTCCTTCACAGTATGCGTGTGTCTCCATTTCATCCATTTCAACAAGCCGGGCCGTTTGAGGACTGAAAACGAAACGCAACAACCATCTCTGCTTTTTCCATTGTTAATCTCTTGTTATTTTCTGCTGCTGTGAGCACCTTTTGTCGTTGATCAGTGACGTCACTCACTACCGAAATGGTCTGGATATGCTAATGCCTTAGCAAGTTTATTAAAAGGCCAATTTCGTACTGAGTCGCAACTGCGTAGGACAGAACCAGTCTATTTACCCTGCCAGCATCCCTCGTCTTACAAATGCCATTGGAAGTGGATATGCACCTTATTGTATCAATAAAGCTTCAGGTTGCAAGAGGCCGTCAAACCACGACTGGGTATGTGCGAATGTTGCAGCTGCACACAGAAATTAAAGTACAGAATTGTACTTTAAGGGGTACAATGTCTTGTTACCTGATTGGTACCCAGAAAGGTACAATTTTGTACCCTTAACTGTAGGTACCCATTTGTACCCCTACAGTCGGTACCTCTATAAATGCTACCTTGACAGCCAGTCATCATTGACTTGACATGATTGATACATCACCTAACCACAATGTAGCTATATTGTCTCCCATTTATTTGCTTTTTATTTAAAAAAATAAGTGTATTAACAATAAAACTATAAACTCCATTTATATAAATCTAGCTTTGCTAATAGATGTATTGTTAAGTAAAAAATAATCACTAGAAATTGTACCTTATCCAATAAATGTTTTTTTAGTGCTTAGACTCATATATGTTCCATTCAGACAGTGAAAAAGTGGAATATAGTTACCCTGAGGTCTAATATTTGCCCTTAGACTGTGTTAATTTGTTTTTTTGTACCTTGGAGCACACTACTGTATCTATTCCGTACCCCAATTTCTGACCGTGTGCCATGACTATACTTTGAGGCAAGAGAAGGTGCAGTAAAACGTGAACAAGAATTCCCTTGAGAAAAATAATGTCCTCCTTTTAAACCATTTTACATGCTGACTTAAATCACATGAAGATGTTTGGAGAACGAATGCAAAGGATGTTGACTGAAATTGAACTCTGTTTCAGTCTGTGAAAGCCCTGTGTGAAACCAATCTTCACAACATGGAACAGTTTTCACACCAGCCTACTGGAAACACTTAAACAATCAAAGCCTAAACAAAATTTTAAATTGCTCAATAAGAGCAATGGGGCTGCTCACTGAGACACACTCCAAAAGGCATGCAACTGTCCTTGCAGAAAACAAGTGGTTCTATTGTTTGTAAATTCACTAAAAGATTTGGGCACCATTTTTTGATGTAATGCATAAATGGCTCAAGAGGTATAAAGACTTTTGCCAGGAAGTGTGTATTGTTTCCTTTTTACATTTTTAGCAAAAACATATCAATGGGCTCTGAGGATTGTCTTGAAGATATTTCTGAGGGTCTTGCAGGAGAGAGCAACGTCATTTATTTTGCATTTACCCTTAAAGCAATCCAGTAATGTGCTGCTCAAGAAGTCTCGTAATTTGCCAGAAAAACCATTCCAAGAAAGCATCATGACTGAAAGTGCACCACAAATACATAATTGGCATTATGAATGTACCACAAATGAATTGTCCCCGCCAAGAAACATGGCCCTCACTATCCAAGGCTCAAGCAGTAATTTATGGTGTTAATCCAGTGTGTCACTGTGAAATTTGTGTTCTGCCCTGTAATCACAGGCGCTGACAAATCTCATCTAAAAGGGTGTTTATCTTATCACCTTAATCAACAGATATATGATGTGTTTATCTACACACCCTCGTAACTCCCATGCATTAATTTTGCCCTCTGCGTTCATAAAAGCATACAAAATACTTTCAATCTCCCCTGTCCAGAACACAGTTATCTGGTGCCACTGGTTCAGTCGGGTAACAGTGATTCACAATGATTAAAACAGAAGATCCCCCTCCCCCCAGAGTATCCTTTTCTTCCCCCCACCCATCATTCTCATCTCATCTCCTCTATGCCCGGGCAGTCACATATTCTTTGAAGGAGAGATTTAATTGGGTCTCCTCAGAAGGTGCTGTCGGATTAACCAAGCAGAAAAACAGAGTTTGGCTGGTCATGCTTTCCATCTGGGTCCTCGGATTGCTTCCGACAGACAGTGATCCCAATAATCCTTCCGAAACATGATAAAGGGGCTGAGATATTGGATCAAAAGCATATATGCATTTTGATCGGGCTTTGAAGGCTTGTCCTGCTAGGCGATGACGAGATAAGCTGGCGGTAATTATTTGTGGCCTTGACATTAAACATTAAATTGAAGGGGATGTGATGGAAAGATAATTTTCCATTGTCTGCTTGTATTACAGTAACTATTTCTGTTGAACTGAAAATACAGAAAACTGCTTTAATACTTTTATCAATTGTCTTTCTCTCCACATCATTGCTGTATGTTATCAGCCTAATTTTAAACTACATCTTCATATCTCCCTAAGAAAGTGACACCTAACCATAGAGGTATTTGAAAGCTATTTTTTTACCTGAAAGTTGAAAAAGAAAATAAAAAAAAAATAGAAAAACTCTTAGAAATCTTAAAGCCACTAAAAATAGAAGTTCCACTTTGGGAGGTTCAGATGAAACATTGCCACTACAGCATCAGCTTGTTTGCAATTTCATATTTTTTGGACTGACAACATTCTCCCATCTGCACAAAGCTGCAAGACTAAAATTAGAGAGAGATTAATAAAAAAAAGAAAAGTCACACTTCCTCACACCCCTGTTAAGATCTCTTTTTTAGAAAACTCTAAATGCTGCAGCATAATTTCACTTTTTTTTCTTTCAGAGAAGAGGAAGCGATCGTCAAACCTACATTGAATACATGCATAAAAAAAGCAAGCCTGGTACCCCACATCCCTGCAACATAATATACGATGAGGAATGGCGAGATAAGTCTTGCTTACATGTATAGGACATGTATGGACAGTTTAAAGATCCTGTCCACTGTTTAGTGGCCAAGACAAAAGCTTAGCATGCAGATAGATTTTAATGGTTCTTACTCTGAACCCAAAGCAGAGCTAAATAAACTCTGTTGCTTCTTTACTACTTTAAACCTTCTCAAAAAGAAATGGTTTGCACAAGCCAAGATTAATCTAAACATGAAGTATCCATCGAAAAAGGTTCACTTTCATTTTTTTTTATCCAATTCTTATCACCTACGTAAGTACAGTCCTGGGCATTGCCTTCCCTCTGCTGACCGCAGGAGGGCCCCGCACTGAAGCTCCTTCCTACTTGAGGAGTGAGCAGGCCCATTTTGTCACCCGAGGGGGTGGGGTTCCCCCAGTTGGACATAGCGTGTGGAAGGATCACACTATTCCACCCAGATCCTCTCCAACCCCTCAGGCGCCTCGGTCTGAAGGGTTGGAGGCAGTATATAGCCCAGAACTGATGCATGTTTTTGTGGGAGTAGCTCACATTAACTACTCAAGGGAACACAGGGAGAACATGCAAACTCCACACAGAAAGGCCCTTTTGCCAACCCCACCCAGGTGTGGGTGCTGATGATATGGAGGAACAAACACACCCTCAGCACCCATAGCATCCCCGGCAGGAATTGAACCCAGGACCTTCTAGCTGTGAGGTGAGCTGCGCTTCCAGCTGCGCCACCGTGCTCCCTTCTGGTTCACTTTCATTTCTGATATTGGAACACTGTTTGGGGAGCAGGAAACTTAACCATTGTGACAGGTTTCTTTACATGATTTTGTCCACTCAAATATTCTCAAATTTCATGTTTGTTTGGGGTTTTTGTCTGATTATTCTGTGAGATTACTACAATAGAAAATATTGAAAGTTTTGTTAATTTATGTATTGCTCATCTTTCTTATGTTTAAAAAGAATGAAGAACCAAATTGAAGCTCATTTAGCCCCATAGCCAAAACAGTTTTGTTTTTTCAAATATGTGCATTCCAAGAAAATGTTCAACAGTCTCCTTACATTCATCCTGTCACAAAGAACTAAAGCCCTCCTGGACCAACAGCTTTCTTGTCACACCTTAACAATCTCACCTTGCACTTCAGTCATGGACCTTGTGGACAGCCTCCGCAACACCTCCAACTACATCATGAAACACTTAGACACCCCGTCCCCCCTTGTCTTTGTGTCCTGTCAGTCTTTCTCCATCTCTTGTGTCTTCCACAGCTGGATTTTTGTGGGAGACATGCAGCTTAAAAACATGCTGTTTCTATCACCCAGAGGGCTGAATGTGTTCTTGAAATAGTGTTCCAGACATGAACAATTTATTACTGTCACCATTCCCCTCATTATGCACATTTTAATACAACTAGTTAACATCTTCAGACTAGAGGTAGAGAAATAAAAAAAAATAACCTTTAAGTCTTTGCGTGAATACAACACGTGTACTTTGTGAAAAACACCACAAAACATATTAGTGGATGTTCAGTGGTGATTTAAAAATGAATTTTGTTGGTGGAGAATATGGACGATAATTGTTCTACTGAGGAGTATAAATTCTTCAGTGTTTGCAGTGAACGGTTTGTATGTTCTATAAATCTGTATTGAAGAAGGCACTTTTTTACAATTGTTTGTTAATCAAAGAGACTGAACTGATACACAGGTGTTTTGCTTGGGATTCCTCTGAGGCCTTGGAAGCTGATAGAAGGAATACTCCTCAAGCAACTTTACAGCATGACACAATGTACTCGCTCTGCACAACATTATCACACACTTACAGTGCTGCAAAACAGACTAGAAGTAAATATGCCAGTTTAAAAATGATAGCATTGCAAATCCAAAAGCTTAAGCTGTAAAAGCAATAAGAACAATTCCAAAACTGACTGATTCAAGTAGCGACTGGAATGAAACAACTGCCTAAATAAAGAGAATAGTGCTGGCAGGATGAGCAAAGCCTCTGTTAGAAAGTATGCTAATTAGCTTCAGCTGAAGACAGAAATTGACTGATAATCAGTAATGACTTTTGTGCCTGTACAAGCTCCACAATCACTGCCTCTAGAAAATCTTTTCAGTAGTTATTTGATGTTACATGTCTGTTAGTCTGAATCAAGCATGACTCAAACCTGGGCAGACTCATTTTCATCATAAAGCAAAACAAAAAAAAAAATAAAAAAATATAACAGTCTAATATCCAGATGGTTATCCATTGTTTTTCCCTGAAAGATCAGGAACAGCAGCTTCTTCTAAAACCCAAAACAATATTTCATTTCAATTTCAAGATGCACCAATATATGGAACACAGGTTGGAATTGGCAGGCTTTCTTTGATCAGTACTGATTTATGACTGAATCATAATCATTTTGAGAATTCATTTATAGTCTGTAGGATTCAAACTTTATCAAGCCACGTTATAAAATGTAAATTGGTCATTTTCATTTCAAGACAAACAGCTGCTTGACTCAAAATGAACTCAAAACGAACCAATTTAGCTCTTAACATTGGTTCATCATTTTAAATTCAGACTATTTGATTACAATTATCTTTAAAAAGCTGGTTAATGGCAAGAGAATACAGTTTTAGTTTTAAAAATCTATATTTATGAGTTGAAACCCATTACCAGTGTTACTGGTAATGGGTTTCACAACACGATGTATATTCTAGCAAAGTGTTGAAGTTAGGGGCCTTATTTACTGTACAAAAGCACTTGTCACATTTCAGAGCTAAAAACCACAAATTTACAATCAGAGGTTTGACCCCACTGGAGGTTTTTCTTGGCTATTTTGTCCCACTTTAACATTTCAGATTACAAACTGTATATTTAATATGAAACTAAATACTTGAAACAAAAAGAAAACTGTTTTTAACACCATTTCATTTTATGATTGGGGACAAAAGTAATTCAAACCAACTTGGATTGGTATGAAAATGTTATTGCAAGTATTCTAAAGTCACACTTGTTCGGTGGCTAGATTTCTTCCTGTAGCCTTGTGAAATCCCTTAAACGGAATGTGTCTGAAAAGATAAAGTAGCCAGAAGATCTCCAACAGCAACACAGAATGCCCTGATCTCAGGGTTTCTATGAACAAATGAGAAATCCACTCCTTGATTACTGTGAGTCTGGAAAGGGCTGCAAAGGTATTTCTCAGGATTTGGGAGGGCAAACATTCAACTGAGAGCCCTTTCCCACAAATGGAGCAAATATGGAAGTCTACCAACATAAATCTAAGTTCACGTCGGCAGCTTTTCTTGAAGGTCACAAGAGTACCGGAACAGAATCTAAAGCACTGCAAGCTTCACTTCTTTCGATTAAGGTCAGTGTTCAATAATCTAACAATACTAAAGAAAATGGCCAAAAATAGCCTCCAGTGGATAGTCAAAATCGATAACGACTGCCGACAATATATATATAAAAAAATACAATAAAAAATGTTCTCGCATTTGTCAGGAACATCTTGATGTGTTCCGAAAGACTTGCTTTAAAATCTCAGGACTCACCTGACAGAGTTGGAAAATGTTTCAGCGTGCACTAAATGTTACATAAAACTAAAACAAAAACATATTACCATGATGGTCTGGGACTGTTTTGCTGCTTTAGAACTTGGAAAATGTGCAAATGAAATAACTTATTCTCAAAACCAAAAAATTATCAGTGGAAATGTACAGATGTTAATCTCAAGTGAACTCATGGGGCACAGTATAGACAATGTTAAAGAGCCAAAGCAGATCTGCATGACCAATATTTCCTCACTACCCTTTACATGATTGAAGGTCTGATAATAAGTATTCAGTTTAAATTTGTGAAACTTGCAGAAACCCTGAGGAATGTTTGGATCTATTCCACAGATCTTTAGGATATGTTTCCTTTTGCAAAGATTTTATGTGAACATTGAGTCCAACATCCTAAATAGCATCAATGTTTTGAGCCTGGCTGACCGGGATACCAAACTCTGATCTCCCACACCCGCCCTACATGCTCCTAAAGAAAAACCAGCATAACCTACACAAGAAGCCTAAAGCAGGTCACGCAATCTGGATTTATTGGATGGTTTTTATTTAGACTTGCTGGATCTCCGTAGAGACCTGAACTAAATCTCTTATAAACCTGGCTTCCTCATTTTTACCACATTTCTTAGCTAAAGAAAAAAGTCTGCTGTCCATTCCTGCAAGTGATGACACTGCATCCAGGAGGAGCATAAGCTTTACTTCAGAGGATAATGAATCTCATATTTAACTCATTAAATATTCTTAAAGCTGATTAATTACTACCTCCAAGCTTAATTTGCCAACAGGGAGAAAAACTTTACCTGTGTGACTACTAATATGTATTTGAATTAAAGCTCCTAGTTGGATTTATCAATAAAAGCTTGAGGGTCAAAGCAGTTCAAATATGGCAGCAAAGTTTACTAGAAAGTGTTTTATTCCCTGCACCGTTATTTATTTATTTTTTGTCATCCTGTTTTTTCACATAGCAGCCTGGCTTGTAGAAATGTTAAATTACTTTGTTACAGCACTCGTCACCAAATGAAGACGCTTCCTGTTGATGAAATTAAAATAATATAAAATAACTTTTCGAGACCATGGCAATATATTTTCTAGGCTGCAGTTCTAATGCAACATGCATTCTCCAATCTGTCAAAAAAATGTCTATGTAATTTAGCAATCTGAAGAAAGTCTAGGGTGATGAGGGGGAAAAAATGCAAGCAACACCTCATAATGTAATTGTGCCACAGTGACAGCACAATTGACAAAACAAGCTCATGTTTCAGCGTCTTGGTGTGATCAGGTCAGATTGATCAGTGAACAATACACAGCTTGTTGGGATTGTGTGCTTTTCTTTTTTCCTTCTGAAAACTCATCAGATAAGCACTTTGGAGAAATTTGGCAGGTTAAAACTTTTCTCCACAGAAAAGCCTTTACTCTGCAAGCCTCACATATTGCTAATGAGGTCCGTGAAACCTTCCACTCTCATAGGGAATGTCTGTACGTTGTGAGGATTTTGATTTGATGATCAAAAAGCTACATTCTAGTGAAGGCACTGAAAGATTATGTACAGTACTGTACCAAAATCAGTTGTTGTTTTTTTTGTTTTTTCTGAATGTGAATTTGGTTTTGTTAATTTCCTTGTGCAAGGTGCCATTCATCTTATCTCCCTTTCTCAACACTGAAACCATCTCTGTAGAGACTAAAACAGGCCAGGGGTCTCATTTATAAACGTTGCGTACGCACAAAACGGGGCCTGGGGATGATGGGATCATTAAAATGAGCAGGCAATACATCACGTTTCCATATACTGTGGGGGGTGGGGCAGGCCGAAATTAAGATGCTATTTGCTGAAATGTCCGGTTTCCCAAACATAATCGGCACAATTGACTGCACCCATATTACTACCCAGATAGCAGACAGACGTTGAAATGATGTTGAATCAACATTCCGTTGTCGATGTTATATCGTTGAATCAATGTTGACATCCGACGTTGATTTGTCATCAGTTTGGCACCCTGGATTAATGTTGATTCAACGTTGTTTCAACGTTGTTGTTATCAACTATGTCCCAACGTCGGGTTTCATCGGTTTTGGCTATGCTGATTCAACATTGATTTACTGTCAAAATATCGATGTCAACCATACTGATGATTCTGATGGAAAATCAACATAATTTCAACGTATGTCTGCTACCTGGGTACAAGGGCCCCGTCCGAGGAAATTCCCCTCCCTCCTGGCCTACCACCTCCCCAGCATGAGAACCCCGACCCGCAGCCGCCTCCTCCTCGACAGGAAGCCTTCACCCAGGGAGCAAGGATCGGCCAGGATGTAAAAATGTGTATTGTATCACTTAAGGTACCAATGGCTGTCACTAGAGGCTGGGCAACATCATCTTCCTCAGCCTCCTAATCCTCGCCACCTAAGAGCTCAAAATACACGGCATATTAGTCTGGCTCCTTAAAATATGCTCATATTTAGTGTCAGCTCGGGTGTACACGTACCCCCTCCAGTAGCAGACCCACTCTGGCGGTAGGAGGCAAGTTTTCTTTTTTTTTCTTTTTTTCTCGGCTTTGAGGCCCCGACCACTTTTTTTATTTTATTTTTTTTTCGGTTACCGTGCTGTCAGTTGCGCTGACAGTCTGCACTGCAGACGCCACATGCTGCCACTTGCAGTTCTTCCTTTTATTTGTGACACCGCTGCTGTGTCCACCAAATAAAATGTGTCTTCTAGCCTCCACTTCACCCGCTAGCACTTCAATCAACATCTCCGTAAAGTTTCTCTTCTTGTTTTTCTTTTGTTGTTGCCATATTTCCCATCTTCTTCATATGCATCAATAGTCATGTCCTGCTTTGCATTGACCTTTTATAGCCAGATTTGGGCGTGTTCAGTGCGGGATATGAGCCAAATTCATGTGCGCAAACTTCCAAGAAGACTGTGATTTATAAAGGGGAAATTGCTTACACCTGTGCGTAGGCATGGTTTTATAAATCAGAAATCTTTTCGGCGTACGCAAACTTTTTGTTTTGGTCGTACGTACACTTTTAGTAGGGATTCTAAGCAATGTTTTATAAATGAGACCCCAGATCTCTCAGATGCTTTGCTATACTTTTGGTTGATGGTTTCTCCTACAAAAATCCTTTCCAAATTCAGCACTGTTACTGTTTTCTTTCCTCCACTTCCTTTGTCAAACATATTTTTCGTTCCTACAATTTACTGAAATCACTCTGTGGATTCACTTTTCTATACATTTGCCTATGGTCAATTTAAGTCAATTCAGTTACAAAAAAATGCTATACATTGTTGTAGATTAACCTTAATCTCCACGATACATTTTACTTTAACTGCAAGCAATTAAAACTAAGACAAGATGGAGCTTATCCAGAGACATATGAAGAAAAAGGGACGGTACACCATGCACAGAGACCACCTACACTAAAAATAATGACTTTGTGGTATATTAAAATATATTACATGAATTAATATAATTCATACATTATAAAAACCTTAAATTTAAATTGGGACTACAATACCATAAGTAAAATGTATATAATTTATTAATGTAATAACTGAGGAGAAAGACTACATTTTATTAGATATTTACAAATACTCTTTAATGATTTATTGTCACAGCAAATTTAAAAGTACATTTTAATCAAAAAAGAAAAGTGCATTTGTTATTTAGTTTTTTTTTACAACAAGGGCTTGTTCATTGGTTTTGGGATGTATTTTGCTGGTGTAAGATATGAGAAAGAGCACTGTGGGATAAAAAATGTGTCAGTGTGAATATAAATATCTAAAACACTTGAGCACATTAATATGAAAGTCACTAGATAAAAAAAAGAAAGAAAAGTAGATGACTGTCAGAGAATGCAAATACTTAGCACATGATCTTTATGCTAATGTTTATTGGAGGCCAAAGGTACAACTATCTAGCTCTATTTGTTCTAACTGTTGACCACTTTTAACTTTTGAAATGTTTCAATGTGTTATGGTTTAAAGTGCCTTTAGTGTAATTTGGAATACTGTAATTTCCTTGTTTCAGTGACTTGTAAGATTCTAATTGGATATTAGAAAAAGTACTCCAGATCTGGGTTGCATTGAGTACTAAGTAATTCAGAATACTTCACCAACTTCATGGAGTGATTCTTGCACTGTGGTAGAGGATTGCCCTGTGAAACCAGAGATTGCTGGTTCAAATGTAGCTCGGGCATCTTATTGTGATTTGAGCAAATACATTTACTTAATTACTTCTAATAAATACAACATGCTTAGCTAAATATAATTAAGTAACATTTACTTAATATCTTCACAAATGTTACATTTAGAGTTGAGTACATTTTACTTGATACTGAAAAGTAATTTGTACTTGATATCACAGCATTACAATTTAACTCGAAAAATTGAGTGCAAATACTTTTTTAAGTAAATCCTACAAGTTGTTTTCAGTGTACCAATGATTGTCATTTAACCTTGATTATTGTTTGAAGAAAAAAAATACGGATACAACAGAAGACAGCCAGTTTCTACATGGAGGCTTAAAAAAGAGATTAAAATACGAAGAATCTGATAGTATAATTACTTCTGCTATGGGTGAAATTCAAGTAAGAATGTGATTTAAAAAATAAAAAAGTCCTGTCACTGGAAGGTTGTATAACCTGTATTTTTGCCCTGATTTCTATACACAGAAATAGTTCATGGAGAGATAAAACAAAGTATTTAATCCAAACAACAATTCTATGGTGGGCAACTTTGCCAATATGTGCTAAAATGGAATTTAATAAGTATTTGGTTCAGTCGATGAAGTTTTTGGTTGTAATGTGAAAAAATAGGAAATTATACAAGGGGTGTAAGAACTCTTAATTTGTCATTTTTCATCCGTGAAGAGAACACCTCTAATGTGCCAAACGCCATCAAATGTGAACATTTGCCCACTCAAGTCTGTTACGGCGACGAGCTGGAGTCAGGTCAAGACCCCGATGAGGACGACGAGCATGCAGTTGAGCTTCCCTGAGACGGTTTCCGACAGTTTGTGCAGAAATTGTTTGGTTATGCAAACCAATTGTTCCAGCAGCTGTCTGAGTGGCTGGTCTCTGATGATCTTGGAGGTGAACCTGCTGGATGTGGAGGTCTTGGGCTGGTGTGGTTACACGTGGTCTGCGGTTGTGAGGCCGGTTGGATGTATTTCCATATTCTCTGAAACTCCTTTGGAGACGGCTTATGGTGGAGAAATGAACATTCGATGCACGAGCAACAGACCTGGTTGACATTCCTGCTGTCAGCATGTCAATTGCACGCTCCCTCAATGCTTGTGGCATCTGTGGCATTTTGCTTGACCGGCCATTGAAGAGGAGTGGACCAACATTCCACAGGCCACAATTGACAATCTGATAAACTCTATGCGAAGATGTGTTGCACTGCATGAGGCAAATGGTGGTCACACCAGATACTGACCGGTTCCCCGAGTACCGAGTCCCCAGACCCCCAATAAAGCAAAAAACTGCACGTTCCAGGCTGGTCTTTTATTGTGGGCAGTATAAGGTACACCTGTACACTAATCATGATGTCAGATCAGCATCTTGATTTGACACACCTGTGAGGTGGGATGGATTATCTCTGCAAAGCAGAAGTGCTAACTATCACACATTTAGACTGATTTGTGAACAATGTTTGACAGAAATTTTAATATTATTTTAGATCTTTAAGTCCATCTCATGAAAAATGGGAGCAGAAACAAAGGTGTTGTGTTTATATTTTTGTTTAGTGTAACTAATAAATATATAGGTAAAGGTAAGTTGTGGTCAGAGACATGAAAAAAGCAGCGCAAACGAGATGAGACACTGGATCACAAAAGAACACAAAAAGTGACAAAAGCCATCTTCTTTCTTTTTGTTTTTTGTGCTTCAAATAAATGTTAAAGCCACCTGGGGTTGATTGTGAAGCTATTGATTTATTGTTCTGTTTTTTTTCTTTCTGCTTTCAGGGCTACTAGCTCCATTTAAAAAGAAGGATTTTTGTTACTGTTGGACGCATTGTGTCCCCTAGGATGTCCTTAAGAGAGGAACAGCACAAGGTAGGGCAATAAACAAAGATGCTATTATTGTGCACTTTAGTATAATGACCAATCATCAATCAACTGACATGGGCTTACAACTCTTCTAGAAGTAGTCAAGTGTTTTTGCACTGATTAAGGTATTCAGCTCTAGAAAATATTCCAAGTCAGGTTATTTGCTCAATCATGCCATGCGCTAATGCTAATTATTTTGTATTTGCACTGGTAAGAAAAATAACAATTAAATCTGCCTATCTCACGTCACGCATAGTAATTCCTCCCATTTCACCTTTGGTATAAGTGTGCATTCACCAAGGGTTCTTTTAAGTGCTTAAAGGTTGTTTGATATAAATAATACATGGCGACGATCTGCCCCCCACGATGTTGTGGTAATTTTATTTAGGGAAATGTATGTGTTGCATGAAAAATGCTTGCATCCCCTCTGTCTGTACTTGTTGTATGTGCGGGTTATTAAAGTGATCATGATTGCAAACGAGGCTATAGATTACCAACATAGTAGACAAATGCCTGTTGACGGTGATATCTCACCCCACTCATGTGATTAAGCAGTCCCCTTCTGGCGGGGATTACAAACTGCCTGCATTATTGTAATTCCAACAATCACATATGGTTTATGGCCTGGTTTTCAAAACACTGGGCAAGGAAAAACAAACAAAAAAACAATGGGTTGTGTGGTTGTTTCTGCTGAATACCCATAACTAAAATAGTAGAATTTTAATTAATCCAAGCAGCTCTGGCAAACTCAAAGCACCATGCAGATTATGCAGTTATGTAGATTAAGGTGAACGGCATCTTGGCCATCATCTTAACATGTACGTCTTCACATGGCCAAGACTAAGTGAGATTTTATTTATTACAGTGGTGTACCATTATAAAGTGACTAAAGAGAGAAGCAATAGGATATGGTTGTCTGTACTGTTGCTTTAGTAATACAGTGAATCATTAGAATTAGGGATGTCCTTATCTGATGCTTGGTATATGATTAAAACTGGATAATTTATATAGTTACATTAACTGAAAATATTGAGCATTGCTATTACACAAATAAAGAATAAAGCAAATACAATTTGTATAAATGCAGGCATTTAATACACAAATATTAACCTTGCTCTGGAAGATTGAAGTCCGACCTCTGACCAATATTTTGCTGGACCAATCGTTTGTCAGCACTGTGCTTTGGCACAGGAGTTCAGTTGTGACGGTAGTATCAACTGCCCAGCTAAGAGACACAAACATGGCTGCGCCGGTTGACGCTTGTGTAGAAGCGGCTATTGAATGTGTTTTACAGGAACTGGATACTATTTCTTCCCTAAAAAGTGAGTAAAGGGAAGCACTTTGTGAAAAGTGAAACAAATATAGCCGCACCTGTTGACAGTCGCATAGACGCCGTTGCCAGGCGGGCGCCTGACCACAAGATGTCTTTTTGGTATGTGTGAAATTTGCACCAGTCGACAGTAGTGGAAAGTACAGGTTGTTGTTGTGCTTGTAATTAGATCAGAAGGAATTTGCTACGGTCTTCCAGTCACTTGCAGCTGGCTTCTCTGAGATCCTGATTGGAACTGTGGCATCTCATATTTGTTCTAGTATTTACTATAACAAATGGAAAAGGAGAAAACGGGGACTGGAACATAAAGACTGGTTTCTGTATTTTGAGCTAAAAACTGCTCAGTGGCATGACACTACCCAACCTATTAACAGAGAAACCTTAACATACATTTTACAAGCAACAGTGAATGGCGGCAGAACACATCTGTGGTAAAACCAATTACATCATCCATCACAGCTTTTCATCACCCACATAATGGGAAACTAATTAACCTTTTCATAAATGAAGATATATGGCGAATTACCACATTGGATAGTTGCAGATTGCTGATCAGTGAAAGCTAATGGATCTGTAGTATTTTATTTTATAACTGTCTTTTACATGTTTGAGTTAAACACACTGCACAAGGTTTTATCAAACTCATACTAATACACAGATAACCATTTTTCTGAATATCCTTTTTCCAAACACAAGATGATTGAAGATGTATATATGAATATATATTGACATTTAAGACTGACTTCACCATTAAAAAGTGTTTGAAGTAAAAACCCTCTCTTCAGGGAACATTTACATTTTAAATAGCAAACCTATTTTGTACTTGATGTTACTTTTGGATGTTTTTAGATGGGTTAACAGTAAAGAGCATTGAATACAAATGCACTCTACGCTTCATTTTTTTTTCTCTAACAAAATTGTTCAAAAGTACAAAAACATTAAAGATTATGGTTGCATTGTTGCTCTATTGGTGTGAATACTTTAAAAAAGCTATCTACTCTATTTTCTGCTTTTAGGATTGATGAAGTGCTTTAAAAAGTATGTAAGTAAAAGAACATAGATTTTTCACTGTACATATCAAACTGCCGCCAGTATCGGCAATATCCAAAGAAGGCCCATATGTAATATGAGTCTGTTTTGCTGTAAAGCAGCCCAAGGCTCAGACCCATGTATGCATCCTCCTCTCCAGCACCTCCTCTGCACTTTGATCTATGTGGCTATTTTTCATGTCTGCAAGGACCAAAAAAAGATCCCAGGGGGATGGATGGCCGCACTTTAGTTGGAAAGAAGGGAAAGAAAAACACATGCTTTAATGCTACGCAGTGGGTGAGAGTGGTTCCTGTTTGTCACTGCCTTGTTTCTCTAATCAACCCATGAAGTTGCACTGCGCAATTTGTGAATAGCACTGACAACAGAGGCTACTTGGCTGACCGTCCTTGCCATCTGCCGTGATGGACGCCGCCAGATTGCCATTGCTTTCTGGGTCTTTACCACGTGTCGGTGCTTTCTCTTGATGGCAAGGTCCACACCCAATTAGTCGTCACTTTGATATAAAAAGAAAGATTAGCCCCCTGTTGCTTTTCAAAGGAATAAGCACATCTAGTGTATTTGCTACTGTTTTTATGCATATAGTAGCATATTTAGTAGCACATTTGAAAAATTGGATTATAATTTTAGGATTAATATATGGGAATCTAACATTTTTGTCTGCCATTGACAGATTTGTATGCATAAATTGCAAATATTACTTAAAGAAAAATATGAATCTAACGGACCTCGTGTTTTACTGTGAAATATATAGTGCACAGAAAGAGGTCAGGAGTTATCAATACACATAACGTCCATAGTGTTAACTTGAACATTGTTAACCATGTTCAGTAATGCATTATTTAGGCTTGATAAACCGAAACTTGCATGAGCAATTGGAGCATAAATAATGTAAGTCATGTGACTCTCATTTAAAAATGACAAGTCAAATGGTAGTGGGTATGTTTGTAGACTTGATGAGACAAATAAAGCAATGAAGGTGCATTACAGGTGTGATCTGGTATTTTGTGAGTTGTGTGTGTATGTATGTGTATATATATGTATGATATATATATATATATATATATATGAGAGAGAGAGAGAGAAATTGAAAAATTAAAATAAAGTCTGATAAATATTAAATTTATAAATTTAAGGGACAAGTGCGGCTCATTGGTCAGAGTAGTTGGCTTGTTATTGGAAGGTTGTACGTTTGATTAAAGTACTAGTCTGTCACACGTAACTGTAACCCTGGGCAAGGCACTTAACCCCATGTTGCTTCTGTGTATGCTATGAATTGGGTGAATCTGGCGCCAGTGGAAGCACTTTTTGCTTTATAAGCTCTATATACATAGTTCAGTCCATGCACCATAAATCTCAGTTTTAAAAAATTTCTATTCAGTGCATAGTGATTCCATTCAGATAAGATAAGTTTAAGGTTGAAAACAGCCAAATTGAAAGTTCTACATACATTTCTAACTTGTTGAGCACATTTTTTTTGTATATTCCATAATCCACAGAACAGATAATTTCACTCCCAATTGATTAGACAGAAAAAAGGCAATGGAAAACCTGTTTGGTTAGGGACCCTACACTATAAGCCTGGTGGTCTTAATCAAATGCATCATATATATGTTGCATTTCTCGAATTGTGAGCATTGGGAACTGTCAAACTTGTCATCCTCATTAACAAAAATTGTGAGAGTGGACAAACTTTGCTCCTCGTTGAGCCTTGCACATAGCAGTTTTGGTTGTTTTGTGGCATTTACATTTTTGCTCTCGACTGAACCTTAATCATCTTGTATTGTTACAGTTGTTAAACGGTGTTGTGATTTTGTAAAACACACAGAAATCAACATCCAGAGTTAATAACTTAAGATAAAAATGAAACATCTAATGAGATTGTGTAAAAAACAAAACAAACAAGGGAGTAGTAATAATCACTAACCTACCTCCTAAGCTAAGGAAAGGAACTGTTTAGTGACAAATATTAAGCTAAAATCTATAAAGATTTGCTTTACTTTCATTTAAAAGCTCTGGAAAAATTTGAATCATGCATCCTTTGCTAAATAAATAAATAAATAAAACAGTTATCCTACTTTAATGGGAAGTCTTTCAGACGGGCTTGGAGTATTGGAGATGAGTCATTGTTTTAAATGCCTTCAGACATTCCTATTTAACATAAGAAGCAGATTTAACGTTCTTGCTCTCCAAACACAACTGCCTAATTATGGGAAAAAATCTCATCTCATTCAAATTTAACTCCTTCAGACTCGTTGTGTTGTCTTTCCCCTTGACTGCAACAACCCTCCGTTCAATTTGTATGTTCATGAACACGCAAGCAAATGCTTGAGTGACTAATCATCTAGGGAAGAATAGATTTATATTATCTACAGAATAAAACATTATGATATCGTTTGTTTGAAGAATAAATAAATGTTGGGGAATGTTGCAACAGTCACATTTCAAAACAAATTCACCCTGCAGGATCCTCCATCTATTCTCCAAATGAGCCACTCTTTACATGTGACTTATCAAGGAGCTCATACCCTTTTAAAATGTTGGCAAGCTATTGGCTTGTGTGATTAAGCAAGAGCCAAAGCTCTTTTACTTGGGGGTATTACTGTGAATGACAGAAGTTGTGTATGTAGAAAACACAAAAAAGTCCCTCTATTTTCCAGAGGTGTGAACTCAAAAACCATAAAAGCTGTGGCCTCATTAAGAAGTATCAATACATACCTTAAATAGACCCGGCACATTTTTATCCATTATTTTGGTCCTGAAAGGTAATGACAACATAACTGGCAGTGGAAAGATAATTATTTGTTTTTTATTGACATGGCCTCAACCTTTTTTGCATGGACACATTAACATGATACGCAAATACACTCAAGTGGTACAACAGGTTAAAATGTCCTCTTGTGCAGTAATCTCAATGCTAAAGGTGAGGCCAACAAACTACATGCATTTTACAATAAATAAAACCATCTTGAAAATGGTTCTTCAACTGAATAAAACATATACATTTGCTGACTTTACGTGAGTAAATTGACTGGAATTATTGTACTAATAATTAAAAGGTTCCTACACACTCTGCTTTAGACATGTACACTTTCATTTAAAGGAATTAAAGGATTAAAAAAAAGTAATCGGACAGGAGGAAATTAAGTGATTTTAATGTGGGGCAATGTATATATCTTTACCTGAAGTGCCATTACCTGTACTTATTACGTTTCTGTGCCCTCAACACAGACTAAAATGCCCACTACTCTGACCACAGTCACTTGGTTTAGTCCTTTTCCTATTCCTAGTTCATGAGCCCAATAGATGCAATAATTGGCAGCAGAGGGAAAGTGCATCACTTCAGTGGAGGGGAAAGCATTTGTCAGTAGTTAGAGGCATAGTTTCAAACGGCCACAATCTGTTACATCATGGTTTACTGTATCATTAATTGTTAACAAGATAAATGTGGAAAAAACACCAATCATGCACTGGTATATGAACAGCCTGGAAAGTGGCCTACTCAGCAGATTCCTTGCTCTTATTGCCTTCCTTTCTGCTTAGTTTTGAATCAACCAATTTATTATTGTATTAGCCATATGCTTACAGAAGCCTTTTGCAGTACCATGCAAAATTATTCATACCACTGGAACTTTTTTCCACATTTTGTCACAACTGTTCCTCAGAGGCCTCAGATGTGTGGTCGAGGACATTAGCATCAACAACATCAAGGAACACAGCAGGCAGGTTGAGGAAGTTGTGGAAAAGTTTGGGTTCATTTAGAGGTTTGAATATGACAGAACTTGACTTAAAATAAATTAGAGCACAACAAATTATAAAACATAGTAGCGTGACCGTTAACCAGTTTAGATCTCTTTTGCAAAGAGTCTTCAAATGTGTGTGCAAATCCCCTAATCCAATTGAAATATACATGAGGTAACAAATCAGAAAGTCAATTTCTTATGCTTACCTGATACTGAGGCACTCCCAACAAGGTGACCATTTCCAATCCTCCTTAAACCATCTTTAAAAACAAAAGTGCACATCATTTTGCATCTGGAACAGGTTGTCTAAGTAATATCTCATTACTTGCGCTTGATTTTACACCTTAACAAGATAAGTATTTTATCAGTGCTCAGATTAAGTTCAGCTACTCTGCAAGGGCCATTTTCAGCCCGGAAGTCATATCACATGGAAGTAATTGTGTGATAAAAGCTTTAAGTAGCTTTATCTCCCCGGAAGACGTTCTAGTTTTTGGCACGATGGGTAAACTGTTGGCTCTGTTGCATCTTTAAAGCTGCCCAAGAGAGCTTGCGATACAACAATATAGCACTCTTTTCTTAGATCCCTTTTCCGCCTGGCATTCTAACTGGTTCATAATTTCCCTTTGACAAAAACCTCAATATACAATTATATAAAAGCAGGCACAACCTTTTTCTATTACCTCTCCCTCGCATCTTTTGATGCACCTCTTCAATTGAAGCTGACCAGCTGGTTATCAGAGTCTCGACACCTACCAATGGGACCAGTATCTCTATCTGTTCTGATCTATTAAATACTTTTCAGAGCCCTGAAGAGGTCTGCTCTCCTGCCTCCAAACCTGTCAGTCATTTTAGTTTGTCTGACTTTATGTCAGTAAATAGCTTTGATTTTCTGTCTCCATTTCTTTGACTTTTTCTGTCACTGTCAGTCGTCAGCCAGCCCGAAATGGAGATCAAGAATCAAGAAAAGCAGAAATCATATCTCGTCGTGATGCATGTGTGGACTTGGTGAGCAACAAGGATGTGTGTTTTTCCCATTTTTATTTCTGTTATTCAAATCCTTACTTTGTTGCGTTACATTACATTCATATATAAATGAATTACACAAAGACTGATGTTTTCAAACCTTTATTTATCATAATTATGATAATGAATCTTGAAACCGCATTTATGAGTATTTGATATCAGATCTACTAATAAAGATTTTCAATGAACAGATTGAGACTTAATATAAGGTTTTTATCTAACACCTGCTTGCAAAAGGTACTTTTAATCTTACATACAAATCTCTTTGGAATGCATTATATTTAATAAATATGACCGTACATAAACATGACTGATTCTAAATTACAGGTAAATATCATTTAAAAAATTCCTTTAGTTTAGGACTTTCATTCCAAAATTGTAGCTCAGAGTCATTACATAGAGCATTAGGCATTGTTTTATTTTTAGTGATTGTGGCTTACAGCAACAAAAACTCAAAATTCACATTTCAGGCGATTGTATATCATTTTATTTTGTGGCTTCACAGTTATCTTGAGGATTTGGTTTTCCCTACTGAACCTTTTTCAAACAACAACAACTTCAACTGACTATATGTAAGTTAATATGTTAACTTAGGTTCGTGAGCTGGACCACACCCCATATTCAGTATCCTCTCAGTAATCAACTCGGATTCGACTCACCTGGCATCTCACACCTGAATTTCATCCCTAATTACTCCATGATCTATTTAAACCCTGAGCACCTATCCATCAGCGTCGCTCAGACTCTGATCTCGTAAACCAGCGCTGTTTCTCAAGACAATCTTTATTATAATGGATGTGCTTACCCTCGATCCTTCCGAATCTGATGAGGAGCTCTTCTCCAGTGAGACTTCCATCATCGGACCATCACCTACATCTGTGGTCCGTCAAGTCTCTCGCCGTGTCAGGCTTCCATCGGCTCATCGGGATTCCAGCCAGTCCTCTCAGTCAGCCAGAGCTCTTCCATGTCGCTCTGCTCGGTCGGATCCCTCCTCAGCGACTTCCGCGCCTCGGGGCCGTACACTTGTCCGCCTAGATCGGCGCCCTTCTCCATCTCCTCCCCGCATGTCTAACTCCCTTCATTCTCGTCTCGAGGCTTTGCCTCCCCTTTTTCCTTCCCTGGCCTCGGGCCACTCGGTCCAAGTTTCCTCTCATTCCCGCAGAGCGTCTTCGTCACGCCCCGGGACTTCTTCCGAAGTTCAGCGGTCCTCAGTAGGCGCTGCAGGCCGATCGGCTCCAAGCCTCTCTTCTTCACGATTTTTTCAGGCTCCCCGCTCGTCACGAGCTCAGCACTCTCCACCCGATCTCTCCGGCAGTCCAGCTCGGAGGGCTTCTCCTCCTCCCCATCCTCGTCCGGCTTCATTCCGGCCGAGGAACTCACCCAGAGTTCGTCGTTCTTCTGTCTCCAACCGTCCAGACATGTCTGCTTGGACAGTAGCCCGCTTGCAATCAGCACTCAGGGAAAGAGGAATCTCCTTCAGTCGTTCCGCTAATAAATCTACCCTCTTCAAGCTCCTTTTTCCCTGTAGTTCTCCGTTAACCAAAACTTCCTCCTCCCATAATCTACTTCCTACTTCAGCCTCAGTCGCCTCTTCTTCTCAGAGCACATCCCAGGTCACAGCTGCCGGGCCAACATCCACAGCTCCCCCTGCTGGCGGGGAAGCTTCTTCCGTCTCATTTCCCTCTAATTTTGCCTCATTCGTAACAAATATTTTCTGTTCCTTAGCATCTCAGTCCGGATCTTCATTTAATCAATCAACTCCTTTCCCCCACATTCCCCCTTTCTTGGTTTCCTACAGGTTCAACTCAGGCTTCCACCCACGCTTCAGGAACCCCTTCTAACCCTTCAATATTACCAACAGGCTCAAATGTCCAACAACCTATTGCTGCATTACCTCAAAATTCTACTGGTCTGCCGTCTCAGTTGCCATCTTCATCTATTCACACACCAGCTTCTAACCATTACAATCTTTCCACAGCAGTGCCCCCCATTCGGCCACCCTCTTCCATCAATCGCCCTTCCCCAGTTTCACCCGCTCTCCGACAACAAATTTTGAACGGTAATTACATCGATTTGGCTCTCCTTCTCCAACCTTCTCTAGGTCTCTCAGGTCAGCCCCGGGAGGTGCAGACCGGTATGGGGCCGATGCAGCTAGGTTCAGCTCTTAGCTCCAGCTCCAAAGATCTGACCCCCACAGAGTTCGCTTTTGCATTCTCCCTTTATAGGGACATCATTTGCTCAGTATTTCCTGACCGACCGACTGAATTAGATGATTATTTATCTATTGTCCTTGACATGGCCCTTAGATTTGGAGGAACAGGGTTTTACCAATATCATGTTCTTTTTTCATCCCAGGCAGCGGGTCGTCTTGCCCAATTCAACCAAGGTACATACTGGGGTTGTCTAGACTCAGAGTTATATTGCCGCATCTTTGCAGCTCGTGCATCTCTATCTTGCAGCCTCTGCGGCGCTCCCTCCCACCCCGCTACTGCATGTACACTTGTTACTCCTCTCCGTCCTCGGCTATCATCGGCACGCAGCTCATCAGTCCCCAACCGTTTGTCCTCAGCCGCCCCTCCCCCTCCAATGATTCCTAAATCTCTGCCACAACAATCTAAACCAAATGCACCAGTCTCCGGGGGTATGGATAAGCGCGGCCGTCCCATCCTTTACCAGGGTGGTAGGATGGTGTGCAACAACTTCAATGACCTCGGTTGCTCAGCCTCTAGCGACAGGCTCTTGCATACCTGCTCTTTCTGCGGAGGGGCACATGCTCGGAACACCTGCCCCCATAACCCCACTTCCAAAGCAGATTGACTGATACAGCACCTCGCCACTCCCATCAAGGTGAGCGCTCTGATCTCTGCTTTGGCCAGCCACCCCGATAGGGAATTTGTTGATTTCTTGGTTAAGGGTTTCACACACGGGCTCCACCCAGGCATTGAAGTTTTTCCTGATTCCTCAACTTACTGTTCTAACCTTTTATCTGCCCTTTCTGATCCTGATACAGTCGATTCTTTACTCCTTAAAGAGGTTAAGGAGGGTTTCATGATCGGTCCTTTCGCTCGCTCCCCTTTTGCAGTTTTTCGAATCAGCCCCCTTGGGGTAGCAACCCGCAAATACTCGGGAAAGAAAAGACTGATTATCGACCTGTCGGCACCTCACAATTCATCTGTTCCCAGTATCAATAGCCTTATACCATTTCCTGATTTCTCAATGCAGTACGTCACTATAGATCATGCTATTCGACTCATCCGTTTAGCAGGTCGTAATGCATGGCTTTCTAAAGCAGACATTACTAGTGCCTTCAAGGTCCTTCCAACTATTGCTCCAAACAACAGATTCTGTCTCTTTTAGGTCATCTCAACTATGCGATGCGAATTATTCCGCAGGGGAGATCTTTCATTTCCCACCTTCTTTCAACCGCAGCAAACATCCCTTCGCTTCATGGTCGTCTTGCCATCGAAGAACCTTGCCGGATGGAAATGCGCCTCTGGCAAGAATTTATTTCATCTTGGAACGGTATTTCATTCTTCTATAATGACTTCATTTCTTATCCAGATGACATCCAGCTATTTACTGACGCAGCACCCTCTACGGGCTTTGGCGGTTTCTACAATGGAAGGTGGTTTGCTTCAACATGGCCCTCCGAGTTCGAACGTTTGCAGCTCCAGTCAGTCTCTCTCTCATTCGCTCATTATGAAATCTATCCTGTTGTAATTGCAGCCCTACTCTGGGGGCACGAATGGTCTCAACACTGTATCCTTATTCATTCAGATAACTCTGCTGTCTTTGAGATCATAAACAAAGGCCGATCACGTTCAACCTTCATCATGCAGTTCATTCGAAGACTCACTCTGGCGTCAGCCAAACATCAATTCATTCTCCGTGCTGCTCATGTACCCGGCCATCAAAATTCCATCGCTGATTCACTCTCTCGTCTTTCTTTCCAGAAATTCAGGTCCTTGGCTCCAGACGCAGATCCTCTTCCAACTCCGATCCCACCGTTTTCAGCAACCATCTACAATTAACTTCACAGCTTCAAGACCTCTCCATCATTTCTCAGAACCCTATCCTCAACAGTCTCGCTCCTAGAACTCTCTCATCTTATCTTTCAGGATGGAACAGTTTTAAAAGTTTCCATGTAACGTATAACCTTCCATTTCCTTCCCTCATCCCATCTTCTATTTGTCACTTCATCACCTATTCACATACAATCCTACAAATCCGCATTTCCACTATCCAATCATACCTTTCTGGCATTAATTTCTTTTTCAAACTGGCTACCGGCAACCCCTGTCCAGCTCTCTCCCATAGCCATATATCCATGCTACTCAAAGGTCTTAAAAAGCAAGAAGCACCTTCATCTAATCAACGATTCCCTATAACCTCTGACCTCCTTATTCCCTGCATCCGCACAATCCGTTCCGGTTACTCTTCTCCTCTAGTCAATCTTACATTAGAATCCATGTTCCTATTAGCCTACTTCGGTTTTCTACGCTGCTCTGAATTTGCCCCTACTACTTCCAGATTTGATCCGTCCATCCATCCATGCCTTTCGGATATCTCAATCCTTAATCAGGATACCCTTATCTTTACGCTCCGTAAAAGCAAAACAGATCAACTGGGCACTTGCTTCCCTATCTATCTTTTTCGTCTTCACTCACCCCTCAGCCCCTAGGAACCCATCTCAAACTACATTCGCTTCCGTCTGGCCAACAACGGCACATCTCATGATCCTCTCTTCATCACTGATCTCGGTAGCATCGCCACTAGATTCTGGTTCTCTCATCACTTCCGTCAAATCCTATTTAGATCTGGCATCAACCCTGAGCATTATTCAATCCACTCCATCCGTATAGGCGCAGCCACTTCAGCTTCTCAGTCAGGCATTTCCGACAAGACTATTCAAGTTCTAGGTCGTTGGTCATCTTCAGCATACCGTACTTATATTCATAATAATCTGGACGATCTTCACCATGCTCATTCCTTGCTTTGTTAAATAATGGCCAACTTTGGGGGTCCTGAGCAGGCTCGAAAAGAAGACCAACTTCTGAAGACTGCACCCCCACATAGAGTCAACAAGCCTCCATCGGGGCATCCTTCCAGACACACAATCTATCTAACCTTTGTCAATAAATGAACTAATCAAAACAAATCTAATCTCTGTAAGCATGGTCCATGCTAATGAAATGTAAGTTAATATGTTAACTTAGGTTCGTGAGCTGGACCACGCCCCATATTCAGTATCCTCTCAGTAATCAACTCGGATTCGACTCACCTGGCATCTCACACCTGAATTTCATCCCTAATTACTCCATGATCTATTTAAACCCTGAACACCTAGCCATCAGCGTCGCTCAGACTCTGATCTCGTAAACCCCACCCTCCCTCCCCCTGATCCTTTACTTTGTCTCGGTATTACATCCCCATTTTCCCATTCTTTCATCCCTTCATTTCCTCATTCCTTACATCCCCTCATCCCCTTCCTCATCCCCTCCCTCATCCCTTCATCCCCTCCCTCATCCCTTCATCCCTTCACCCCCTCCCTCATCCCCTCCCTCATCCCTCATCCCTTCATCCCCTCCCTCATCCCTTCATCCCCTCCCTCATCCCTTCATCCCCTCCCTCATCCCTTCATCCACCCCTTCATCCCCTCCCTCATCCCCTCCCTCATCCCTTCATCCCCTCATCCCTTCATCCCCTCTCTCATCCCTTCATCCCCTCATCTGCTTTTCAAAGTTCCAGCACTAATCTCTGTCTTTTTCAGGTTCTTTGTCTGGGGGGGTCCTGAGCAGGCTCGAAAAGAAGACCAACTTCTGAAGACTGCACCCCTACACAGAGTCAACAAGCCTCCATCGGGGCATCCTTCCAGACACACCATCTATCTAACCTTTGTCAATAAATGAACTAATCAAAACAAATCTAATCTCTGTAAGCGTGGTCCATGCTAATGAAACCATTATGCCTTGTAATGGCCTTCTTTGAACAGCTGGCACATAAACTAATGTACATTTTTTGCACTCAAAAAAATAAGACTCATAAGATTAACCCAATTAAATTTATTGAATTTTTTCCATCCAATAAATATAAAATATATGCTTGTTCAATCAATTTCAATTTAATTGCACATTGTCCATGTGCATGCAAATTTGGTTGAACCAGCATTTGTTTGTTGGGTAGAAACACTGCCATCGTTTAAATTGTGCTAATCCAATGATTCTCGTTTTTAGAGTGTGTATTAAAAATATTTTTAGTGGTTTTATGTAATGTTTTAATATTCAGAGGAACTGCATTTTGATTTTTCAATAACTGTAAGCCACAATCATTAAACATTATATGTAAGTTATTTCCATAACGCTTCCCTTTGCCTGCATAAGGAAGACTGTTAGGACTAGGCAGGTCTGTAAGGATGTGTTCAGATAATCTGTCTTGTCAGAGTAATTTTCACATTTTTGGTTTGCATCCAAGTTGCCAATTACTTGTTTCAAGGCTTTTGAAGCTGGCCGATAAAAGAAAAAAACCGAGACCCTTAAATGCATAAAGGCATTAAAGGACACTGTTCTGCTGCATGGATGTGTTAATCATGTGGCATTACAGTAAATTGAGATCAAATGAGTATTCACCTGCAAATGGTCACAGAATATCATAACAAATCTGACATTACATATGCTGCAATGCAACTCAAACATCTTGTTAATTCTGGTCCGTGAGCCTACACTATCATTTTCAAGGTGTCAGCAGGCCAGCTTAGACGTGAAGATACCAAATACACCCAATACTGGGAAGGTGCACCCTTCAGAGCACATAGTTCAATGACCTGCAAAAGTCTGATTTCACCAGAGAATAAACACTGTTGTACTTTAGAAACCCTGTCCCCATGTATTTTTGGTACCAGAGGACAGCTGACAGCACTTTTTGAACAAATGGCTCAATACGATGAATGTGAACATTGTCTAGCTGCCTTTTTTTTCATCTAACAACACGAAATCAGTGTAGTGAATTTAGGCAGAACTGGCTTGTTTTTTTATATCTTTTTAGTACATTTTTTTTGGCCATTTTATTAGCTTATCATGGATTCGTGGAACTATTACAAATCATTTAATTGTTCTGGGTTTTGTATTTCATTATTCACCGCTTTCATTGCTTCCTTTGCATATTTCTTTCTTTGTATATTTCTAGGAAAATACTTTGAAATGCATGAATATTGTACTAATGTTTAATGCTATTATGGTAAAAAGTTGCCATGACTGCCTTTACTGTCAAGAGTAGAAACAAAAACAAAAAGGCCCATAATCACTTCAGACTCTCCTGTTGTAGAGGAGAAATGTTGTTTCACTTCAAATTACATTTCTTAAGTATATTGAGCTCTCTTAAAGTTTTTATTTTTATTGTCAAAATGGACCTTATTTATAGCATGCATTCTGTTTAATTACTCACCCAGACAAGTATGGAGCCACTTGAGTTCTTCGGTAGAAGTTTATATCCAGTTGCGATCAGTTTAGCCATATAGCAGGAGTCGTGAGGTCACACAAAGTTTATAAAGTCTATAAATAGACTTGACTGCATCACATTTATTACGCTCATGTACACTCAAGATGACCTTAGATTAGTTGTACTATCCAATTAAGACCTCTTGGAGAAATGGCCATTACTTCTGTGCCTGTTCAAGAAGGGAGCTGTTCTCTGAGTGTGGTATCTTGATAATAGAAAGCTGAGAGAAAGGAAAACCTGCGTTAGAATAATGTGAACAAATGACAGGGATAATTGCATTAATTGTATTTTGGAGAATATGGTGAAGCAAAGTCTATTCTAGGGATTTGTTCCCTACATTTGATTAATGCACTCCTGAACAAGACGCAATGTCAGAATCTGGTGGGTGACAGACTAAAAACTAAAGTGCTGTTACTCAACTTCATAAGTATTCTTTTAAGTCTGAAAGAACTTTTCATATATTATTTGGAAATCCCAGTTCTAGATTTCCGCTAAAGGAAAACTGGAGAAGCTGAGAATCCATAATGCTTGAGGTTCAGTGTGAAGTTTTATAGTCTGTGATGATCCGGAGTAAAGTGTATTCTTCCTCACATTTGTTTTTATTCAAGGCTTTTTTTTCTTTCTTTCTTTAAACCACATTCGAATTTAGTGCAAATTATCTGTACTTTTTCTTTATTCAGATCTGTTAATAATTCAAATCATCACCCATCTACTGCAATTCTGGACCGTTTTTGTGAGATGTTTGTGTTGATTTGCAGTTTTAGGTTTTTGCCATTGTTCATGGCCAAAATTCCCTACATTCTAAAAAAAATCCTTCCAGCTGCTACTTTTCTTCTCAAATCCTCTGTGTAGCGAGGGCATATTTAGTTTTTCAGACCTAATTAGTATATTTTATTTATGACTTAAAAAATGGGTACATTTTCATATTTACTGAAATGCAAAATCCTGCTAATCTCTTTTATGCATAACTGCAAATACCCAAAGTCAAGTATGAAGTGGAATCAGGAAACCAAATAATTAATCAACATTAAATACCATCTTCTCTGCACTTCAGTGATGATGTTGTCTGGGTCATTGGTGATCATATAATTACACAGTCTTGTGCATCAACTTTTAGGAATGATTTACATTGCATGGTTCATCTGGGCACATTAATCATTCTCATGTTAATAGGTTCCAGTGTTGTCACCTCCTTTAGGGCCCAGGGTGAACAGAAGAAGATATCAAAGTGCTGAAACTTGATGCCGAGCCAGCATACGCTATTTCTCACTGAAGAGTTTGTGAGCGTGAATGCTGATTGTGAGTGGAATGAGAAATGAAATCTGAGCCGCTTAAATATTTCAACACAAATGTCCAAAACAACAAAATGAAGCAGTCTTGCAAGGACTGTCCACGTTATTCACCAGAAAAAAAGAATGCTTCTGTTTCTTTTAAGCCCTGAGTGAGCTCAGCTTTTTTTTATGTTAAAATTGTTTATTTTCAATACCACAAAATAAAATTAAAAAAGTTTTTTGATCTTCAAACTGAGCTTAGGGTCCCAACATGAAATAAACATTTTATGCTCATGCTTTGATCCAGCGTGTATAAAGCAATAAAAGATGACAATTTCTGTTTGACAACTCCGTTCCCATGAATTGGTGATTGCCTTCAGTTAATGAGCACAACTGAGAGTCAGAGTGACTGCATTAAAGACGTGAATGTTGTGTGAATAACTAGTTTCAAAGTGATATACTTGGCTTTGTGTGCGTGTCAACCAAAATTGGACTTCGATTTCTTCTTAACGAGACCCCATGGATTTCCTATATTTGGTCAAATTATACTCTTGCTGAGCTTCACATCTTCTTTATTTACAGTGCCTTAAAATATGCAAAGCTTGTAAAGAGATTCTCCAAAAGACTTGGCCAGCTGTAATCACAACAAAAGGTTGGTTTTGAAAGGCACTGATTTGGTCTGAATAGATATCTTTCATACCATTGTTGTATCTTTCCCAAAGCTGTTAGAGATGCAAAAGTAAATTCATCTTTACAGTATGTGAAACAGACTTTTGGGTTTAACATGCAGCTGGTGGACAGCTGGCATATGCCTATAACTAGATGCAAAAGACCATGTCTTCATAGGCTGAGTAAGTGGATCATCCCTAACTCCCTATATGAAGCAAAGCATCATGTACACATAGTGTAGAGGAAAAGACAAATGCAAAGGTTGCATTTAATATATGTCAATCAACTAATCAATAAGTGAATCCAAAATAGGTTAGCAGTAAGTGAGCAATGCCTTCTTACAGGCGACAGCCGTATTTGCCCTTGAGATGATGGGAAAATAGAGCATACCCTGGATTATCCCATCAACAAAGACTGAAAATGGCAAGGCCTCTCTCCATCTTCTTCACTTCCTTTCCAGCTCACTCAGATGGAAAACTTCCCACAGAGTCCCAGGCAGAGGCAAAAAGCAATGCAACATCTCTGAATATTAGAGTCCCACTGGCCTATGTGATGACCAATGGAGGAAGCTCATCCATCTTGTTAGCCTCCACATCTGCCATAAATGGATGAAAGTAAGTTTTTTTTTCCTTTTATTCCAAGTATTGTCTTGATTCCGCTTCATTCACCATGAACAGTTCAGCACTCTTATTCATGTTGTCTTCATTGGGCTGTTGGACACATTACTGACCTCTATAGTATAGTGTAGGTTAGACAAAACTGATTATAGCTTGACAATATAAAATAATACCAAGACATCTAACTTCTTACAAATTATAAGGACTTCATCCATCACATAAAAAAGCCTCTGGCCTGTGTTGGTCGGCCTCCACGGTGACTGACCGGTTGGTGGGGTATGGGCTGGTGGGTGGAGGTGCTGGGTTCTGTTGCCACCCGGCCATCGGGCAGTAGTAGCAAGGCTGGAGGATGTCGGCCTGGGGATTGGCCGCCCGGGACTTCGGTCTGCTCACGGCCCTGGCGCGGCATGTCCGGGGTACCCGAGTCGGTGGTGCGCCGGGTTCCGGCCTCGGCGCGGGGGCCCTCGGACGCTGGCGGTGCCTGGGGCGTCTCTTATTGGCGGGGAGGCTTTTTACCATCTAGCACAGGCGCTCTTTTTAACGGGGTGCGCTTGGGACGGGAGGGGGGAGGGCGTTGAGGGGGAGGGGGGCTAAACTCAACCTGGGTGTCTAGTGACATGTGTTTTGTTAGCAGTGTGAATGTTGGGAAGGATTTAGGTATGCCCCTGGCATGGGGGCTGGTGGATTGCCGGGGCCCCCATGGGGCTCGGGGGTGCCGCTGCCGTGGGCCCCGACTTGACGTGCTGGGGCCTCCCACCCCTGGTGGATCGGGCCGAACGGGGGTGCCTATTGGAGTCAGCAGGGGAGCTGGCTCCCTGGGGTTGGCAATGGTCACCCCAGTTATTTTCTCCCCATCCCCATGCCTCTGTCCACCTGCTCCTTCATTCTACCATTCACAAGGCCTTGGGACGTGGGCACGTCACTGGGGTGCGGGATGGAGCTTCCGTCTTCGCTACCCGGTGGTGGCCTGGGTCCCGATTTTATTGAGCAACTTAGACACTTACACTTGCAACATTTACATGGAACGCACATGTAGGGACCTGGCGGTGTGGCGCATTGGCGCTGGGGGCGGGACCCCTCATGGGGGGCCCCCTATAGGGGCCCGTTGTGGGGGCCTCGCCTGTGGTGCCGGCACCCACTGGTTAAACGCATCTAGACACTGAGGGCCCGGGGGGGGAGATGGGGGTACCCGGCAGTATTCCCATGTCCCCCCCCCTCTGTTTTAAGTGCACATTAGAACAACACGCAACAACACCACATTGAGCTGGGGGAGAGAGGCTGGGGGGTCTTTCCACACCCCTGTTCGTTGGACCATCAAGGGTCGGAGCCCGGATAGAACATCACGCCGTCTGGTCGGGGTCCTGGGCTGGTGGGCTGCTCTTGCCGGTGTGGGGGCCTTGGCGGTCTGCTTGTCCCCGTCTATGTCTACCTGTCAGGTTGGGTGTTTGGCTGCTCTCTGGCCTGATGCATCTTCTTCCCTCCCCGTCACTCCCCGTCGGTTATGGTTGCCCCTGCCCGCTTGTTGATGATGGCTCTTGATGCCTGGGGCCGGGGGTCCCGGTTGCGGCCCGGCTCGGTCCTGGTGCATGTCGGGCGGGTCCTGGGTGGTCCGGTGTGTCGGGCGGCCGCTGTTTCGGGCCGACGTCCTCCTTGGATTGACTGGGGCACCTCTTCTGGGGGTGCCGGGGTTGTAGAACAGGTTGGTGCCGTCCGGTGGATCGGTGGGGACCGTGCCTGGCGCCCAGTCCTCCTGCCGGTTCCAGGACTTCTGCTGGCTGGTCTGTTCACCTGGTGGGGCTGTCCGGCATTGGCTGGGCCCCTGATCTTGGCGCCCTACGTGGGGCGGGATCTGGACCCGGGAGCTGGAAGATCTGGATGTCCAGGTGCCGGCTGGGCGCGGCCTGGGGAGGGCGTACATCCGCTGTGGCTCTTGCTGTGGCTCCCTGGCGTGTGGGTGTGTGGAGGCGGGCCGGGTTGTTGGCGGTGGGTATTGGTCCGGGGTGGCGGCGGCGTGTGTTGTCCGTCGGTTGGCTGCGGATCCCCCTTGCCTACGGCGGGAGGCCCTTGTCGGCTGGTCCCTGGTTGGGGCCCCGCTGGGGGGCGGGGTGCCCCTGGTCCCCGTGGCCTCCGGTTCCTGATCCCGTGGGCTCGTCACTGCGATCCCTCGGGCCCCAGCATTGCGGCTGGTGGGTGTTCCCCTGGGGCTTCCATCCGTTTCTCTCTTGGCGGGTGATCGACCCTGCGCTGATCCGCCTGTGGCCTCTGTACTCTGTGGGACCCTGGATGCCTACATCTCTTGCCTCCTCCATATCTGTGTCGATTCCTGTAGGACGGATTGACGGTTCCTTACACCAGCTATCAATCACTTGCATGGGGAAACCTTATTCCGACCTGCATGCTCGCACACACATAGGTGTGGGGACATTGGTGAGGACGGACATATCTTAAGCTGAGGTTATCATCATTAGTTAGTTGTTCACAGGAGCTTACCAGAAACATTTGTATTATGTTCATTAATCAATGCTTGTGTGTAGTGAATGTGTAATTCTTAGTTTATTCTACTAGATCCGAACTATTGGTTTGGTTCTGTACAGTTTGTTGTTTTTGTTTTGTATTACTGTTTCTCTGCCGTCCGGCAGAGGTGGAGGATTGGGATGTTTTCTTGTGATCTTTGTTTGCCTCCCTGTCTCGTGTCGTCGGTTCGCACCTCTGCTGGTCCGGTTTCTTTTCTTCACCTTCTTCCTTTCTCCCTTCTTGTCTCAGTTTAATGTCCATGACATCAGGAAATTGAACCCACAGTAATAATTAATAAAGATTTTTCATACATATACATCAAGTGGCGTACTACAGCGAAGCTGTAATACTCTGCTTGGGAAAGTAAAACTGTTGGGCTTGTACTTGGTACTCAGACACCAATTCTGAGTGGCATACTGCTAGACAGGACACGTTAAAAAAAAAAAAAAAAAAAGCCTCCCCTAAGCTATATTTTTCAGAGATAAAACAAAATTTTACGACACCGGGGTCATCTAAGTCTGTTCTGTCTGTACTTTTTTAACAATTGGACAAATGCTTTATATTTGCTGCTGAGCGTAAAAAAAACTTGCCCTTTGGATTATATGAATGCCATTTATGCGTTTATATACAATTTGCTTCAACTCTGAGGACTAAATCCACTCTACTACTTCCAATATGGCCCTTGCTAAACATTAAGGCTGATTACCAATTCAATTAAAATGTTGTTTTTTGTTTTTGTTTTTTTAAATCATTAAAAAAATGTAAGTCGGGATATGATTTATCTTTTAAAACTAAACATTGAGTAAGATAGCTTAAAAATAGGGATGTCCCAATCAGATGTTTTGCCCTCATGTATGAGTCAGTCATTTAATTTTGAGTATCTGCCAAAACCGAGTCCTGATCTTATATAGGTAATGTATAAATAAAAGAATGAAGAAGAGCTAAAAACAGATCCAGTGTTTTCTTTTTTTTTATTCACATAATTTTAACATTTAAGAATTCTGTTAACAAACGGAGCACTTCTGTGAGGTAGCTTGAACAATCAAGTAATTGATAACATAAATCATTCTCTTTTGCAACAGTAGCTTAAAAAAAGGTCTTATATAAAAATAGCACCTCAGCTTAAATAAACTTAACAATGATCATTTATATTCATATCAGGGGTCACCTAAACTTAAGATTTTCCACATTTGATCGGTTTGTTACAATGGTGACTGAGAAATCTGAATGCTGTCTCTCATTTTTACAAATTAGTATTAGTAGTTTCAAATTTTACGCATGGATTCCAGGTAAATACATCGATTAAAGAAAAGATTTCCAGATGCTTTGATCAAGAAATATCGCTGACTGGGAGATGAACGTTTTTCAGATACTCTGACAAGAAACCTGATGACAACAACCTCTGCAGCAATCCCACTATTTGATTACACATGGACGTGCATTTCGGTTGAAAGTAGTTCCCTATTCGGCTTGTTTGGAATTAATATTATTTAAAGTAAATAAAAGATTAACACTATTTAATAGCTATTAACTCCTCAAGGTAGAGATGGGGACTAGCCCCCACCCACATACTTTAGAAATCAACAGATACATATGTAGTTGAGTCCTGATCGGGGAGAGATGCCCGATTCCAATCAAGTCTGAAACTAAATGATCGAGGCCAATTTCCGATCATTTGATCATACGGGCCATCCCTACTTAAAAATGTGACTCTAAAGGCTTCTCATATATTTAACTTGGGTGTCCACAATTTCAAAACATAGTTTTAGATTTTTAAAAAAGCAATACAATTATCTATATTACAGTCATATTGTTAACCATTGTGACAGAAATAACCTACATTTTCATAACACTTGAACACATTGATTGTTTTCAACAGTCTCTGTGAGCTTTTGCATCTTTACTATCAATTAAATCAGGTGTGGATGTACGCTATAGTGAGTCCATCCAACTAGATTCATTTGTATTTTGAGATAACTATGACAGTTAAACACGTTATGCCGCAGTAATGATATTTGTATACTTAACAATAATTTTAAAAAGAACATAATTACGTGATAGTAATAATTTGTAGTAACTGCTGGGAACATGAATTCTGCTGCAACCAGAAAAGCCACGAAAATAATGTTTGGTTTATCAGTTTGTCACATCAACACACTTGACTTGATCAGCACAGCAATGACCCAAAGCCCCAAAGCAAAGGCACTGAAATGGTCTAGGCAAAGTCAAATATTTTATGTCCAATCATTGTAACAGATTCCAAAGGGTTCTAAAAAAAAAAGACAGTACCAAGATTAATCCATGACATAAGACACCTTGCCAGTTATTGATAATAAAACCAAAAAGGAAACACTTTCTTCCCTTAATTAAATTGAAAGTTGCATGTATCAGTGTCATGATATGGTCAAATAAAAATATGTTTAATGTTGTAAAACATTTGTTTGATTAAAAAAAGAAAATATATTAAATGTGTGCGAGAACTAGAGGGTAAGTGTGGGTCTTCAAGCATGGTAGCATTGTACCATTAAAATCTATTCCTTATAGAAGATGAAAAATGCTTTAAAACTGCAATAGGGATTTTACTAAATGGTAAGGTTTTCCATTGTAGAAGTATTCTGCCATGAGTTAAAAGCAAAGCCATGACTCCGAAAGATATTAGGATTCCTAGTGTGATGAAATGTAAGCTACATGATACTACTAGGTTGAGTTTGAGATGAAATGTTTAGCTTCTGACTTCCCTTAAAGCCTTGCAAGTTTAGTCATATTTGAATATAATGCAAAGGGGCAAGGCTGTTCAAGAAGACAGCATGTGTGTTTTGATGCTTTACCCCCAAAAGCAGTTGTGGAAGTAAAATGAATGGGAATATATTTCCAAAAAACTGAATATGTGTGGTCAGAAGTTGCAGAAAATTATTTGTAATTAGATAGGTTGATATGATTTTCAAGCTTGAGCAATGTTTTAAGCACGCAGTTGCAGAAATGCTTTGTGACTCTAAACCAAGACCTCTTGACAGGTATCTGAGTGAGATGCTAAGTGGTCTGAGCACACATCACTGTGCTGTCACAAAGTGTTTGGTGGACATCTGACTTGATATGTCAACTGATCCGAAGGATCAGCCCTGGTAAGGGGACAAAGCAAGGGGGAATTAGAAAGAAGGAACTGGTGGTAGTAAAACGTATTAAGGGAAATAAAGAAGTGTCCACTGTTTTGGAGCTTAACTGGTAATCTCAATGTTCTGAGGTCTGCAGGGAGGCACAGATCATTGACTGCCTGCCGCCTTCAGAAGGACCGCCTATGAGCTTCAGTCTTTGAAGTGCAACCATTTTTGTGAAGGATTAGAGAGCTGATCGCTTAATTTGAAGCAGCACATACTGGATTTTTCAAAAAAGTTAAAGACAAACACCCATCCACCCACACACAAGCACATTTGTACAAGAGGAGCAGATGCTGCATCTGCAGCTCATTGGTAACGCCAGGGATGGCCGCTTTGCACATTAGTGAGAAAATAATGGCATCAATATGACATGAAATATAAGTATGTGACAAAGGGAATACAGTATAGACCAAACGTTTGGACACACCTCAATAAAAGAGTGTTCTTTATTTTCATGACTATTGACATTGAAGATTCACACTGAAGGCATCAAACTATGAATGAACACATATGGAATTAAATAGTACTTTTACAGAAAATCTACAATGTAGTCATGAAAAGAAAGAAAACTACCTGAATGAGAAGGTGTATCCAAACCTTCTCATGAAGAGGAAGCTCAGGGTTGTTGATGTTTTTATTTATTTATTTATTTTATGAAGTGTCCTCCTTTGCATCATAATGTTCAGGTTTTCCAAGTCGTCCAAAGAACAGAACTAGCCTTCATCAGGTTGTTGCGCGATTTTAAGTCCCTGGCCCTGATGCTGCTACCCCAACAGATGATTGAGAAAGAAATAACACTCTCCACAACAGACTTGTAGAATAATTAAAGCATCGTGTTGCAAACTTTGAAGGACCTAAACTTCCTCAAAAAGTACAATCTGCTCTGTCCCTTCTGGTAGACGGCTTCACTGTTGATTCTCCAGTCCACTTTGTTTTCCAGGTGAACTCTGAGGTATTTATACCCCTCGACCACCTCCACTTCTTATCCCATGATGGAAACAGTTTTTGACTGATCCCTGTTTCTTCTGAAATCTACTATCGTCTCTTTTGTTTTGTTCACATTCAAGGTAAGATGATTGTTTCCACACCATGCCACAAAGCGGTCCACCAGCTCTCTGTATTCAGCTTCTTCTCCATATCTGATGCATCCTAAAATTGCAGAGTCATCTGAGTTTTTCTGCAGATGACAGGTCTCTTATATTGAAAGTCTGAGGTGTAAAGAGTAAAAAGGAATGGTGAGAGACCAGTCCCTTGTGGTGCTCCCATGCTGCTGATTAGCTGGTTTGATACACAATTCTTTAATCTCACAAACGGTAGTCTGTTTGTCAGGTAATCATTGATCCAGCTGATTGTTGAGGCCCTTACTTGTCTTCAGGAGTTTCTGACAAAGAAAATCAGGCTGAATTGTGTTAAATGCACTGGAGTAATCAGGGAACATGATTCTCACAGTGCTGCCTGGTTTGTCCAGATTACAGTGGGTTGGTTGAAGCAGGTTGATGTTGGCTTCTTCAATGCCAACTCCATGGCAATAAGCAAACTACAGGGGGTCATGATAGGTTCCTGTTTGCTTACTCAGGTGGGGCAACTGAAGTTTCTCCAGAACCTTCATAACGTGGGATGTCAGGGCGACAGGTCTATAGTCATTGATGACTGATGGTTTAGTTTTCTTTGGTACTGGAACAAGACAGGATGTCTTAAACAAAATTGGAAACTTCTCTTGAGTCAGGGTAAGGTTGAATATGTGTTGTAGAATACCACAGAGCTGTTCTGCACAGGTCTTCTGGACTCCATCTGGACCTGCAGCCTTGTTTAGGTTAAGTTTCTCAAGCTGCCTCTTTTAGAGACAGACCTGTGAGAGAGTAAGGTAAAGGGGGTAGCAGCATCTCCTGATTTGGTTGAAGACAAAGTTGTGGAAGTAGAAGAGTTCACGACTAAGGTGGAAGATAAAACATCTAAGGGTCTGACAGGACAGGTGTGGGTCAGAGGAGAGTGGAACATCTCTTTGGCTGGAAACGGGAGAGGAGAATGCTGAGCTTCTTCCTGAACTGAATCTATTGAATAATGTTTGTTTCATTGGCTCTGTCAACACTTCCATATATAGTCCTCATTGTGCTTAAAGCCTCTGATCTTTTTCATTTCAGACCAGACATCTCTGATATTGTTCCTCTGTTGTCTGTTCTCGAGCTTCTTCCTGTAAGCTACCTTGCTGTCTCTGATCTTGACTTTAAATTGCTTCTGTATACTACTTTAAAACTCTCTATCTCCCTCCCTGAAGGCTCTTTTTTTTTCTTGTTCAGCAGTTCCTTCAGCTCACTGGTGATCCAGGGTTTATTATTAGGGACGAATCTCACTGTTCCGGAGGGGAGGATGATGTCCACACAGAATTTTATGTAGTCAGTCATACAGTCATGGCATTATAGTCCTCTCCATGTACTTGGTAAAGTGTTATCCAGTTTGTGGACTCAAAACAACCCTGCAGGGCTTCTTCATCTTCACTTGACCATTTCCTAACAGTTCTCTTTGTTGCAGGTTGCCTCTGAACAAGCGGTTTATATTCAGAGTAGAGAAAGACAACATTGTGATCTGATTGTCCCAGAGGAAGCGTTGGTTTAGACATATAAGCATTCATCCAGGCTTAAACTGCACACACAATAATCCAAGCATTGTTTGGACATATACGCATTAGTCACCACAACTATCACCGGAATAGCTTACATTGTATTAGAAAGCCATACAGTGGTTTTGCAAGTTTCTCTTTTCTCCACAATCTGACTGCTGATCCTCTGCTCAAGCTATTGGCCATGGCCTGAACTGTGTTGTCATCTTGTCCCTTTGGCTTGTGTTGTCCAATCCCTCAAGAATACCTTTTTTATGATTGATTTATCTTTCAAACCTCAAAGATTGAATGGCTTTTACAATTCTAAAATTGTGTGTGTACTTTGAGCATGGATTAACACACACACTTCATTCCATTCGTGTCTATGGTTTTCAACTGGAGAGAAAAAAAAAAAAACCTTGCTTGAACATGCTAAATGAGGGTACAGTTGCAAGATGCTACAACTTTTACATTTTCCAAAGAAATCAAGACTAAAGCTGAGACTTAGGTGTGCTGTCTTATTTGGTTAACAAAATTTCAAGCTTCTCCTAATGATAGTTTTCAATTTATTATTTGCACATCTTGAGTACAAAAAATTGCAATGAGAAATACAGGAACATGCTTTTATGGTGAATATAAAATCAGAGTTGTGAAAAATCTACATATTTGCAACGCAGAAAAATAGATGTGGTAAACCAACTCTATTTACAAAGTGGAAAAAAGATTAGAACTGATATGAATGCTGAGGGTATGCAATTACACTGGCAAATTATCATACCTTATTTTCACATGTAGCAAATGTTCACTTTAATAGCAAACACAGTAAGTTAGTAATGTGAATGGTTCAGCATTTTGTCTTTGTAGTTTATAGAGACCTAGTTAGGATGCTTTCTATAATATTACGGGGTTTTATCAATTGCACTTGACCCACTGTGGTTGCACCATGTCCTCTGATGTTATTTCAAAAGTAAAAAAAATATATAAGCTTTTACTTACCAAGACTACAACTTCTGGGAAACATTTGAGGTTAACCTACTTCATAAAAGCAATGTATTACCTTGTTAGCTGAACTTGCACAAAACACATAACCAGGGTTCAAATTACCCAAAACATTTATGGGAGCCCTATTTTTCATTGTGCACTGCAATTTCCAAATCCATGTGCACACAACTGCAATATAAATTTATGGTACAATGGTCAAAAAACATTTTCATTTTTTTGGCAGTTAAACAGGTTTTGAACAAACAAAAAACAAGGGGATGCACATGTAGTCAAGCATTTTCTGCTTTACAGCCATACAAGAACAACAAATCACAGAGCAACTTAGATCAGAAACACCATCATTAGGAATTATCCTGATCATCATCACCACCATGAAAACTAAAATAATTGCTAAACAAAGAACTCATATCAGCCCAGTAGGGTATATTATCTTTAAATCAGTAGTGACTACAGTTGAAACAAGACCGATTTGGTTATCCTATGGTTCCCTGCTGACTTACACATTTATCCATTGCACACCAGTTATGTTGCAGCAGTCTTTTTGTATTGATACATGGGCCTACTGCACCTCCTAACTTGCCAGTAAAGAGCCAGGTATTCCCACCTTTCCACTCATTTCACTGCTTTTGTGTCCTGCTAAAAGGAAATGCATGACCTGATTCAGCAAGACTCATTAACTGCCAGGGTGTGGGGTGCACCTGTCCTCTACACTGCTATTATTTTGGTGTATAAAACCATAATCATCCAGTTGACTTTTAGACAAAGAGTAAAACTTTGCCCAATCTAATCCAAGGCAGTGTCATTCCAAACGTGCTTGATTAGCCAAAAAACAAAGAAAACCCACCCAGAAATAAGTGGCAAAACAGAGCCACCACACAGATGGTCACAGATGGAATTAGGTGAACGTTATTTCAAAAGGGGAGTGTTATTTTCTCAGGCATTCTGTGGTGTAGTACAGCTATAATATTACCATGAATCAATCTGTAAGTTCAATAAATGAAATATACCATCTATTTGAAGTATTGCACTCACAACATGTCTAAACTTAATGCCTTGAAATTAGCTGCATGTATATTTAAGAGCCTCTGACATTCCTCCTCCAACATGAGTGCCATCTCGGAACGTTCCAGCAAGAGTTAAAGACCGTCGAATGCTGGGGAGGGTTCCACAACGTGGGAGCGGAGCGCCATCTAAATCGAGGCCAGCATTTGGAGCGCTGTTGCCAGTGGACTCTAGTCTTAGAGCTGACCGCATTACGTGTTTGGCCTGGTCTCAGGCGGAGCTGGGACCGCTACAGCGGGAAATCGGGGGGGGGGGGGGTCCATAAACACCGGCCCCTTGCTGCGTCGGCAGGCCCAATTTTGGGAGCTGTTGTCCCGCGTAGGTCCAAGCATCGCCCGCCGAGACACCAACTACAAAGCTGAGCGGCTGTCCATCTGTCTGCGGTTAGTGAAGTGTATAATGTAAAAAGTGTATAATATAATACAGTATATGAGCGGCGCGGGACGTGCTGTGGTGGAGACATGGCCTGGGACAAGTTTTTCCTCCAGAGAGGCTGTCCGAGTGAGGAAGCTGTTCATGGCTCACTTCTCGGCGGAGGGAGCGGGGCCTTTTGAGTCATCATGAACCTCTTAAGAGCTTTCCTGTCTAAATAGTTTAACCTCTTTATAATGTGTATTTTTTTATTCCTGCCTCTGTCTAGAAAACCGCTGGTGTCATGTAGCTCAGGGTGATTAGCCACAGTGTTTATCAGTATTTCCTCCATGCCATGCTCATGCAGTACTGTAGCATCTTCTGTGCACCGGATATTTTTTTTTTTTTTTTTTTAAAGAAGGCATAGCGCAATCGGGAAAAATAAATATGTATACTAATTTCAGCAGGTCCACTGATGATGACAGCATTGTATTTTTTTGCTTAGGGAGCGGGGGAGGGAGGGCTGTGGAAGACGTGGGCTGTAATTAAATGCCCCATTTCTACTAGGGCCACTGGGGTACAGAATGGAAAGGATCAGTATGGCCTGGAATAGGTAGTTTGTGTTTACATTACCATCTAAAAATAACAGTAGGGTGTGAGGACATGGGTGGGATTAGTTTAACAAAAGCTCCAGCAAAAATCATCTCTCTTCTGTTGTTGAAGATCTACTTTTTTTTATTTTTTTTTATTTTTTTTTACATGGGTACTATTTAGACTTCTATTGCTCAGAGTGGTGTCAACCTAGCCATGTCGGTTTACAAGGATACTTTTTAGCTTGCTTTTAATTGGACATTGAATTCAAGTCAGCTCCAGGATTACAATAAAAGGTAATTACAATAAAAGCAGTTTTTTAAAAATGTTTTTTTTTATCACTTGCAATTTTTTCTTACAAAAAAAATCAGGAAAATATTGATTAAAATCTGAAATCAGATTTGGTATAAACGTCAGTTTTTACTTTAAAGCCATATCGCCCAGACCTACCTCCAAGGGTTTGTGTAAATATTCACCCTCTATTCTGAACATTTAAAATAAGAGGGGTTTGGCCCTTGTTTAATAATGTCAGTCAAGGGAATCATATTTTGAAACAAAAATAAATAGAAGAAATACGACATTGAAAAATCTTTAATTAATAGTAATATTCTGCTAGTAAAATTGTTTTTGGTTTCATTTATTGAAATACAAAACCTAAAAAAATTCAAAACTAAAATATTAATATTAATAAAAAATAAAAAAATCTAGAAAAAGTTTTTTTTTTCTGAATCCAGACAGAATGTCTGTGAACCCGAACCTACGTTGAAAATGGCTTTAACCACCGCAGTAGCTGGATGCAAACCTGGACCTACCAAACAGGAGTCACCAACACTAACCATTCAGTCAACATGACATGAGAAAACACAGCGATTCAATAATATATATACTTACAAGATCCCCATGTTTGATTCGTGACTAACACTGATTTCTTTTTAATTTTCGTCTGTTTGCAGTTAACTGCAGTGTGCTGCTTATTTGAAACTTTAAACTATAGCTTACTCTTACACAAACAAAAAAATCTGTTCCGTACTGTACTGGCACTGGTGGAAATGGGGCAAATATGTCGGGGCGTTGCTGGGAGGTGAGGGTGTACCTAGGAGGAATCTCTCATTCAGCGTTCAAAATGGTGGCAGCAAGAGTTTCAAAAGATTACTCAAACATACATACATTAACATAAACACTTTAGGCATGTTTTAAATGAGGAAATGACATAAGAATGTTATGCAGAGCTTTGAGAAATATATTTTACATGCCAACCCCCCTTTAAGAAGTCACTGTTTGGAAAACTTAATGGGAAAGATTTAACACACAGTGTGGACAAATTATGATTTCATTTTAATTTGAAATACATCTAAACTAAATTGAAACTGGACTTTTTAGAGCTCCCCCTTGGTGTGTCAGTTGTTGGCTTTCAGGGGACCCAAGATCCCCTTTGCTCCCACATAATTTGAACACTAAACATAACCATCTTTTCAATTTCTAGCAAGATTGGCCTTAATATTATTAAACTTTAATATAATAAATGCTTATTAATAATTGGCTTACAATATCATTAAAAATTGGTTACAATGTGTGGCTCAATGCATAAATTCCTGGAAAACATGATTGGTCTTTGTGGGGTCTTATTTTTTGATTGGTAAGCTTTCAAATGCAATGCGCTTACATTCACAATTTCATGCAACGCAGCATGATAGTTTCTTGATTTTGTTGACGATGGACAAGCTTTATGTAAAAATGTCTTGGTCATTTACCATTATTGTGGCAGCATATGAAGCATCAGTTTTCTTTCACAAAGATATTTTTCGTGTTGACATCATATTGGGCTGATGGAAATGGTAGCTGTGTAGCTGTCTTCTGTCCTTTCTTCTGTTTTATTTCTAGTTTGACTTTCTTTTTTAATCAAATTTGTCCAGTTATCCCAATCATTTGAGATTGACTGAGATTTCAATTTAGAGTTCTTTAAGCCCATCTATGTAAATGATCAAAACCATGCCATTAGAGCCATAAAGGTTAATCTTCACAGACAAATGGTGGGCAGTGGCACTGACGAGATAAACTCTGGAGTGTGCTGCCCTGCTATTTGTCATACTAAGCCTTTCCTTAAGAAAACGCAGCCGGACACCTTGATCCGCTTAAATTAACTGTCAACATAAATGCAGCGCTGGTCGAGGAAAATAAAACAGTAAGGATAAAACTCCCACCCTGCTCTGCAGCTGAAGTCAGTTTGACAGAAAGGTCGAAACTGTGTGGACCACAGGAGCAGAGACGGCTCACAGAGATGAGTTTGAGATCCATAACAAACTCTGAAAGTGCTATCAACCTACTGAACTTGACCTTAGCCCCCACAATAGATGCAATTTTGAAGAAAAAAAAGCACATCTGTCCCTGCCAGCAAGCCAAAAGAAAGCAGTAATTTCTGAAAAAACAAAAGGAACCGATATAAGCCTACAAGAGGGCAGATTGCTTTTGAAAATGTTAAGGCAGACAACAGTGGGGGAGCCATATTTTAATTAGAGATAGTCTTTTGCAGCTCATGTGCAAGAATGCTACAGCAGGCTCCAGCAGGTGGTGTTTTCATACATAATTTTAAAAAGGCAATTAACCGAGACTAAAATCCTATGCAGCACAAATAAGATACTGATCCGCACGTGCTCTTCAGTTACTTGCGCTGCAAACAAAACTATTTAGCTTCCATGTCTGAATTCCATTGAGTATGTTAAAAATTCATGTTTTCTTTATTTTAATTAACAATGACATTGTAGTTCAGCAGATTCATGTGCCAGACGGTACACACCACTTAAATTCACACCTTTTTGTGAGCTTACTTTTCAGCTTTGCCAATTAAGAAAGAGTTACTCTCTGTGATATTTCATTACGTTCAATTTTCTTCCTTTGGGTAATCCAAGGTACATAACAGGTTCATATTTAACAGTTTCAAGGGATTCAGTGCTGCTTATAAGTTTGAACCCAACTAGACTCTGCTTTGACTAGTGTTTTGAGTTTTTAATCAGTCTGTTGGGTCACACACAGCCATGAGGTGGCGCTACTCTGCTCTAGCCCCACAGGAAGTGGGGGCGTGGAAATCTATAAATAGGGGTGCTCACCCAGCTGCTCGCTCTTAGCCAAGTAGCCTCTGGCCGGGACGGACACAGGCAAGACTCAATGAAACATTCCTTCGCGGGCGAAGGATACACTTCTGAGTTCAAGGAGGAACTACTTCGAGCAACACCGACGGACGACTGATCAGGTGACTGAAAAACATTGATAAACAAACCCTGCTTTTCTGCCTGAACTCTGCAGACCGTTCCACATGCTGCTGCCGGCAGCAGTGGGCAACAGAAGAGAAACATAATCTCTAACCTTTTTCCTTGGCTAGCAGAGGAAGGCAGAGTTTCTGGAGAAACAGTCATTGGAAAAAGTCTTTGCATTAAATGAATACATTGAAAAAATTGTTTAAACATCAAAAGCTTACTGTCATCCGTTATAACTTTTTTTTCAGCTATGTTCAAGATCGTAGCTCACAAAATTACAATAATCGTATTATTACCATGTCACCAAAGAGCAATTAGGTTGCATCATTCCAAACTTCGGCGTCAGTACCTAACGGTATGTCCACCTGAGACAGTTGTCATTTCATAAAAGGTATTAAAAAAAGGGTAGTCAGTAATATAGACAGATTAATATTCAATGAATACATTCAATTCCACTAAATGCAATTCATATATTGAAAGCAAAATCTGTAGCTTAAATTCAAGTTGATAAAAGGAAAATCTATATGATGATTTATACAGTGAGGAGGCTTAGATGGTCAGAAGAAATCTTTGAGTGTTGGAGCTTAAAGATGTGAGGCAAATGTTATGGGAGTTTCACTTTCCTCCACATAAAGACTGAGGATTAAACTGCACTAACTGCAATACAGGTATGTAGCTGTCAAAATCATACTTTGAGGACCACACAGTCCATGGAAAGCCCACCGATATTCTTTATTGTTAAATATTTTTTTGTATTAAAAGCAAATACTACTAATATTGATGGTTAAAGGGAAAATAAAATACACTATGGTGAAACTCTCCTTCATCCTGCTCAGTTTCTGTAAAAACAAGACATTGCACTGCAGCCAATTATGTGCAGAATAGGGTTTTACTTCTATCTTGAAAGTCCATACAAACTAATTTTACTATGTTCTTTAGTTTTAAAGTCATAAAATCAGTAATATTTTGCTTTGATTCAATCCAAGAGAAACAAACTACCTTGCCACTAAAAAAAGGACAGGAGGTTTGGTTAGTTTTTGACCTCCGCCAAGGAGGTTATATTTTTGCCAAGGTTTGTTTCTCCATCTATCTGTTAGTTAGCAGCATAAGTGAGCAATTGATTGGTGGATTTCGATGGTATTTTCAGAAAATGTCTAAAATGGGACCAGGGAGAAGTTATTAAAATATAGAGGTGATTCGAAAACCACCATTACTGCTGTTAAAAGTGTTTTCATGGTCAGATCTAATTACATCAATTAAAGCATTAATTACAAGGGGAGGTGGACTACCTCTGAGCGTTTTCTAGTAAAAGTTGATTATAAAGGGATAAGCAGATGTAGCAACTGACTTGATAAATATTTGGATGGACCATAGCATGAATAATAATACCAGATGAAAATTGTTAATTTTGTGTTTTTTGGTCATTTTAATAAGAACGCGTATTTGCTGTGACATTTCAGAATAAAGAAAAAAAAGTTTACATTACTTTGGTGTGCCATTGATATTTACATAATCCAGAGTAGGAGATGTATTTGAATGAAAAACAAAAGTCATGCTGTTGGGAATACCCCCTCTGGTCAGAAGGACAGGACAGTACCACTGCAGCATTCCAAAAAAGAATGGTTAAATACTGTAGAGGGCTGAATTAGGATTTAAGATGGTTTTTAACCTGTACAAGTTATCTTAACATTCAGCTCGGGTGAATGTTAAGATATGTGTTTCAGGTCAGTAATTTAGTTAATTGCAGTGGGAGCAATGTACCTGGTGTAGGCTGTATAGAAAGTTCTGCATTGTAGCTGCTTGAAATACCTTAATGTTGCGTTGCTTTTTGCGTTCCACATAAACATTCTGCATTATTCAGGTATAAAACAACCCTATTTGATACATATGTGTATTGAACCGACCGGCCAGTAACATCCTATTACAAGGGGTGAGGAGAAAAATGTACCCTTCACTTCAACCATCTTTTCAGTAAAACTGCTCCTGCCATTCTTTTTCTGTAACCAGTAACCAGTCACACATTCCTTTGGCATGTTCGTTTTAAAGCTATCGTTTCAGTTTCAGCAAAACAATCAGTTATGTTTTTACCACAAGAGAGTTCCAGATGGTACCTTCACAAACACTACATCCACTTCCATAATCAGTAAAGCCTGTCCTTTTTTTGCTGATGTGAGTCAAAATAAATTTTTTAGATGTGCATTTTAAAATTACTTTACTTTCGGTTTCCTTGTTATAAAAAAAAAGTGCATATAGGTGTGGGGACTTACTATCATTGCATTTGGCAATGTCCTTTAATTAACAGATTTTGGAAAAAATATTGCCACAGAGCTTCGCTCAATCTTTCACCAGACGATCCCTCTGAACCCGGTGCTGTTCATACTGGGTCTATCTGTAGAAGGGCTCTCCCTATCCTCGGTACAAATGTTATTGTTATGTAAACTTTTACATTTAGCAATGCGATGTGTACTATTTCAATGGATTCAGAGACAACCCCCTACTGTGTAACAGTGGTACAGAGAAACTTTCAAAGTGTTACCAACGGAACATCTTAGTGCCACTATAAACGGCAAGGTTGATGCATTCTGTAGGATATGGAGGCCTTTGCTTGATTATCTACCACGGGACCTTGGTGTGCTGTTGCATACAGGGGGATCACATTTTATTTTAGACATAATAATTAATGTCTGTATTCCCCTGCCCCTTTTTCTTTTTTTCCCCCCCTTGTCTTTAAATGTGGAGCACTGTACATATGTTGGCCCAGACACGTAACTCATGTAGCCTACCTGCATCGGTTTTCTTTGGCTGTGCTGAATTGTTGCTGCATGTATTATTCTAAAAAAAATAAAAAAATCATTGTTCAAATAAAAAAAGTACATATTTGAATACATCTTTTTTTCCACATCCAACTTGCCTATAGCCACTTGAACCTGTCTTTCGTGAACATCAAGTCAACAATTATTAAACACACATCTCACAAGCACATTTATAACTAAATATTAATGCACTGCTTACGTGACCTCAGTTAACTTTGTTTGAAAATCTAATTTTATAATTTTGGGATTATGTAATTGACTCTATATGAAAGACGTATAGAGATTTATATTTGCTCCAACTAAAGCTAAATTAGTTCCGCGTATAAAGAAGTCTCCATGGACTAGGGATCCACTGTATGTAGTGTAAAAATTGATTTTCTATGAGCCAAAAGAAAATGGCGGAAAACTACAAGTTCACTAAGAGATCTACAAAAAGAGGCTGAACAGATACTATTTAACTTTTAAAGATGCAAAGGAATAGTTATTTTCTGAAATCATTAACATAAATGGTAATAATGCTGACTGGTTTTGCAACCGTTGAGACTAACTCATCTTCCAATGACAGTAGCTCATGAACTAAACTACCACCACGGCCTGCAATGAATTTCCCCTCTTTTTTACTGAAAGGTTCTAACAATCAGATGTTCAGTCTATGCTTTAGTACAGAAACCACAGCATCCCCAATCAACACCAAATTAGAGAAAATGTATTTATTGAATGAGTTAAATCAAATAAACCTTCATGAAATAATTAAGCAATCAAAGTCCTCCTCTTGCTGCCTTGATGTATTACAAAGCTTTCTTAAAGAAAATTTTCCCTGTCATTATGTCTGATCTGATTTAAATAGTTAACTCATCCCGCCTGCCTGGTGTTTTCCCCCAGGCCTTAAAAACAGCAGTCAACTCAAGAACAACCTGGACAACACACTAATGCAATCTCTAATATCCCATTCATCAGCAAGACTATCGAAAAATATGTTTCAGCAGTTAAATAGTTTCCTAACAATGACCAACCACTTTGTTACTTATTGGTCTGGTTTCCATGCTCATCCCAGCACTGAGACTTCCCTCGTCAAACTTTTTAATGACATTCGCATTGATATATAAAACCACAGTGCTGGCTCTTTTGGACCTCAGTGCAGCGTTTGACACTGTTGAAAATAAGATACTACTGAACGACTAGAAAGCTGGGTCAGACTCTCTGGTACAGTACTTAGCTGGTGTGAGTCCGTTTTTAATTTTTAAACATTAACATACATTTTTTTTTATGCTTTTCTTAGATTTTTTTTTTAATCAAATGCAATTTTTTTGTTTCTCTGTTTTTATTTTTTATACTTCTATCATATATTTTTTTAACCACCAAATCTTGTAAAGAGCCTTGAATTGCTTTGTGTTGAAAATGTGCTATACTAATAAAATGACCTTGCCTATAGGCAATTATTAGTGTGCAGCATCAGCAGCCTACCCAGGATCTTTCCCTAAGTGTATTTATTTTAGAGTAACTAAAAACTAATTGTCAGAAAATTACTTCAGTCAAAAAGAGCACAAAAACTTCTCAGTTTGTAGGACTCTTTAAATGACTTCCATCCTTCCCTTTACCTGTTCAGTGTTATCAAAAATATCCCCGAAAAGTGTTAAACGTGGGTATGGTCTCCCTATATTAAGGTATATCAAGGATCCCACCCCTAGTTACAAATCTTGCTGCACACTGCGTACTTACTGGGCTGACTATGCAAGGAGATATGCAAGGAGATGGAAAGAAAAGTCAACCTAAACTCAATGTTATATATTTTGTCCACAAACTATAATTTCTTATTTGATTTCTCTAGGTATTTACTTCAACTTCGTCTATGTGTGACTCTGTGCTGTTGACTATAAGGTTAAGTCTAATAGACAGTGTCTTAAAGTGTTTGTTCCACTTGAACCATTTTTGTTTCTGTTTTGCATAACCAATTTCATAAATAAATACTAGTAATTATTTGGTGCTGTAGAGATCCACAGGTTCAATTGGGTTTCAATTCAAAAATACTTAATTGATCCCAGAAAGAAGATAAGTGTTATTTTTGTAGCTTACACTAATTAAATTAAAATGTCACAATTTACCATTTGCCCATGCATAAACACTCAGTAGATTCTCGGGTTTTTCACATCAGGAAATTAATGCTGTTATTGTGAAGATGTACACGGCTATTTCCACTAATGAATTAGCACTAACTTAAGTCCAGAAACATCACTTTAACGAAGTAATGCACATTTTAACTCGCCGGTAATTCACTATGAAATGTAATGAAGCAGTTAGCCAAAATGCATACATCAACATAAATATGGTAAATTTATACTCTGCACCGCACACAGCAAGCTGACATCCCAAGTGCACAGTAAGATAACATATGTATGTAACATAATCATATAAACTCAATAAGCCAATAATGATATACTCAACTAATTTGGACACACATGCTGTTGCACAGCAGTCCGTAGTTTAGCTGGTTAGGAAGTAGAGATGTGTTGTGGGCTGAATTATAAACAGCGCGGTAAACTGTGTATAGGTTAATTGCGTTAATTCTACGAATTGATTGACCTGCATTAATGCATTAATTATGACAGACATAACATTTAGCAGTTTTTTTTTTTTTTTTTGTGTTATGTTATGTCATGTTTGCCTTTTTTGGTTATATAGGGCATCGCTCTTGGCTGATAGCATGCCCAGAATCCATAGTGTCTCACATCTAAACAAAATAACCTAGAAATTAAGCACTGAAATGCACATTGCTTTTCAGTCTGGTTAGTACAGTTTTTCAGAACCGGTGCCATTATGGTACTTGATATCAGTACCCATCCCTAGTCAAGGATGATCAGCCGCTATCCCCAGAGCTCCTGGAAGGGTTAGAGGATTACCTTCCTCTGTCTCCTGGGAGTCTTCTTCAGCCAATTTCCTTCATTGCTGGCCTTCCTACTAGGTCCTTTGCCACCGGCCTTCAGCCAGGCTCCATTGTTGCCAGCCAGCCATCTGTGGATGACCTGCTGAAACTTCTGATCATTAAACCTCCTACTTTTTTTACGTGTGTCTTCGTGTGGGTCCATACAACTACCATCATAGATATATCACAGAATCTGTCTCTGAAAACACAAAGGGGAACTGATTAGTTCTAGTATTGGAAAGAACGGGCTAATGACTTAAAACATTCTTGCCTTGCTGCTTAATGAATCTAAAGAAAACATTAGGAAGATGAAAAGGCCCAAATATTTAGCAAATTCTCAAATTTACAGCTCTAGGGAAATGTGAACCCATATTTGAATAGCTTAGGTCGGGAATGTTTTTTTGTGTGTTTTTTTTCCCGTAGATAATATGTAGTAAAAAGACAACCCCCCCCCCCCCTAAAAAAACAAAAAACAAAAAAAACCTTGACATTGATTGTTGGCCCGGGAAGGTTAAGCATAAGAAAAAAAAAATCCATGTATTTGGGAAAAAAAACAAAAGGGGATTATTATGATTTTAGTTCTTTCAATGAAATGAAGAACAAAATCTACTGGGATTTGTTTAAAAACTTTTAATATGCCCATCATTTTGCAGCAACAGAGTGTCTTGCTTAAAATGAAAATGCACCGTGGTTTGCCTCAAGGGTTTGTGTTAAGCACATACATAAGAGACCTGATTTTACTCAGTATTCGTAAGCTGTAAAACACGCTACACAGGTTGAAGAGGTCCCAAATTATTTGCTGCAACCTCATAAAAGATGGGGAAATTGTGCTGGTTTTTCCGCTGATACACAGAGCTGAGGTGAAGGACGGGGTTAGGTTGAAGCTGTTGTTACAAACACACCTAGCATATGCACACACAGCCAGAAGCAAAAGTGCCTTTATCATTATTGATCTTTCCTACAGTGATTGTGTAGAGGATTATCATACATAAAAAAACAGGTTTTATAAAATATGTTTGAACAATTCATGAACTTTTTTGTTTTCCACATACGGTAAACAATAAGGCTCACAACCTTATTATCTTGTTGTTAAGATCACTTGTCTTCTACTACTTTGAACCCCTGAACGTTTACTTTAATTCAGCACAGGAAAAATAAAAGAACAGTTGAGTAGAAAGAAAAAAAAAAGAAAAACATGAACAAATATTCCCGTTAGCTCACTTTGGGATCCGATTCGAACATGATCGATTACTGTGTCCTGAAATGCTAGCTCCTTGTGGATAAGACACCTATTCGATTGAATATATTTGCTGCTACACCTAGCTTTAGTTTGCAATAGACAGGGCCTTAGTTCGACTTGTCTCAAAGGGTTTCATTGTCAAACACCTTTTAGCATTCTTATGCCATATGGTTTTTTATTATTATTGTATTGTTGCTTATAGTTACATTTTTGTGTTTTACTTTCTTTAATCTGTGGTTATTTTAAAACACTTTATACATAAAGCTGATACGGTATAATAACTATCAGTTCAATTTATCTCTTGCGGGTCAAAACAAACTCAAAGGTATTACTTCCTCCTTAAACACTCTAAGCTATATTAAGTATACTTTGACTAAAACAGTAGTTCTTCGTGATTTTTGTCTATGGCCTTTGGTGATGGTACACTACGGAAACAACTGTATTTGTTCAGCCTCCTTTCTTATAGAATATAAAAACAGTTAAAAGTGGCTGTGATTTTAAAATATTTTCTTTGATCTCTTATATAGTCTTAAGAGGAGTAGATTTTGCCCTTTGGAAAATGTCTTCGAAAGGCATAGTTCTGATTTATTTGATGTGCAGTTCTGTGGAAGTGTTATCAGCAGAGTCCACACTATGTAGTCAACACTGTCTGAAAAAAACATAAATACACACAGGCTACCAGCTAGTTATTATGATGTGAGTTTCTTAGTCAGTTTCTCCCATCTTAAAATAATATGTTGCTACTTCATAGAAGTTCATGTGAATGCTAATTTACAAAGCTGAACCCTTTTGCATTATGCATATATAGCTACATATAGAGCCCAGGCAGATTGTTCAAACACCCAACTTAGATGCCGGTTAGCAGCAACAACCAACCATTGAGTTGGTTCTAACAAAATGAAAACGGGTATGAACAGGTCATCCAGTATGGTATCAAAGTTTTGTAGAATGTTTAACACCATGGTGTCTCTAATGATGAACCCCAATGCTTGCCTAGTTTTACTTACTGAATTGGCTTAGCAACTGTTTAGTTCAGAAAATAAGGGGTACTTGTTACAGATTTTAAGTTACACAATCTGGTTGTGTTAGTGATGGTGTTTCAGATGCATTGCTGAACATAGCCATTACTATATTTTTCTGCACTTTTGGGCCATTAAGCAGTCATCGTGTATATAGTTAGTGGGTATGTTAGGCAAATATTTGCAGCTGAATGGAAAACTCTTCTGACATCTTGTGAATATAGTTTCTGCTTTTCTACATTGACATTTCTCTATTGAACTACAAACATGACTGACCGGGGGGAGTGGAAGGTTTGCAGCACCCCCAACTGGATTTAAAGAGATTGCACCAAAACGACTTAACTAGAATCCTCAGAACAGGGATGGAAGAGGAGCCTGTAGAGCAGGGGTCCCCAACTCCTGTCCTCAATGTCCGGTGTCCTGCTGCTTTTAGGTGTATCTCTGCTTGAGCACACCTGAGTCAAATAATCAGGTCATTCGCAGGACTCCAGAGAACTTGACTGGATACCGAGGAAGTGAAGAACCAATTTGATTCAGGTTGGACCTGGGACACTTCTAAAAGTTCGTGGAGCCAGGACTCGAGGAGTGGAGTTATAAAACCCTGCTAAAGAGCTACAATAATGAGGAATTCAGACCTAAGAATTACAGTTCCATTTTATATATATATATATATATATATATATATATATATATATATATATATATATATATATATATAAATAGTGTTCAGCAGTGTTGAAACAAGGGATGCACCAGCAGGGCAAGAGCTCTCGAGGACTGGCGCTGCAAACCCCCGATCTATACTGTTGTGGATGGGGGGCCTGGTGCCTATCTCCACTGGGTGAGAGGTGGAGTACACCCAAGACAGCTTGTTAGTCCAGGGCTACATAGACAGACAGGTCAAACATCCATGAATCCTCATACTGAAGACAATTTGGAGATACCAAATAACTTAACAGTCCTGTTTTTAGACTTTGGGGGTAACCTAGAGTATGTTGAGAAAACAAACGCATAAACAGGGAAGAAAGAGCCCAGGCTGGGATTTAAACCCAGCACCTTGTTGCTGGAAGGCAAAACAGTGCTACCAAATGTGCCACTGTGCTGTCCTAGGGGAATAAACATTATTTCTGGTTAAACTTTGATATCAATGTCTCTTAACAAAGAAAGATAATAAAACAAAAAACAAAAGCAATAGAGTTTTTCGGACAGGTTGAATTAAAGGTTCTGAAAAAGATCAAGATGTTAAGATCGGTAATTTAGGGTTAAGCACATAAGCTGTGGCAGCAGATCTCAACAATGTTTCATATTAATCCAAACTAGAAGTTTCTTAGGCTAGGGTAAGAAGTCTCTGGAAACAATTGTTGCTTTCAGTCGTCAACTTGCTCAGCCTACATTTGAAGTTTTGTAGATGCAGATTTAAGACAAAATAAAAGGGATGTAAAATAACTGATAAATGTTCCTACTGTGGTTTCTAATACAGGAAGCCAAAGTTGGCATCAACAATGTGGACCTCTATATCCGTTAATTAATCTCCAGATAACTTGCACACACATAACAAGCTTTTTAACTTTTTTTTGTTTGTTTTTTTAAACCATCTTCCCGGCTTGTGTGAACTGACGGAAACAAACTGAGACATCATTATTAAATTCTGTCACTGACCATCTGAGGGGGGGTATAGTCGAGTCCAATCTGATGGTGATTAAAAATGGGAGAAGGCAGAAAGATACACAAGCTCCTCAGAGTTGAACTGTGGATGCCAGACTTGGTGTTGCCCATATTGTTTTTCCCTTTTGTCATAATCAAATGTCTGCAGAAAAGCTTTGGGATTTGTCCAACATGGCCTTAGAATTCCAACCTTTGTAGAAAAGTACAATCTGCTCCATTCTTGTTTATTGTTCAACAACACCCTCCAATAAGGATTTAGGAAACACTTGAATAAATTGGTGCATAATGTTTCCCGCATTAAACCTTACACAAAATACAGCTGTCGACGTTGGATGTTCCAGCAGAGAAAAGTTTGTTCATGTCTGGTGTTGATGAATTAATGACAAAAGGTTTATCAAAAGACTTACAGACTCTTCATGGTAGAGAGGCTCACAGCTGCTTACAGACCTAGCATTGCTGTGAAAAATTAAGTCTTGTGTGTATGAAATTGTGCAACCGTTTAAGCTGGCAAAAAAATATTTCTTAAAAAAAGAAACTTAGAGCAATTAATGCAACACATCTGAGTTTGATTAACATGCAGTTAACCTTAAGCATATTTAATGTTGTATTTGACGGTCAGAAAAAAGGACATTATGATTGATTTAACATGACTAAATAATACATTTTAAAAAACATTAGAAATAAATAAAACTAAAAGATTTTGTCATTTGACAAATCTGTAGATTTCAAAAGCATCAATTTATTTTTATAATGTTTAATATCTCTGCAAATGGATTAGTCATGTGCACTTATGCATTACAAATCATTTCCACACACATGTCTGTTTAGACAAAAAAAAAAAGTGTGTGTTGTCTTTAGCTGACAGTTGTTTGGATGCATTTCACATATTGTGCATCATATAAGCTGATATCCACATTGTTTGCTGGTAGGCTTAGAAAATGTCAGCCGTAGTGTTTTAGGATTTGGTGAACGTGTCTCGTGCCTAAGGACCTCTAACCACAGAATAGCTTTATACCACAAATCCACAATCCCCATAAGTCTTGTTTACTATACAAAGCAAGTACTTTCCTCTAAGGGCTTTAGAGAAAGCTAAGGATAGAGTGGAGCAATATACATAAATACGGCCCTTCATTTGTCTCTAAAAAGCCTTCCCTAGAAAACTGCACGTATATAATAGGAATAATTGTGGACAAAGTCGAGTAAATATTTGGCAAAAAATATAACAATTGGATGTATATTTTCAGATCGTGACAAGACCTGGGATAATCTCACTACTTGAATATTTGTAAGTGAATGTGATAGCATGACTAAATGCACTGTCAATGAAGTTGTATCACCTCCTTATAGCGCTGTCAAAAAAGTATGCTGGTCCTTTGTGAATTAACAGCGGTTGTACATTGTACAGTTGTGGCCAAAAGTTTTGAGAATGACACAAATATTAGTTTTCACAAAGTTTGCTGCTAAACTACTTTTAGATTTTTTGTTTCAGTTGTTTCTGTGATGTACTGAAATGGGATTACAAGCACTTCATACATTTCAAAGGTTTTTATCGACAATTACATGACATTTATACAAAGAGTCAGTATTTGCAGTGTTGTCCCTTCTTTTTCAGGACATTTGCAATTCAACTGGGCATGTTCCCAATCAACCTCTGGGCCAAATCCTGACTGATAGTAACCCATTCTTTCATAATCACTTCTTGGAGTTTGTCAGAATTAGTGGGTTTTTGTTTGTCCACCAGCCTCTTGAGGATTGACCACAAGTTCTCAATGGGATTAAGATCTGGGGAGCTTCCCGGCCATGGACCCAAAATTTCAACATTTTGCTCCCCGAGCCACTTAGTTATCACTTTTGCCTTATGGCACGGTGCTCCATCATGCTGGAAAATGCATTGTTCTTCACCAAACTGTTATTGGATTGTTGGAAGAAGTTGCTGTAGGAGGGTGTTTTGGTACCATTCTTTATTCATGGCTGTGTTTTTGGGCAAAACTGTAAGTGAGCCCACCTCCTTGGGTGAAAAGCAACCCCACATAAGAATGGTCTCATGATGCTTTACTGTTGGCATGACACAGGACTGATGGCAACGCTCAACTTTTCTTCTCCGTACAAGTTTTTTCTCAGATTTCCCAAACAATCGGAAAGAGGCTTCATCGAAGAATGTGACTTTGCCCCAGTCCACAGCAGTCTATTCGCCATACTTTCTGCAGATTGATCAATCTTCCAAAAGTCTTCGCCTCACTGTGCCTGCTGCCATTCCTGAGGAAGCTCTGCACTGGTGGCGCTCCGATCCCGCAGCTGAATCATCTTTAGGAGACAATCCTGACACTTGTTGGACTTTCTTGGATGCCCTGAAGCCTTTTGAACAAGAATTGAACCTCTTTTTTTGAAGTTCTTGATATTCCTATAAATTGTTGATTTAGGTGCAATCTTAGAAGCCAAAATACCCTTGCACGTGAAGCCATTTTTATGCAACGCATTGATGGCTGCACGCGTTTCTTTGCAGGTCACCATGGTTAACAATTGAAGAACAATGATTTCAACAATCACCCTCCTTTCAACATGTCATGTCTGCCATTCTAACCCAATCAGTCTGACATAATGCCAGTCTTGTGCTCGTTAACATATTCACCTGAACTAACAAGACGATTACTGAAATGATCTCAGCAGGTCCTTTAATAACAGCAATGAAATGCAGTAGAATGTTCATGGCAAAGAAGGACTATGCAATTCATCTGATCACTGTTCATAACATTCTGGAGTATATAGAAATTGCTATTAAAAAAACTCAAGCAGCAACTTTTCCAATTTACAATATTTTTAATTCTCAAAACCTTTGGCCACAATTGTGCAATGAACAAAACTATAAAAGCAACCCATGTTTTTGCTCCTGTTTTTCATAAGTTGAACTCAAAGATCTAAAACATGTTGTCTATACACACAGAAAAAAAGGCTCTCAAATATTGTTCACAAATATGTCTAAATTTGTGTTAGTGGGCACTTCTCCTTTAACAAGATAATCCATACAATTTATCAGGTGTGGCATATCAAGGTGCTCATTTGACAGCATGGATATTGCACAGGTGTGCTTTAGACTAGTAACATTAAAAGGGCACTCTGTGAAACTGTGAAGTTTGATCACACAGCTTAAAGCCACAACTGTCACAAGTCTTGAGAGAGCATGCAATTGACATGCTGACTGCAAGAATATTTACCAGAGCTCTTGCCTGTGAAATTAATGTTAATTAGCCAGCATACTCAGACATGTCACCCATCGACCATGTTTGGGATTGTCTGGGTCAGCATATATGACAGCGTGTTCCATTACCACTCCAAACAGCCATTGAAGAGTGGACCAACATTTTACAGGCCACAGTCAAGAATCTGACCAACTCTGTATTGGAGATGTGTTGCACTGCATTAGGCAAATGGTGCTTACAACAGATACTGACTGGTATTCTTGCACCCCCCCCCCCCCCCCTGAGTTTTCATGAGTTCAGCTCATGAAAACCAGAAGCTAAAATTAGTGTTGTACTTGTGTTTTTGTCCGAAGCGAGACTAGGAACCCAACATGCCTAGCTATGAAGTGATTGGTCTGGTAAAGTGATGTTACTCTCTTTGCTTCCAGAAAGTTCAAATATAGTGAAGGACTACAACAACCAGAGCGGGGTAGACTGCAAGCACTGGAAGTGCTTTGTAGAAATGGATGGTATTTATCGTGAAAGGCCAGCGAACAATCAGGGAGAGTGAGCTAGATACCGTCTTCAACACTGGCATCTGTAACGTCCGAAAAGGGAGAGTGATGGCTGATTTTTACTGGAACTTTACTACACTGAGCCCACCTATGTCCTAGGCCACTGCAGCATTCCTGAAATGGCAATGGAAACACAACCACACTGTTCTGTTCCAGGCTTACCCAACACAGCCAAGGCCGAGGCGACCTTAGTGGGAAAGGGGCGTTTGTTGTTTTAGGACCTCGATGAATTGTCATTATAGTTGAAACCACAAATTTGATTTATTCTATTTCCATAATTCTTTATGGCAGTGTGTGTGTTATCTGAAACCTTTGCAACAATTTGAAAATCCTACTGTCTTAACCAGTACTTAAAGATGGGGTAAAGAACAGGGAGGGAGACCTGCAGGTTCATCTAGAACTTGCGGGAGGGACGACTCTTCTGGTCTATGAATCCCTTGGGAGGATTTGTGCTGTTCTGGAAAGAGTATAGCAAGCTGATAGTGACTAGTTATTCAGGTTTTCTGCTCGGGTACCCAGTCTGTAGTCTGCTGCTTTACAGACATGCAGCCGGTAGCATGACAACTGTAGTTTTAAAACTTTTTTACTTTGGTATGCATGATGGATCCAACTAATTTACTTTCTAAATATTTATGTTTACAGTGTTCTTTTTTTCATTTTTTTACATAATTAATGAAAAGCCCTGCAGAAAGAAGATCTTAACAATTAAATCCATTTTCACCAAAACAAAATGGTGCCAGTTTGTTGCCTGCAGTGGGTATAGGCTTTATTATTTGCCCTGTGTCACTGAGGCGGAGATCTGTATTCAGGGATGTGCTGCATTTACTCTTGATGGAGTACTGCTCTTGTGTTCACTTCTGGTAGACTCCATTACTTCTCCATATATAGATGACAGTGGAGAGAGGATCTACAGCAAATTTGATCAGTGAGATTACAAACCCCTGCGTACTAGATCATTTAAACCTCATCTCTGTTGCCTGGAAGGACCACAATACATTACTCCCTCTGTGCAGTGAATCCATCAGTCCCCTTTCGCCCCGCTGCTGCATGTCTTTTGAGATCAGATCAAGGGAAAGGATGCTGAGAGAACAGGGATCCCGAGTTGTCGGGGTCAACAGTATGTGAATTGACTTCTACAATGATCAACGGCTATGTGACAATCTACTGTAGGAACCATCCGCAAGTCTTTTGCTCCAGTCCTTACATAGCAGTGGAACATACATATCTCTGTATATTATTGTGAACCATAATAGCAAAAGCCAAGAGTCATTATTATTTGAAATGTAATCACATTTACATTTTTTTGTAAAATACTTTTTTTTTCAGTTTTAAATCATTGACAACATAAATCCGTTTGGGATAATGCAGGTATAAAGTTTTTTTTTACCACCTTACATATGAATATGGTTTTAAAAAGCTATGCAATATTTAACTATGGAGACATGTGGAAGTGTTTCACTGAATCCTACTTTTGTTTTCAGATTTGTTGTTTCGTCAGTTTTGGTCGGTGGGGTGAAGTATAAGGACCCTATAGACCGTCACATGCTCGTACAAGTATGATATTCAATGTTCTAGAAGATTATGAAGGCAAAACTATGGGCTTGTGAAAATACACAATTCCTATGGCACTTGGTTTCACTTGTTGGATAATGCAATATTCAAAGGTTTGCTTATGCCTGGTGGGTTACTTCCTTGGCCTGATTTGACCTTTGGTGTATGCAGCTTTGACCAAATGTGAGTGCTCTTACTTTCCCTTTGGTTCTAATCTTGGACCACTGAGACATTTAGAAATGCTGAAAGGTCTGATACAATCATTTTTTTAAATGTTGTGGTCTTTAGTATGAATGAATTCCTTCTGAGTTGTTTTATGTGAAAAAAAAGGTTGTGGCACGCCTTTTTCAGGGAGGCTGGAATCTGTCAGAGTTGGTGAGGAAAACAATATTACAAGTCTAACTCATTAAAATTATGCAAATGTATCACCTTTTATGGACTAACAGCAATGCTACTCTTTTGATACCGTCAAACAAATGGTGTTCGAAGCCAAAGTCCAACAGTTTCTTGCTCACCCCTCTTTTTTGGGTTAAAAAACAACATTGATGTGCTATGTCCACAAATAACACGTCCAAACGTATTCTGCCATGTTGTGGAGTTGCTAATGGTTAGATTCTATTAACAGAAGCGTGCTCTGCTTGTTCCTGGCTGCAAATAAGATACAACCTTGCCAAGGGCTGTCACAAGCAAAGTTAGGAAAGACGATGAATGCTCATTTTTTTCTGTGACGTTGAAGGTACTGGCTTTTTCTGACTCCCTCGTTTTTGCCATATATTTCCGTTTTGTAGTTAATCCAGGCAATGAGGGTTGGAGAAAATGTTTATGAGCAGCATGCACATGCAAATCAGTGTGACCAAATGTATTTAAAAACTTTTAATTCAACCACTTTTATATTATGGAATGTGCAGTTCACATTGTCCACCCCATTTTTTGAGGCATCTTGAGACTTGATTTAATTCAGTTGAGATTATTTACACAGCACATTCAGAACGTCATCTCAAGGCATTTTACAAGAAAAGTCATTTCGATATTATTGTGCAAACATTCCAACCGGAATTTTTTTTTTTATAAGGGATACCAACATATTCCATTGAGTCATTGACGTGAGCTTGTGCCCTGATTATGCAGACTCCAACCACATCAATCCCTCATACTGAGCAAGCACATAGAGAGTGGGGAGGAAAAGCTCCCTTTTAACGGGAAGAAACCTCCAGCAGAACCTCGCTCAGTACAAGTGGTCATTTGCCAGGACCATTTGGGGGTTGAGAATACAAAGCAGAGACAAAAAAAACCCACTCAAAACTGAAGGAACCAATGTAAGAATACTTTATGTATTGAAGAAAGTAAAAAAAAGCTGATAATGGGACTTTGAGGATCTTTTGACACTGGAAGCATAATCTGAATTGATACTCTCCATCAACATGGCCTTATAGCTCAGCAGGATGCAAATCAGGTGTAACTTCTATAAAGAGACAAAAAAAGAACACTCAGAAACCACCCCCAAACATTTTAATTTTCGACTAGTAAACTTAGTCAAATTTCCTGATTACACAACTTATCCGCTGTGGATGCAACTACGTGCACACTATGGTCATTCTAGATTCCACACTTAAACCTTACCATTTACTCAACTGTCAATGATCTGAATGTGCACCAATATTTATTTTAGCAAGACTGTTAATTCTGAATGTTGAACTTGCCCAGTTGTAAAATGTCTGGTTTGGTTAGAGATACAACATCTTGGGTTAAGCCAGTTTGGAGCGACAAAAGAGATTGATACATCAAGTAGGTAAATAAGACATAACAGGGATGAGCCTGAAATACTGTCTGACATGACCACATTAGCCTCAGAATATAGTGTCTTCAAGGCAAGGTGCACTCAAAACCATTCAGATTTTATTTGTGTTTGTTACATTTATCGTTTAAAGTTTTGCCAAATTTCTCACTCATTCCTGGGCTTTACTTTCTTCTTAAGCATCAGTTGCGAACATTAGGGAAAGACAGTGATAGAGCAATCAAGATTTACAGATTAACCACTGACAAACCTTCACTGGTCTTTGTCTGATTGGCTAAAATTTGTCATTTCGTGCCTCATTTTGAGTCTGAGATTTTTTTTTTAAACGTAGACAAATGTATGAACAGGAAAGAGATGTTTAGAAATGGGAAATATGAATGGAATCATGGATCTACAGCTGAAAGACCTGTAGCAACAGTATGACGCCAATATGTCAATATGGATGAAAATCTTTGGGAAATATTTCCTGCACCTAGTTTTAACCATACTATGAAGAGATTAGGCAGTTCTGAAAGCAAAAGGGTTCAATCCAGGTCTTTTGTGGTGTTCCTTTGAATAAGAGACGTGAATGTACGTTGAAAACTATTATGACAAGAAAAATACCTTAAATGTCATATGTACAGCCAATCCAAAGTTGTCGAGGAGTACCATTAACGTGTATGTGATATAAGTAAATAACTCTGTGTGCTCTTTCTCGTACCTTTAGTCAAACAATCTCAAAATCAGAAGTAGCTGGAAAAACATGTGATGAAAACACACAGATTTCTCCCTGTGATGGCCCTGAACATCCTGTTCTCATAAAATCATTGCGCCCTCTTCACGCTCATTCTTATCTTGCCTTTCCTCAAAATCTTGACATTGTCTCGCATCAGCCCACCCACTGCCAGACTGCCCTCATTTGCTTGTGGCATCTGTTTCTTCCTTTATGCTACCGAAATGCCCTGACAATCTAAACTATTGGTGGAGTTGGAAAGCTGCCCTCAATTTATTCATTTATTTTTCAAAATGAAAAGTGTGAGCAGGTTTGTAACCACTTCATCTGCCTGACACCTCTGTGAAAGCACTTGAGCCAACTGTTTACTTTTTGGGTTAACATAATCCTCTATTAAATTCCTTCCCCAGATGTCTGTTGTTTATTATTTAAAAATGGAACAACCTTGATGTACAAAGTAGCATAAGAAAAAAAAATTGAATAACTCAACTTCAGTATAGCCTCAGCCCATCCTCAGGAGAAACAATTATAATTTTTTACTGTGACTTTTAAGAGCTGCTTGAGGGCCAAGCAGAAACAATGACAAGGACATCTCCCTGTTTATGGAACTGTATGAATATTATATTTGCTCCCTGCTGCGAAGTCGGACAATCAGACCGATTCGACTGCCACGCTCAGGCACACCACCCCTGCCTTTTGTTCCCCCACATCTCTAAACATTTTCTTTTGCAGCTGCCTGAGCTAATGCTGTCATTAGACTACTGGATCCTGTAGCCAAATTATAATGTGATCTCCTGCATCATCTATTCTTCTCTTCCCCCCAGTACTGATGAATAGCTTAAGGTCAGACTATCAAATTAGTGGATGCCATTACTCCCCAGACACTAATGGCATCTTTATGAAAGGAAAGATATGTAATCTCTCCGAAAGCCTTTTGGAGACCAAACAGTTTGTCTGTAGATGAGATGTGAGTGCAATCCTGAGTGACTGTAGAGTAGATTGGGGTGGGGGGGGGGGGGGGGGGTGGCTTGATGTGTGCTTGCAAGTGCCAAACCTAGTTAGATTTTTTTTTTTTTCTCCTCACGTACTGTGCTGTGGTTTTAATTCATACTGCTGTGCCCGTATTTATCTGTTAATCCGTTTGCCATTGCACCTTCAGTTATACACCCAAACAGATCAAATGTGGCACGTCTGTCAAACTGTGATCAATAAAATATGAGGCATCTAACCTTCTGTTGAATGAAACTGATAGAATAATACAAATATTTTATGTTGGGACTATAACGTAATTCTAATAATTGACCTGAGCAGCATTTATTCCTTTCTTTTGAACTTTATCCTCTTTGCATCCCTCCACTGACCGAAATGCCCTCTCCATCACAGATATCTCCCCCATTAAGGAAAATGGTTTCTACGCAATGCAATAATTTCCCCTTGTTGGAATAAATTTCATCAATCGTGGAAAGTTTTTACAAAATAAAATCTAATTCAAACTTTGAAGTAGAAATTATGTTGGCACATGGGCCCTTGCATAAGACATTAAGCACCATAAACCAGTTGCTGGCATGATTTGACATGACAAAAAAAATATGACAAAAAAATGTTAACTAAGGTTTTGCAGCAACATCTTAGTAGAGCCCGTATTTGGTTTCTGTTTTCACTCAAAGTAGTAGTTTAAATGTAAGTAATTTATTTAGTAGATATCCTGTTGTAGTTTACTCTACGGGTCATATTTCCCCCCCTTGAGATCCGATTTTCTTTGTGGTTATATGTGTTATATATTCAATAGAATGGGGCATCAGACTCCAATCTGACAAGTCTCTAGTGACAAAATGACCCACATGTGCTAAATGCAGTTTACAGAAGCAAATATGGATAGCACACATGACTGCGGAAATGCATAACCTTTGAAACTCCTGTGCAATCAGAGAAAACAAAATAAACACTTAATTCCAAATTAAAATAGACAGACAGACATAAAACAGATGTTATTTTAATTTCTTTGAAACATTAGCTCATTTGGCTGGCATAAAATAAAAATAGTTTACTGACTTTTCAAAGAAAACAAAGTGCCAAACATTTGTTGGAGCTTGGCCATTTTCATAATTTTTCAAGAAAAACAAATGCTGTGATCAGTAACTTAATTTGTGTCTGTAATTCAGGCTTCCGAATGCTGTTATCGTATTATTAAGCTGTCAAACAGAAAAGTCGTGTCTGTCTGGCAGGATTCACAATCAAACGCCAAACATTGCCCGACATTTATTGTAGTTTCCCCGTCAACCACAAAGCCAGCATGGAGTGACATGATCTCGACCTGGAGTGAAATCAAATAGCTTTGCTTCAGTGGCGGACCCCCCTCTGCACAGCCCCAGTGGAAGTCCATCACAGGGTCACAGCGTCAATCTGTCACTGTCGGCTACTGCTGGTACTACTGAGTCCAAGGAGAAGACAGAAATGACTCAGGACTGCAGGGTTATGGTTCACACTTTGACTCACATTTTTTATAAGTCAAAAACTTGCTAAATCCTTTCCTGTCAGAAACCAGAAAATGATGCAAGAGACAGCAAAGGTGCTGCGCTAAATAAATCTGAATCTACAAAGTACGAATATTACAAAAAAAACGTTCCGGCTAAATAGCCAGCGCTGCCTGGGAGGCTGATAAGGCAAGGCGATACCTTCGGCCACAGGGTGCAATGTTACAGCTTAGTTCACTAAAAGATCTTTCCTTCAGCAGCTACAGTGGCGGTCTGGGTTATGACCTCAATCCCCCACTTTGTGGGATAGAGATAGACTGTATTCACTTTCCATTCAGTTGTATGTAATGTGCAGTGAATACTAACTTAAACCGCATACCAGAAAATTGAGTGAATAAAAGGGCTGGAAATCCAGAATATAGAGATATTTGGAAATGTCCTCGACACATTCTTTTTTACATTTATAAAAATAAATCCTTGAATATAATTTACACCCTTAAATGTTTTTACATTGTTACACATAATACATTTTTTCAAGGTACAGCAGGGAAAAGAGTATTTGGCCCCCACCGATTGTGCAAGCTCTCCCTCTTAAAAAAAAAAAAGTGATGTAATGTGTGTAACTTCTATCACAGGTACACAGAGAGACAGAATAAAAAAAAAACAGGAAATAATTTATATGTATAATGGTGCAGCAAATACATATTTGGTCAATTACAAAAGTTCACATCAATACTAATGTAATGTAACATTGATTGGCAATGACAGAGGTCAGACTATTCCTTTAGGTCTTCAGCAGGTTTGCACAAGCCGTAGCAGGTATTTTGGCCCATTCTTCCATGCAGATCTTTATTTTGGTTTTTTTTGCCGTGATATTTGGAGCTGTTGCTGGGCAACACAGCCTGTCATTTCGCTCCACAGACCTTCTATGGGATTGAGATCTGGAGACTGGCTAGGCCACTCTAGAGTCTTGAAATGCATTTTATGATGCCAGTCCTTCATTGCCCAGGTGGTGTGTTTAGAATCATTATCATGTTGGAATATCCAGCCACGTTTCCTCTCCAATGCTGTCAGCAATGGAAAGCGGTTTATACCCAAAATCTCACAATCGGTGGACCCATTTATCTTTTCCTTAATATGGATCAGTCGTCATGTGTTCTTTGTGGACAAGCTGCCCCAAAGCATAATTTTTCCACCTCCATGCCACTTTTCATCAATTAATGATCTCTAACAAAACAACAAAACTTTCACAGATCGGCTGTATATATGATGTGATATTACCAGGGTTACTAATCAACTTAATAAATGGAACGCTTTTAAATGCAGCTTGTATGGGCTAAATTTTAATTTAGGCCAAACAAGTTGAAACAAATTCTCAAAGCTTATCCTTATCTCTTCACTTCACAGTAATATATTACCTTGTGTTGGTCTATGAAATAGGATTTTTTTTATAAGAAAGAAAACACAATCAGGCTTGTCGTTGTAATCCAACAAAATGTAAAAAAAAAAAATAAGGGGGATAATTTTACTATTTAATTTATTTATTGTGTTTAAGGGGAGCTTTGTTGATGAATCAATGCTACCTCTTTTTTAACTATGCAAGCTTGTCAAACACTTTCAGCCTTTACTTTACCTTCAGATGCTTCTAAATGTCAATGTGGCCTGTAAATGGTCCCTTTAGCCTAGAGGATGGGATTAGCTGCAACAAGGAAGGGGGGGCTGGGTAAATCCACTTACCTCTACGGTGAAAAAAAACTCTTTTATTTTTCAGTCAAACCCTTTCTATGGGCATGGACTGAGCCTTAACGGAAGTCTCCTCCTACAATTTGATCTTACAAGGGTTGACAGCCACACGATTTGATCAGCATCCCTTATTCCAACAAAACAGACAGCTCTTGACATTATAAATTTCCTTCAAAGAACCTGTGCTGGTCTTAGTGCTTGCTGGAGGTTGTGCATTTTTTGCAGCTAGGTTATCATACCATCCTGCAGGTATTTCTTCCACACCTAGAGGTGAAAAAATGGAGACGCCAAGGAGAAAAGGCTTGCACTAATGTCCGAATCAATGCCTTACATTTCTTAAATGATAAAAGCAAATTGATGTAAACATAATGGGCATCAAATTCTCTAAGAAGCAAAACTTTGAAAAGGTTGTTTGATGCCTAAATTCCATTGCATGTTTTATTCTTAACCACTGTTCTTGTCCTTTTATCCTACATGAAAGGATGTCTTTTATAATGTGATGATCTTTGCCAATGGGGCTGAAACACATTCCAGGCATTGTGGTCTAGGTCAGATACTTTGACATGAGTGAAAACACTAGAACAAAACCAGAAAAAGGAAAGGGGTTTGCCTTTGAATCTTTTATTTCTTTACTTGTCTTTAACTTTGAATTGCATACCTATTGTATTTCAGATATTGAACTACTGTCGAAAACTGTACAACTTGTTTCTATAGAAGGTTCACTGAATCATTAAGAAAAGCAAGCCATTAAAAGCCCTGAATGTAGCTGACCATAAGTTATGGAAGACGATGCTTTAGTCACTGGAGACCAAAAAAGAAGTTGCAGAAAACTTTTTGGCAGAAAACTAACCCTGAATTCTGAACACACCATCTTTATACTGAAACATAGTGGTGACAGTATGATGGTGTGGGTATGCTTTTCTGGTTTAAACAACTATCTGTAATTTGATTTTGAAATGAAGTTAGTAATGTTGGATCACACACAGCCATCGGGTGGCGCTAACCTGCTCTCGTCCACTGGAAGGAGGCTCAAGCTGAAAGAATCAATAGGCCTGCTCCACCAGCCGCTCTCTCGTCTTCACTGTGATTCCCAGCCAGCTCGTTCCAGGGAAGACAAAACAACAACCTCTCTCTCGCTGGCATCCGGAAGGGCCGAGTTTCTGTGAGAAAAACTAGCTTCAATGAACTCAAAGACCACCAGGTGAATCAAAAACACTGATAAACAGAACATTGCATGATCCTTAAAAAAACAACAAAACTACTTTTAATTATAATTTTCTTGTTTTGTTTGCATTGCAAAGAAATCCAATTACCACAATTACCAAAATTTTGGTAATTGAGCCCGGGCCATTTTTTCCTCAGGGACAAAGGAACTGCAATGAAGCCAATCCTAGAACAAAACCTGCTACATACACACACATCTCAAAATATGAAATATTGTAAAAAAAAAAATGTTTTTATCTATGTGATTCATTATGAATTATCTAGGTACATTTCAGATTGATTTACTTTATTTTCTGTAATTATGAGGTTTATGACTTAAAGATAATATAAATCCAAAATTTAGTATCTCAAAAAAATATTCCAAATATTGTGGAAAAGGTAAATATTGGAAACTTGTGGTATCAAAATAAAATAGAATTCAATTTATTTTTATTTTTATAGCGCTAATTCACATAAATGTCATCTGAAGGCACTTTACCACCAAAGTAATTTCAAAGCAATTATACAAACATTCCAATCAGTTAAAAGTTTTTTTACGTAAGGAATCCCAGCAGATTGCGATGAGTCATCGACATGAAGTTGTGCCCGGATCATGCAGACTCCAACCACAGCAATTCCTCAGCAGTCCCTCATACTGAGCAAGCATGTAGTGACAGTGGATAGGAAAAACTCCCCTTTAACAGGAAGAAACCTCTGGCAGAACCTGGCTCAGTACAAGCGGTCATCTGCCACGACCAACTGGGGTTCTGAGAAGACAGAGAAGAGACAGCATGGCGGATGCTCGGTGACTTTGAGCATCATCTGGACCGATGTTCCCCATCCAGCAGATGACATTATAGTTGAGCAGGGTACCAGACCCTAAAAGCTTTCTTAGTCTGGATCATTAGACTACAAGATCATAGGAAAGGGATTTGACCTGACAGATGTCTAGAAGATAGTCAATGACACCTTTCACTAGGATGGTTTGCCACAAAATGTCATCGGTAAAGAAAGTAATTGTTTGCAGTGCTATATTTAATCATATCCATTGAAATTTGAGTGGAAGAAGAAAAGGGTTTTCGAAAAGATGCAGTAGCAGCAGGGATAAAAATAGCTTTTAAGGATTGTCAAGCAAAATTTATCAAATAATTTGGGAAGCTTTACAAGGTAGACGAAGGCTATGCATCAATACCCGGTACGCACAGACAAATCTTAAGCATTGGCTACAAATGTTGCATTCCTTGTGTCAAGCGAAATGCCTATCACCTTCATGCTGCATTGATGTAGGAACTGATGGAAAAGGAGCCCCAGGAAAGAACTGATTGCATAGAAATAAACATGACATTTCTGTTTAAAATATCCTTTTTACATTGGTCTATTGCAGTCTTATGAGGCATCAAATTTGGGTTGGTTGTCACTGGTAAGCTAAAATAAACAAAATTATATAAAAAAAGTGTTAACATATTTCACTCCTCTCGTGTAATGTAATCTGTTTGATACATTTTATTTTCCAAAATGAGATTCCAAAAAGTATGGAACTCATTAGTGACAATAAATTGTTTTGAGATTCACCGGTGCAATTAGTCTGTGAAGACCTAAAAAAAATCCTGCTTGTTCTGATTTCAGTGCCTAAGACGTATTGCCAGTTATTACAAATTCTTGACTTCAGCTGTTGCCACCAAGACCTTTTGGACATTTACCTGTTTTAGATTGGTTTGAATTGCTTTTTTTTTTCTGAGACATTTCTACATTTAAAAGAAAATGGAACAATACAGAATATCTAAACATTCTTTTTACAGCGCCGTAAACTGAAAAGCTTTTATTTTCTGTTTTTTATTAGATTGGTTGTTTCGCACAATGATTTTATTTATGCAAAGTAAAGGCAGGCCTGGCCTGTACTGTAGCTCTAAATATACAGTTGGCCCCGCAGGCAGGAACATTGAGGCTTACTGTGGCATCTGTTTCTTGTTGTTCATGTTGCTGACCTAACACCCTCTCCACTTGTGTGGAATTGTTTATCACTAAAATGTTTAAGTTATTTAATGGATAAAAAAAGTAGAACTCCATTTCTAAACAATAGGCTCATATTGCTGTGAAGTGTATTACATAACAAACATAAATATGTTCAAACCAATTCTAATAATGCTTATGGTTATGCAGAGACAACTAAAAGTCTGTGGAGGAATGCAACAAAACCCATTGGTAGCCACACACTGGCATGAAATTACTAGAGCCAAACAATCATCAATTAACATTTGTTTTTGTTTTTTTGATTCTGGGTCTGAGCAATCTGAATCTGAATATTTTTCTAAACTGATCATTTTTCACACAGCTTTGAGCAAAAAAGAAACAAACAAAAAAAATAAAATCAGGAGAACATGAAATATTCAATTTTCTAAAAAAACTTTGATGGGACAGAAGGTGGTTATAAGGTTGATGCTGCATATAAAAATGAAGGAGAAGCAGCATCTATTGATATGATCTGAAATTGTAAAAACGTGTTACTTTTGTTACATTTTCTTCTGTTTCAGTTCTGAACCAGAGGCACCTTGGCTTATTTTTGTTGATCTATCAAGTGGTTTAACAATATTCATACATAATCATGTTTGATGAGAGGGCATACAACCAATTTTTTTTTTTTTTTGTGTCACAAATCAGTACTTTTATTCTGATCAGAAAGCTATATCTTTTTCAAAATACTATGAGGGGGAATACATTTTTTTTGTCTAACAAACATCACAGCATAAAAATACCAATATTGGCGCCTGACATAAGTGAACCCCTACATTCCTAGTCTTAAGTAACAGAAAGTAACAAGTTGTAATTCTCCTGTGATTTTGTGATATTCTGGGACCAGCTGGGTGAAACGCATGCTTGAGTGATAAAAAATAAAAAAATAAAACTCTCCTGGTGGGAAGGAACATGCAGATGAACTTTCCAATAAAATGCATCTATTCCGGTGGGAATCAGGGGTTAAAGTCCTCGATGCAATTGTACAAAGTTGAATTCCTTGGCACTGGGCCATTTCCTGCATGACTTATTCTCCCTTTGCCCTTCTTCCTGTTCGGCTACTAATAAATACAGGCTTCTACGGCCACAAATATATATATATATATATATATATATATATATATATATATATATATGTGTGTGTGTATATATAATTAAGTAGCAATTTATAGATGGATTTATGTAGTTTTCAGAATAAAGAAATCACAATAAAACATGGACAGATCAAATACAATAGTTAAATGTCAATAGAACCTAAAATTACTTGAAGATATGAACTAACAAGCAGAGAAAAAAAGAGCTCACAAACCAAATATTCAATCAGTCCTACTGAAGAAACTACGCCTACTCACAAATATGGGTATTATCATATTTTGGGGAGCGAAATAACCTCTTAGCTTTAGGAACCTGTACTCTAACTGTCACTTTAGATGTTTTGATACTACTGTCTTGCTGCTCTTTATTTTTGTTTTTACTTTTTCTTCTGAGTAAAAATATAATGTTTAAGTAATTAACCAGTCTGTTCAATAATTTATTTTACTAAATAAAAACCTAGGGTACCTTAGGGCAACCAACACATTCCTTTTTGTGCCATTTATTTTGCCTATCAAGTTATAAATGGATTTTAGTATGATAATTTCCTTATCACTGATTCCTCTGGACGTTAGAATGTATGTAGAAATCAGATTTATACCATTATAGCTTTGTAGTTTATCAGTTATTTAATGTAATTTTTTCTGCACATTTCTGTAACTGTTGTTTTTTTAAACATGAGCGCGAAGCCAAATGAGCTGGAGCAGATGATCTTTCTACTCATCGTCTATTTGGGATATTTCTATGTATCGTCTCAGCCAAGAGTAAATATCTGTAGTGTGCTTATAGGTTGCCAGTACCCAATACTTTCAAATTCAGTTAGAGTAAATAACCTTATTTATTAGCTTGTTCGAAAGATTTCAGATGAAGTGTACAGATCAGTTGGAGGGTTGAGGGAGGGTCTCTTTTTCTCCTAAACAGTTATTTTAAAGCCTTGTTAGGGTTGCTCAGAGGAGAGAAAGATAGAGTTTGAATGGATCAGCTAAGCTTCATATTCATCCTATATTCATCCTGCCGGTTTTATTACACTTGAATTCATTAAGAACTTATTTCACATATATTTAACAACTTTTATATTTGCTAGTCATCTTCCTCTTATATAAAATGTTCAGATCAGATGACAGTGATGGGTTTTTTCCCCCTCAGTCACTTTAAACAAAAGTGACACGGGAACTAACTGGGGCATATAACAATTCATCAAAAGAGTACAATTTTCCTGACTTATTCTTGCTTGAAACTTGCATCATAATCCTGGAACCACAATGTAGAAAGTGATTAAAGTTGGCAAGGAATAAATGGCTTCCGGGACTTATGTTGCTTAGCAACCACTTAATTTGTATTTCTACCGATAGATTTAATTTCAGTCCATGGATTTGCTCTGGAGTCACAAGCCTAGAAAGCAAGATTTTCTCATTTTTGTGATACAGAAATATGTTTATTTTATAACCAGTAAAATTACTATTATTGGACACTGATGTAAAATCCATACAAAACTCTTAAATGCAATCATATGATAATATCCGTTAGCAATCATTAGTGATGTTCTTTTTGATGACAATATTATAAACATAGGCCTATATGTGTTTTTATGGAATTGGAGACATTACAGTAAGTCAGCAACAATGACAAAGCCAAAAATCCAAATGTCTGACTTCACCCAGAGCTAAAGAGTTATAAAATCAAATCGACAGTTCTTAGCTGTTCATTGCTTTCTTGTATGAACATGTTATTGTACCATTACTACCTTAAAAAATTTCTAAGACAATTCTGTCTGCATGTTGATGATGCTATAGTCGTGGCCAAACGTTTTGAGAATGACACAAATATGTTTGAAAATGAAAATGGTTTCAAAGGCAAGGATATTGTGGCTACCAAGATTATACCTAAATCAACAATTTATAGGATTATCAAGAACTTCAAGAAAAGAGGTTCAATTCTTGTTAAGAAGGCTTCACGGCATCCAAGAAAGTCCAGCAAGCGCCAGGATCATCTGCTAAAGATGATTCAGGTGTGGGATCGGCAGTAGGCAGGTGTGAGGGCATCTGCATGCACAGTGAGGTGAAGACTTTTGGAAGATGGCCTGGAGTCAAGAAGGGCAGCAAAGAAGCCACTTGTCTCCAAAAAAAACATCAGGTACAGATTGATCTTCTGTAGAAAGTATGTTGAATGGACTGCTGAGGACTGGGGCAAAGTCATATTCTCCCATGAAGCCTCTTTCTGATTCTTTGGGGCATCTGGAAAAAAGGCTTGTCCGGAAAAAAAAAAGATGAGCGCTGCCATTAGTCCTGTGTCATGCCAACAGTAAAGCATCCTGAGACCATTCATGTGTGGGATTGCTTCTCATTCAAGATAGTAGGCTAATTACAGTTTTGCCCAAAAACACAGCCATGAATAAAGAATGGTACCAAAACACCCTTCAACAGCAACTTCTTCTAACAATCCAACAATAGTTTGGTGAAGAACAATATATTTTCCAGCACGATGGAGCACCGTGCCAAGAGGCAAAAGTGATAACTATGGCTCGGGGACCAAAACGTTGAAATTTTGGGTCCATGGCCTGGAAACTCCCCAGATCTTAATCCCATTGAGAACTTTTGGTCAATCCTCAAGAGGCTGGTGGACAAACAAAAACCCACTAATTCTGACAAACTCCAAGAAGTGATTGTGAAAGAATGGGTTGCTATTAATCAGGATTTGGCCCAGAAGTTGAGAGCACGCCCAGTCCAATTGCAGAGGTCCTGAAAAAGAAGGGTCAACACTGCAAATACTGACTCTTTGCATAAATGTCATGTAATTTTCGATAAAAGCCTTTGAAAGGTATGAAGTAGAAACAGCCGAAACAAAGATCTAAAAGCAGTTTGGCAGCAAACTTTGTGAAAACTAATATTTGTGTCTCAAAACTTTTGTCCACGACTGTATATCCCTGTAAACCAACGACTTCATTACAAATTATGGAAATAATAGCAAATAGATGTATTTTTCTTTGTAGTTCAGTATTTCCATGTATAGCCATGTGCATGTTCAAATGTTTAATATCATTTTATCTAAACTAATATTTTCTTTCTGTAAACCCTTCTTTTTATTTTCAGTTAACCTCCTGGTTTAAGCCAGTTGACCAAAATAAGTCTGTCATGTTTGGTGAAAAAAAAAAAAAAATGACAGTAAAAAAAATTACAAAAACTCAACAGGGAGTGGAGGAGAGGAAGTAATGACTGGCTGAATATACGACCACGAACTGACAAAGGACAGGGGGACATTGAGGTTTAAAAGGGCTGAGGTAACAATGGGGAGGATATCAGGGAATGGCTGGAGATAGTTAACTGACAAAGGCAGGAGAAAACAGGGACTGTATGGCAGGAGGAAATTTGAAGTACTAAACAGCAGAAGAAAATAGATAACACTAAATAAACTAGAAACTAACTAAAGATAAATTAATAAAGGCTAACTAAACTAACTAAATAAGTAAAGCAAAATGGTAAAAAAACAAAAACAAACAACAACTAAGGCACAGAATCATCTAAGGGCAGGAAGGAGATAATATCGAAACAAAAAAGTGCCAAAATCATAATGTTAATTACGAATATTAAACAACACCATGAAATGATCTAGAATGATTATTTAAACTAAATAAGAAAAAAAATAACAAATGAAAAATCAATCAACACTGCTAACATCATAACACTCTAACAGGCAACCTGCTACACTATTTCTAACCAGAATTTTTTTTTGTCCTTTGCAGTGTCTGAAAATTGTCATATTTAATCATCAAACTAGGAGCAGGCAAGCAAACAGGTTGGTAGAATTAGAACATTATTTCATATTAACCATTTAAAGACATGTTTGATACTGCAATGTAACTCATTTTTTAGCATTTCATCATATCTTTTGTTAGTTTTCTTCCTTAGAATAGGTTCTAGATAATAATCATCTTGTAGATTTGATTTGGGTATATTCAGTTGTAGCACTCTTGGCTCCCTATACTAAATTGTTTTTATTTCAGGATTTCGTTTGTGTGACTGGTTTAGTGTTGAGCTCCAAATCCCATTGACGGATAGAGTAGAGCCCACATTTCTAACCATCCGTCTCCATCAACGGAGAGCGTATGCCGGTGATTGGTCAGCCCGACATCAGGCAGAGATCATTTCACCAGAACAGTGCTCTATAGTCTATGTAATCAATAGTCGATGCAGCGTTTAAGCTATATTGAAAGGACAATTTATCTATATGGACTTTTGGCTATTCTGTACACAAAGTGTAGAGAACCACAAAACAGACTGTTTGTTTACATGTGTTTTTAAAGTATTCTATGAGCTGCACTCATATCAAATAGAGGCCTGCTTTTAGCTGAGATAGACAAAAACATGTTCACTGTGAACTAATGTTGTGAGTTTGCTATTTTCCAGACTCTTCTCGCATTCTAATGAAATCTGGACTGGATCATTGGTCAGACTGCAAAACGTGACTTTTAGATCATGCTGTAATCTTGATCTCTGGCTTTATTTTCCCCATGACTTAAATTGTGCCTTAAATATAGTTTTTTATAGAAAAAATGTAGTTCTTTAAAGTGAAGACCATGGGCAATACAGAGTAAAAATTGAAGTTTTTAGGTCAATAGGAGGACAGTAAATAGACTCTGTTTAAATATCAGCCATTGCTCTACGGGCTTCTATGACTTAATTTTTTATTACTGATTTACTTGATTCAAAACCTGGAACCATTTTCCTGAAATAATGAATGACAGGTTTGTTGAATGATTTATTTCATACTTCGAAAATATTGAAATATGTTTCTGCTTTTAATGTCATGACTGTTTTAATCACATTGACATTAATCAAATCAGTAATTCATTATCATGTGTTTTGATTTCAGTCCATTTCCTCTGAAATTAATTTAAAATCACATTAGTTTTTATGATCTTTCATGGTCTTTAAAATGACCAATATTATGACTGTAATAAAGCATAAAAGCCACTTTAGACCAGGCATTAAAAGTTTGTCCCGAAACTTTTGACCAGTTTTTGACTAAATGTTTGGATTGATTTTAACCAATTTAGAACTTCATTGATATGAAGATTATTATTATTATTATTATTATTATTATTATTATTATTATTATTATTATTATTTTAATCAAATCTTGTTTATTCTAATCCCCTCACACTGTAATGGAAAAAAACAATGTTCTTCAGAAATATCGCTCATTCCACTGAATGCATGCTTTTAGTAGGACATGTTTTAAGGGGCAAATATCTAACTTATACAAACAAACCTATTCTTACTTTTGCTAACAAAATCAAGGCTAAGAAGCAAATAAAACATACTGTGTCTTTTGGGGCAATCCTAAACATAATAAACAACTACATTGGGAAAAAGAAATACATCCACAGGGCTTTTAGAGGGGTGCAGAATAAAAGTACAACATGTCCTTAACTATTTATATTTGAATTAAAATATAAGAAAATGTACATTAAAATCGGGCGTGACAATTACATTACGTTTACATCTACCAGCCAGAAGTTGCAGCAGGTTGCGGGTTGCTGTGGTCTTGACCGGGGTTCTACACATGGGCTTCCCATGTAATTTTACATGTAATTTTCACACATTTTTCTTCACATGTAGGTTTATTGTGGAGAATGACATTCAATTGCTTGGGCAATTTTAACTAAATTTTTCACAATCACTGCTGTTAATAACATTGTAACTCAATTTGCGGGGACGTTTGAAAAGTGATGAAAATGTGGGACTGTCCCGCACAAAGCTAAACATCTGGTCACCCAAGCTCGAACCCATTATACACCTTCCAAAAAGTCAGACATTTGTCTCATTGGTCCTCAGAATATTTTCCCAGAATGGCCATCCTATAGATCCTGGTATCATCAAGACTTTCTTGCTTAACGCCCGAAGGGCTTCAGAAGTTGTAACTTCCTGGATGAGTCCTTGATGCACTTTTGGAGATATTTTAGTAGGCTAGTCAATTCTTCAAGAGTTTAACAACTCCATACTTACTCGATTTATGAATATTAGCTTTTACTTTGGATCACTGGAGTCCCAGATCTGTAGTAATGGCTCTACAACCGTTTACGTATTGGCTGGTGTTAAACAAATTTTTTCTCATCTGTTCTTTCATTGCGTTAAATCAGGGCATGCTGCATTTCTTTTTGAAGTCTTTTAACCTACTTCGTTCTGTCAGACAGGTTTTGTTTAGGTGGAATATTTAATTTATGCAAGGCGAGCAAGTATTAATGTCTAATAAGTTATATTACCTTATCACAGTTAAATATGTCGGCCTTTTTTAACACAGCCCTAAATTAGTATGGATATCGTATTTTCCCTTCATGAATGAAATGACTTAATTTTTTTGTATTTAATCAGTAGGATAAAAAAGAGGTAGGAACTGTATAAATCGCAAAGTTCTGCAAATTCCCTGGATTTATTGGCATGAGAAGTTACCAGATTTGGACCCAAAGATGTTCATTTTCAATGTGGTTGCACATGCGTGTCCCCCTTTGCAGCTATCCAGTAGTGATAACGGACTTGTTGTTTGCACAGCTTGAGTGATGTGGCACCAAAGTGACCTACAAAACAACTATGGTGGGCCCATAAATCAAATTGGGTCTGGAATTAATCACTGTGCAGAGGACACTTGTGCCACTGCTGTCCTCTCGCAATCACTCCCAGCAAAACGCTTGCTCTCTTCCACCTTTTCCCATCCATCCTGCTTTCCCTGCATCACACGATCAGCCCACAAAGTGACTACTGAAGGCTCTAAACTGGAAGAGAGAAAGATGTCCTTTCCACCACTCATTTAAAATGCAGGTTAAAGTTTATAGAGTTTCTTTTATGCTAGGCACCTGAAAGGCTTTTCAATGAGAGGACCAGAAGACAATGAAGTCTTTATTTTTCAGCTTAACCTCAGGACTGCGTTTTATTTCACAGCCTTCACTCCAAAGCGCCCTCATAGTAACTGCCAATATTTCAGGCTGGAAAAAAATGTCAGTCGATGTAAGACTTGAGGTGTTTTAAATGTGGGAAAACAGAGGAGGATGGTAAAGAAGAATAAAGACAGGGAGTGTTTGATTTATTAGATGACATACGCAGAGGGAAACAATCAACATTAAACTTGATGCCAACACCAACTCGGCACGAGACGTAAAACCCTTTACTTCAAGGGCGTCAGCCATTACTTCAAAAACTCACTCACACAGTGGCCATTGTGTTAACTTTAAAGCCCAGCTCTGCCATTCTCCAGTGCTCTTCCAACACAGCATCAAACCTTTAGAGACTTTCATAGCTTAGAACTTTATTTCAGTTGTCATTCAACTGCTTCATGAACAATGTCTAAAACTTTAAACGAAACCATCCAGAGCCTTGGTGAATAGCAGGACTTGCATCAAAACCATGTAAAAAAAGGGGAAATGACCTTCACATATACCATAAATTTATGCTCAAACATTTAATTTTCTTTTTTTTTCTTTTTTTTTCCTTGAAACATGATATTTGCAAGGATTTTTCTGCACACGTGATGCTAAGGGTAGAGCCAAACCTGAATACTGCATTAGGAAAGGCACAAATAACGTGTTTTTTGTTGTTGTCGTGTTTTTTTTTTACAAATATGTATTTCAAACAAATACTTAAAGAAATATTTGTATTCTGGAGCAAGAAAAACTTAGTTTGACTTCACCAAGGACATGAGTCACATTCCTTTTTTTTATTCTTTATCACTCAAATTAAATTTCAATAATGGAGTACTTGAATATTGTCTGGTGTGTAGGTCCAAGTTGCAATATATCCCAGAGTCGCAGCTGCATCTCAAAAGCCACCAAAAAACAAGCCTACAGGTCTTTCTGATTGAATGATCAGCTCCAACCATTAAAGGGTAGACTGCTCCTCTAGCTGGAAGACCACTCTTTGTGCTCAGCTGAAGCAGTTTAAGTATTTTTACTGTCTTGTTTACGATAGTTGGTAGAATACCTAAGTAACATCAATGCTGTTTAAGTCCAGCTATGTGAAGAAATACCTGCTGATTTATGTATTCTTTGACTATTACTTACTGACATGAGACACTGCCCAAAAGAATCAGATCCTGGATGCTGGCGGATAAAATTAGCTCGATTTTTATGTTGGACTTGGATATGGACGAAGTGATGCTTGTGAAACTGGGAGCCTAAAGCAATGATCCTCCGCAGTAAATGGAGTACACTGAGGTGATTAAGTTAGTTATTTAGTTAAACCCCCTCTGCATTCTGTGCTCATCATGTCAAACAGTATAGCAGACCATCTGCATCTATGGTTACATGTTAACATCGCTTCTCAGTCCAACATGTCAGTCACTGCTCTACTGTGCATGTCTTCTGCAAAAAGAAATGCAATCACATGTTTTTGTGGTGTTTGCACAAATCGCATTGATAAAAACAAAGCTTGCAAGTTCTGTAGAATTCTGCCGACTTGCATTCCTTTCAAGGGAAAGAAAATACGTGTGCAACAATTTTATTATTTATATATGTGTGTGTGTGTGTTTAGAAATACTTTTTTTCCACCGTCATTTGCAAATAAATTCTTTGATAATCAGACCATGTAATTTTTTTTTATTGTTTTTGCTCATTTTCTCCCTTAAAGTTGAGGTACACCTATGATGAAAATTACAGGCTTCTTATGTTTTTAAGTGGCAAAACTTGCACAATTTGTGCCCGACTAAATACTTTTTTGCCCCACTGTAAATAGCTGTCAACATTCATGCACAGTGCTAGTAATTAACTTGTCTCTTTTGCTGAAATACAATTATTTTACATAAGACAGGGATTTAAAACCCTATAGAGAACAGATTTATTGGACCCGTCTTCAAACTTTGCAAATCCACATAGAAGCTGTGCTTTTAATCATTCCTGACACGCTGTTCTGTTTTTCTTTCCTGCAGAATGTATGGCTGGTGCAATGCTTTGACCTTTTTATTTACTCTTTCCTGTCTCTCAAATCCTCTGAAGGTAGATCATACCTAACCTTGGTTTATTGGAGATATTTTCACCTTCATTGAAATGGAATAATTCCCCACAGCTGTCTCCTAATGTTTGTTCAAGATTAAGAAATGAAACACAGAGTGGAATCTATATGTTTCCTTAAAGTTTTACTAGTAAGCGTTTCATAAGACATAGAATTTCATTGGATTACATTGCAGGTAGATTGAATTGAAATTCATACAATTAAATTAGGATTTATATGTCACCTCTAAATAAAATAATATTTTACCCTGTACTTAGAATTAATTGTTTAGAACATAATATTTTCGGATTTGATTTATCTGGACCCCAGACAGGTACAGGTACAAACTGTAAAATGCATTTAGTTTTGGATTAGTGCCATATAAATTTGTTCTATATATTTTTATTTTATCCTTTTACATCATACTTGTTACTATAGATAGATATAGCGGTTGTGTAATGTCTTGCTTCCATCATTCTTTCTATATCACTAAATCCTTTTGAGATATTATAGTTCATGATACAAGACTTCAGAACCGTTGTCTTTTCTCATTCCAGAAATATGGCCATTGGGACTCCTTTCTCCCCTCCTTGTCTTTATAGTCGTTTGTTTCCCAGGTGGCCAGATGGATTATGCCCTCACACTACAGGATAGACAGGTTCAGAGTGTGAAAACTGTCTGTATATGCCAATCCAAATTTGCAACGACTGCTGTAGGACTGAGACATCTCTCACCTCTCACCCAGGAGGGTTGAGGCAGATTCCATAGCTGATTATTAAATCTGACAGCTGTCCGGCATCTTTTTTTTTTTTTTTTTTTCAGAGGTCAGCCAAAGACCTTTGAATAAATTGTTTACACCTTACTAGCCTACCATTTTTATGTTAATATACATGCAGTGCTGTTGGAAAAGTATGAGTCCTTTTTACTGTCATTGATGTCTAATTTTTGTTATAGTTTTTGACACGGTTACATATTTCAGATCATCAGTCTAGTTATTTCCAAATCAGACAAAGATAGGCCGGTTACAAAAAAAAAAAAAAAAAACTGTTTTTAAATGAGTGTTTCATTAACGAAGGGGTGAAAATAAACATTCAATCTAACCTGGCCCTAAGTGAAAAAGTAATTTCCCTATAACCTAATAACTTGCTAGCAAGAACAACTACCATTACAACAACTATTTGTGAAGATTAGACCTTTACACTAATGTTAAGAAATTAGGCCCATTCTTCTTTTCAGAATGGTTTCATTCAACCACACTGGAGTGTTATTCTGTGATTGACTGGTGACCTGTCCAGAATGTACCTCGCCTCTTGCCCATTCACAGCTAGAGATAGGCACCAGCCCCCCCTCGACCCCTTGAGGATAAAGTGGTTTAGAAAATGGATGGAAGATGGATGGAGCATTATTAAGAAAGAGCAGTCTGGTTAAGGTCATGCTACAGCTGTCAAATTTACAACTGTAACTTAAAAAGTAAAACATGTTAAATCACATTGCCTGTGTCAGTGTATTCAAATGTAAAGTGAACAAGCAAAAATGACTAGATTAAAGCTAAAACGTAAAACTAAGTGGAGTTCTGACAAACTGAGAAAGGAAGCCAAACTGAACTTTTTAAAGACTGTAAAATAACATGACAAAATTGGCATTAGCTACAAAATGTTCTCTGCAAAGCAGCAATTGTAGAAGGCCATAGCTTGTTTCAGGACCATGGTCAATTGGAGTTGACAGGCATTCCATCTAGCCAGCTGCATACCCTCGCAACCCGCAAGCGGTCACACGTCTCCACAATCACTGCCATTTCACCATCCAGAAAATATTTAGAAGCTAGTTATATTCCCAGAAGCTGACTACACATAGTTAATTATATTGCCAGGTTAGCAGCCTTAATGGCCTCAAAAGGGCAATAGAAATTAGGTACTGCACATACACCAAGGTGCGACGAAAGGATCGGTAAATGATTGCTGCATTATCTTTCCCCACTACCTTCCTTCACCTCTGGCATGGCTCATAAAGCACACAGGAAAATGCAATCAAAATGAATCAGACATGACTCCTGTTCAGTAAATGAATGGATTGGCTGTTCACAGGGTCTATTAATGTTAACCCGTGACATGCAGTACATGCCTGTAGATAGCCTGTGTAGCCTGCACCACAACACCCTTTTGTTACCATAATTGGACAGAGGTTATTTATTATATATATATATATATATATATATATATATATATATATATATATATATATATATATATATATATATATATATAGGGTGTATTGTGAAATATGAATGGTGATTTATTTATTTTGGAAAAAAATTAAATTCACTGGCAAGAAAAAAACATACTCCATGTTACATACTTAGAACAGATGGTACAGCTTGGACATTATTGTGGTGCGAATGCAGACCAGAAATGGATATGCAAGTGATGCTTATGCAAATCAGAGAGGCAACACAAATCGAGTGAGGGAAACGGTGAGGGATGGTCACGAGAGGTGGAGCATGCCTCATTAGACACCATTAGCAGCACTTAGAGTTTCAAAGGAAATGCATTTTAAATGTATGCATTAGGCCAGCTGGTATTGTAAATTTTACCAGTTTATACAGATGCAAGACTATACCCAAAGCACAAAACAATTTCAGAATTTCCCTTGATTGACTTCTTTTTTTGCTTGACAAAAACGTTAAACTATTTTCATGTTTAACCTCCATTTTTTTACAGTTTTACAACAAAGCTTTAGAAACATTATTATACCTTGTATGTCAAAGAAGTGATGCTTCTCACCCTAAAAAGTAAAAACAACAAAGAACAATATGGCGGACTGCTTCGTTGTGGTTGAAGGATGGTTTTAAGAATGTTAGTCCAGTTCACATGCATTTTGTGGATCTGGAGGCGGTCCACTTTCCTTACCTGCAGCATTTTGTGGGCAACGCTGATGAAAGAGAGTCCTGGGGATGCTTTTAATAGCAATGTGGTCCTTGTATAACCAACCTTAATTTTTCTACATCCTGTATTGTTCATGTAATGTAGATGATGTGATTTTGATAGTATCTTCAAACCTCATGCAATGGCTGAAAACATATGTACACTAAGCAAAAGAAGATGCTGCAACTGATATCTGGAGACATGAGAACCAGGTGGTGTGGAGCCATTGAATGAGATGAGATGAAGCTGTGGAGGGGACATAGCTTCTGTTTGTTACACCGGTACCGGGATCATGTTCATTCTGCTGGGCTTCGATTTCCCACTTGAGAGAACCAATGGTACAACTTGGCGGAAGGATAGTGGCAAAAGTCTTGTCATCACTGTCTCAAACTGGTGAGAAAATGAATCTGGCTTGACATTCTTACAATATAGGTGATAAGGAACAGGAAGCTTAAATTGGGACAAAAAGGGCGACCAACGAGAATGGCAACAACTGAGACATTTAGCTGACTGAATGTAAGAGAGGTTCTCATGATCAGTCCAGAAAACAACAAGATACTCAGCATCTCCAACCAAGGACAGCACCCCTCTAGCTCAAGTATTATGGCTAGGAGTTCCTAAACCCCCATTTCGTAATTGTTCTCTGTGGGTTTAAATTGGCAGAAGAAGAAGGGGGAAGGGTTAAATTTATTATCAGAGTCTGAGTATTGAGAAAGGACAGCCTCAACCGCGGTATCAAAGGCGTCAATCTCTAAGATGATTGTGGGGGTTGGGCTGAACCTTGATGGTGGTTTGCAAAAACATTTTGAGCTGGTTAAAAGCCGAATTGGCTTTGGGGGTCCAGGAAAAGTTGGTCGTGGGGGATGTGAACACTGTGAGAAGTGTGGTGGTCTGATTGTAATTGCAACAGGAATCTCTGCAGTTGTTTATGAGAGTCATGGATGGGCAAGTCCAGAACAACTTCTATTTTTGTAGGATCCATGCAAACCTGTCCGTCTCCAAGATTGTATCCTAAGAAGGTAACTTTTCCAGTTTTGAGTTGAGAAAGTTCTTGAAGAGAAATTGGAGAGAATGGCAGAGATGTTTAGAGTGATATTTTGGGTTTTGGAGTAAAGGAGGATTTTGTCCAGGTTAACGAAGATTAATACGTTGAGGTAGTCATGGGGAAGACTCTTTACCAGGGCTTGGAAAGCAGCAGGGGTTTTGTGAGTAAAAATGACATAAGATATTTAGTGTCTGTGTTCTGAAGTCGATTTTTCATTCATCTTCCTGGCGGATGTGAAAAGGTGGAAAGAGATGTTGAGATCTAATTTTGCAAAGCTGGTGATTCCATAGACCAACTTGAAGGCAGAGACTATAAGAGGTAATGGATATTTATTCGTTGTGGTGATTTCATTGAGTCCTCTGCAATCAAGGAATGGTAAATGGTCTGTACTTGCATAGCACTTTATTTGGTCCCTACGGACTCCTAAGTGCTCACACTACATTCACCCATACATTCTCACACATTGGTAATGGCAAGCTACATTGTAGCTGCCCTGGGGCATTCTTACAGCCACTAGGCCCTCTGTACACCACCAATAGGCAATGCGTGAAGTGCCAGAGGACATAATGACTAAGACCGTCTGTGTTGGAGCTCAAACCTACAATCCTTCAATTACAAGACAAACTCCTAACTCCTGAGCCACAATCCTGAAGGATTATTTTGGGTTAGTTTGGCCTTAATATACTGTCCTGTTTTTGTTAAGCGATCTGACTCAAATGCAGAACACCACTCAGGAGAACAACTAATAAATACAAGTTTTATTGAAATACTGAATACATCTATTGGGCTGGTTCTGGTGTTGAGAAATCCAACAGATTGGGGGGATCAACAAGACTGAAGGGAAGCAGACAATATGAGAATGATTTGATGATTGTATATGCTGTGATTATTATTTTATTTTTTTACTGTAGAGAGGTTTTCAACAAGGGAGGGTTAGGGGATTGCAGGCCATTGCTCTGGAAATCCTGAATGCAATGACAGGTTAGTAGCATGAGGACGCAGAGGTGGAGCAGATGCTGGAATGTTGGAGGGTGGATAGGTTGCTGAATGAGATGGAGAATAATTGAAACATGAAGACTGCCAGTGTGAAAATGATGATATAGGATTCATTTTACGAGGGTTAGTAGACACAAGGTGATCAGCACTGAACACAAAGGAACAGGTCCAGGAAGTTGCACTGAGTGAAACCTTAGAATGGAGACACAGGGTAATATTAATATCAAAGTGAGAAGCAAAGAACATGAAGAGTCAAGGAACACAGAGGGCTTGGAGTTATCAAATGGATTAACACTCAGGCACCGATTGACTGGTAGCCAGCAGGTAATGAGCCTTGATGGACACAGGAATCATGTCTGTAACGGACAACTTATGAACTTATAATATCAACTCAAAGCCAATACAGTAATAATAATATACTCACGTGTCATTAAGGCACAGCCACACACACATGCTGCTGCACAACAATCCACAGTTTGGCTGGTTAGGAAAGAGAGCTGAGGTGTTGTGGGCTGAATTAACAGGCTGGTATACTGTATTTGCGTTAATTCTAGGAATTAATTGACCCGTGTCACAGTGTTAAAGAAGACATGCAGCCCTCACCTGGAGTCTTTCTTCATAAACTGTAAACTATTTTATTCACCGCGGGAGTTCGCCTCGTTTGTGCTGGTCGCTGTATACATTCCACCGCAGGCGTGTGTAACGGAGGCATTACATCACCTCGCCGACCAGATCACAGACGTGGAGAAAAATCACCCGGACTCTCTGCTAATCATTCTCGGGGATTTTAATAGAGCAAATCTCAAACTTGAACTGCCTAAATATAGACAACACGTGACGTGTCCCACCAGGGACATGAACACTTTAGACCACTGCTACACCACAATAAAGAATGCATATCGCTCTGTCCCCCGTGCTGCTTTGGGACTTTCTGACCACTGACTGGTCCACCTCATCCCATCTTACAAGCAGAAGCTGAAATCTGCTAAGCCTGTAGTAAGAACTGTAAAGAGATGGACAGATGAGTCAAAGATGCAGTTACAGGCCTGCTTTGACTGCACTGACTGGAGCGTCTTTGAAGCAGCAGCCTCAGACCTGGACGAACTGACTGACACTGTGACATCTTACATCAGCTTTTGTGATGACATGTGTGTGCAGACCAAAACCTTCTGCACGTTCAACAACAATAAACCATGGTTCACTGCAGAACTGAGACGGCTACGCCAGGACAAGGAGGAGGCCTACAGGAGTGGGGATCGGGACCTGTACAAGCAGGCCAGGAACAAGCTGACAAAGGAGATCAAGGCAGGAAAAAGAATCTACAGCCAAAAACTGAGGGAGCGTTTTTCTGCCAACAACTCTTCTGCAGTTTGGAAGGGCCTACAGACCATTACCAACTACAGGAGACCATCCCCCCACCCTGTGGGGAGCCCCCGCCTGGCTGAGGACCTCAACGACTTTTTCTCCAGGTTTGAAACAACTTTCACACCTTCCACCTCCCCCACCATCTCCATCACAAAAGGCCTAGCATCACCCCAAACCATCCCCATACCTGATCCCCTGCCTGCGCTGACGATCTGTGAACAGGATGTGCGCCAGCTATTTCAGAAACAGAGGATTAAGAAGGCTCCAGGACCCGATGGTGTGTCTCCGTCCTGTCTGAAAGTCTGTGCAGACCAGCTGGCTCCCATCTTCACTCAGATCTTCAACAACTCCCTGGAGCTGTGTGAGGTCCCCTCCTGCCTCAAACGCTCCACCATCATCCCGGTTCCCAAGAAGTCCCCTGTCACAGGATTAAATGACTACAGACCAGTTGCCCTAACATCTGTGGTCATGAAATCCTTTGAGCGACTGGTGCTGTCCCACCTGAAGGAAATCACGGATCCCCTGCTAGACCCCCTGCAGTTCGCCTATAGAGCAAACAGGTCAGTGGATGATGCAGTCAACATGGCTCTACACTACATCCTGCACCATCTAGACTCTGCAGGTACCTACGCTCGGGTCCTGTTTGTGGACTTCAGCTCTGCATTCAACACCATCGTCCCAGAGCTCCTCCACCAAAAACTGTCCCAGCTCACCGTGCCTCCTTCCACCTGTCAGTGGATTACCAGTTTCCTGACCGACAGGAGGCAGCAGGTGAAACTGGGTAACTTCATATCCAGCACCCGGTCCCTCAGCATCGGCGCCCCCCAGGGATGTGTTCTCTCCCCACTGCTTTTCTCCCTTTACACCACTGATTGCACGTCAAGAGACCCTTCTGTGAAACACCTGAAGTTTGCAGATGACACCACGGTCATTGGACTCATCCGTGACAGCGACGAGTCTGCATACAGAAGGGAGGTGGAACAGCTGGTCCTCTGGTGCAGTCAGAACCACCTGGAGCTAAACCCGCTCAAAACTGTGGAGATGACAGTGGACTTCAGGAAGAGACCCCCATCAACATCTCCTCTTATAATCACCAACAGGCCAGTCCCCATAGTGGAGTCTTTCAGGTTCCTAGGATCCACCATCACACGGGACCTGAAGTGGACCTCCCACATTGACTCTATAAGGAAGAAGGCCCAGCAAAGGCTGTACTTTCTGCGTCAGCTCAGAAAGTTCAACCTTCCTCAGGAACTGCTGACCATATTCTACACAGCAATAGTCCAGTCTGTCCTGACCTCATCCATCTCTGTCTGGTTCGGATCCGCCACCAGGCAAGACAGGGACAGACTGCAGAGAACAGTCAGGTCCTCAGAGAGGATCATAGGTTCTGATCTTCCCTCCATTGAGGAGCTTTTCCGGGCCAGGGTCAGGAAGCGGGCCAGAAAAATCACCACTGACCCCTCACACCCTGGCCACAATCTGTTTAGGCTCCTCCCCTCAGGCCGGCGTTACAGAGCGCTGTACGCCAAAACCACCCGACACAAGAACAGTTTCTTCCCCCAGGATGTCGCTCTGATGAACTCTGAATAGTCACAGAGTGTGTGTCCACTCACATGAACAATAAACTAAAACTCTGCACTGCTGTATATACTTACTGTATATACTTACTGTACAATAACCCTGGTTTGGTGTATATATTATCCTTTATTTTTATTTATTTTATTTTATTTTATTTTTTTTTCTCTTCCGTTTTTTTAATTTCACTTATTTAAGTTCTGTACTGGAGAGAAAAGTTGCCGGAGTCAAATTCCTTGTATGTGTCATACTTGGCCATTAAAGCTGATTCTGATTCTGATTCTGATTATTGAATTAATTTTTAAAGCCCTAAGTTTTAACTGCCTTTTTTGCAAAAAGATAGTTTGTTGGCCTTTTCTGGTGATATGGGGCATCGGTCTTGGCTGATGGCATGCCCAGAATTCATAGTGCGTGACATCTCTGGAAAAATCACAGAAATAAAGCACAGTAATCTGTCTTTCTCTTGTCTGTTTACTACTGTTTATGTCAGAACCGGTGCCATTATGCCCTGGATATCTGTTGCCCATCCCTAGATGTGATATAATACATATGTACAATATCTGAAAGAACAGTAGTTGTGCTCCGTTCAGCCTTCAAGACAACGCAGTCTCTGCAATAATGCTGATTTACTTTCTAGTTTGATAATTCCATTGTTGTTAGGTTTATATGTAGGAAAAATTAGGAAAAGGAAAAAAAAAAGAATGGCTAGCATGCTCAAGGACATTTGACAATTGTAAAAGCTCCATCCATCTTCAAGACAAAGTATTGAACCCTGATGCCAGAGGGAATCAGAAAACACACTCATTTGTGTCAAGCCAAAGCACAGTGAACAGGGGAGGTATGTTCTTTCTATTTGCCAGTGGTAAAATTTGGACAAACTATTCTTGGATCAGTAATTTCCATCTGTTAGAGATGATATGACTGTTAAGATTCATATAGCTTTGTTTTGTGTCCATTCATTTGTTCCTAGAAATGGTCACAGATGTCTGTTGAGCTTCCTGGCACTTAAAAAAAAGAATAAAAATGAAAAACCTCAGAGCCGAGCATATTAATTCCAATGACAAGTTGCAATATTATTCATTTTTATTGATAAATGTCTTTTTTTATTATTAATTCCCCTTATTCTTAATGCAGCTTTCTGGATTTAGTTTTTACTCTCCGTGGCTTTATGAGCTCATGACCCTGTGCATTTACTTGTTTAGCAGTGTGTTTTTAAGGATCTTAAACATTCTAATTGTCTTTTGATTAAATGACTCAATTTTGCATAATCATCACCTTCTATTCTGAACACCTCTGCACACAACAGCCCACCACAGACTAAAGCTTTTATACAATGTAAAGACTTGCACACTGTTTTCATGCCATGACTGATCAGGCGTAGTGACCACAAGTTGTAACTTTATGAGCAGCAGTGTTTTTATGAACTTCTTTTCCTGAAAGATTTCACAGAATATTGTGGAATCAGTCATGTCAAATTCAACCAGTATGTTTACATGCAGGAAGAGAAAGTTGAAATATTACCTTAGTCCGACTGAAATCAGACCTGTGAAATTCATGTATGCACCTTGAATTGAACCGAACTGGAGTTTAAGAAGCCCGACTAAGCTACCCAGATAATGCAATTGAGAATCGGTCTACTCTGCAACCAACAACCCCACCGGTGCCTGTACTTGCGCAACCCTTGTGAAGGACGCGGAAGTGCGGCTCAGCAGCAATCGTTATAGGCTAATCTGTAGTAGCCCATATGGCCATCTATCTTTGGGGGGTCGAACGTACCTCATTTAATAATTCGATTTACTGAGTGACATGGAAACTGGGACCTGGCTCTCAACAGGGGGCAAGACCTTAGTCTGATTACTGCAAAAAGCTCAATTTAGATGTGCTGTGAGTGTTTCCCCCTCTTCATCTGGCTAACAGTTGCTTTTAGACTCCATTTTTAAATCCTCCTTTTAGTATATAAATCCCCAAACAGACTTTAACCTCCTGATTTAATCAGCCCTACTTCAGCCTTATACCTCTGTCTTTTAAGGTCTGCTGACCAGAAGTGAGAGGTCATTTGTAAGACTATTTTGAAGCTTAGAGGTGACTGAGCTTTTGCTATGCCAGTTCCTAAACTGGAAATCAGTTTCCTCACTCCTTGATTTTAAAAATATCTTTAAAACCCACTTTTTTTTCCTTTGTTTTGTGTTTGTAATTGTCATATGTGAAATAAGTCCTTCTTTTCTTCGTTTTCTTTCAGCCATGATAGTTTTCTAATCATCATTGAGTGATCAGCTGTGGCCTTTACAGAACTTGTTGAGTGTTTAGCTTCACATCTAAATAAGGCAACTCATTGGTTATCTTCTCAGCTAGTCTTGCCTGCTCCATTTGTTGTCTTTGTCTGTTTAGTGCATTGTTTCTGTCATCTGAATTTATTTTCTTCTTTGTTGATTTCATTCTTGTCTTTTATATGTTGACAAAAATGTTGATCAATTTAGTTGGCAAAAATGTTTTTTCCAGTTTTCATTAGATTTTCTCGTTAAAAATATATCTGTGAGAAGGTTAATGAAGGAAATATTTTGTCAACAAAATTTACATTGCAACAGTCACTCTTCCAAAAAGAAACTGGAGGAATTTGCTTCAATATTTTTGATGAGTAAATGATGAATGGATAAAAAAAAAATTCAAAATCACCATAAAACTAAAATATCCAATTAAAAATGAAATAAATTCTTTAAAATTTTCACATTTTCAGTATGGGTTCATGGTATCAGTTAACTTTAACCGATGAGCGAACGGTTAACTAGCTGTTTTATGAAGCTCTACTGTCCTCCACTACAACCACTTTTAATGGCAACTGTTTGAAACCTGTCTACACCTTCAAACTGTCAGAATCCAAGCTTCACCATGGCCAAGACCAGAGAGCTGTCAAAGTACAACAGGGACAATATTTTAAAACTGCACAACACTTGGATGAGTCAATCTAGAATAGGCAAGCAGCTGGGTGAGAAGACATGAACTATTGGAGCAATTATTATAAATTGGAATTAAGACAAGATTACTGTCCATCCCCGTTGACCTGGGGGCTCTATGCAGGATAACCTGATAGGGTTACACATGGCAAGAATGTCAACGCTCGGTCCCGTTCACTCCCTCTCCTAATCACTGTCAGCACCTGTCTTCAATCTTTCACACCTGATCCTCCTTCCCTTCCGTGTACTTAAACCCCTCACTGGGTTCTTACTCACTGTTGGATCATTGATGTCTTTCTGTGATGCGTCTTACCCTACTGTTCTCTCTTTTGCTTTTTCGTGTCAGCCTAGTGTCTTGTATTGTCATTCCGACCTTCATCAACTTAAATGAACATCCTTGCACCCCTTAGCCACGTCTGCATATGGATCCATGCTCCATCCTGAGACATAACCGTGACCCACACGGTCTTGAGATGGATGAGGAAACAATTCAGAACTACATGGGGAAAACTGGTCAGTGATGACCAAATAATTATTTTCTGCAACCTTACACAAACAGTCTTTATTAATCACACTGTTTGATTCCCTGGGATTTATTTTTCCATTATCTCACAGTTGAAGTAGGGGTGCACAGATCTGACTTATACAGCCCCAATACCATGGATTTTCTGTATCTGTCGACAGCGATACCGATCCAATACTATTGGTGAATTGATTTTCTTCACATTTTGCCCCCAAGGGTGTTAAACTTTTAAAAATCAATTAGGTTTATGAGGGTTAAATGTTTTATTATAAAACTGACTTCACTTACTAGTTATCAAGGTTATTGTTAAAATGGGACCTGTGTCATGTGAATCATATACAGATAGCAGGATAGTTTTTATTTGGTTGTCCGGTTTTTTGTTGTTGTCCATTTTTAGAGTGAGGACCCTAATGAGTCCCAGAGAGATTTGGATCTGATGGTTAACAACATGATGACTGTCTATGTGATTATATATTCAGAATTAGATGTTGATCAGTTTCCAGAGGATGTTGACATCACAGTTGAAGGTGTGCAGGTGTATTCAGACCAGACAAGTCATTTGGTCCAGTTGTTTGGTTTGGACTAAAGGCACAATTTTTTTTTCCCTTTTGGTGTGGTTTGTATTCAGACTGTTAATTTCTGTAAGTGGCCTGCATTTTGTAAACGCATCCACATGTGTGATGATCTGTGCTGCTATTGGACAGCAATGACGTTGGCTTAACTAAGCGCAAAGACCCGGAGATGGATGTAAACAGCAGCAAAATCATATCGATATCAGAGCTGTGGTGATCGATAAGAGTGTGAACAGATCTTTCAGCATTCCAAACACGGAGGAGAGCCGGAGCAAGATGACAAGGAGTTGACAAGGCAGGGAGGTGAGCGAGCACCGGGCCGAGCTGCACATGAGACTTGAGAAGACTTGACCTTACGCCGAGCCCCGCCCCCTTTAGTTACTGTTGCTACGACCGACAAACAAATGGTCAACCGTGACTAGCGTTACAACGCAGTTACAGTTACTGGGGATGTAAAGTAGAGTTAATACAATGTTGCTGAATGAAGTGCAGTGCTGCTGTGACATTCACACTGCAGCTGCAGAGAGAACATGTCTGTGATGATGATGCCGATGCAAATATGGTGATTTGGTGAATGGGAAGATACTGAGTGCTCTTGCTGTCTGCATACTGTAAGTTAGTTATGAACTTAGCTTTAAGTTGGATATTTGGCGGACATCCATTCATTAAAGCGGACACTCCCTCTGATGTCTCATCCAGAAATGTGTTAATAAAGTGGCTGCATCGCCGCTCACTCCTGAAGGCAGTGGGTTTGGTTTTCAATAAATCTCCATACATCCCAGAAAATACCTGCGATTAACCAACAAATTAACCCGAAAATATTCATAGTTGCTTGACACCCGAGGAATTTGACACACCAAGGTGTCTTATTAATATGTTAGTGTAAAATAAGAGAGGGACTGGGGCTGTCCACACTTTTTATCCATTGTAGGCATCACGTGTTATCGGCTTTGGGAATGGAAACACGCATGGAGAAAAAAAAAAAATCCTCCAGACAATCCCTCGGGTGTATCTAGTGTCCGATTTACGAACGCTGTGGGCACAGCACTTCACCATCTGGCTTGGAGTCAATGTTTGTTGGACATGCTCGCATAGAAATAGTTGCTGTTAGATTTGTTATTGGACAATGGCCGTTTAGGGGGCAGGGCCGGCGAAAGGTCAGTTGCTGTGGAGCTGCAGAAGGAGTTAGCCCCAGGGCTAACAGCCAGCAGCAAGAGCTGTAGCAGAATGAAGCTGGAGAGTGACGGGGAAGGCGGACAGGATCAGAGTTTTGAGATGTGTGGTGACGGGGTTTGTTGAACTGTTGCGTGGTTACGATCAGAGGCAGTGTTGGAACAATGACTGAGCGGTGGGTGGTAAGTGCAAGAGTCTTCAGACTGAAGCTAATGTTCTTTCCTGTTTACCTGAAGCTCAGCTGTTTTTGTTATTCTGAGAAATCTGTTCTGTCTGTGTCATGATCTCTCGACAATTGTGTGTCTGGCAGCTCCTTAAATGCAATTTTGCAATGCTCTGTTTGAATATTTGCAACAGCGAACATGTGCAATAACCCAAAGGATACGATGTAACCTGCGCGCCCTCATCCCCGACATGCTGGCAGTATGATTAAACAGATGATGGAAGATCAGGAATTAACAACATTCACTACAGCATACGGGACATTGATTTTAGGGCGCTGCTATCAAACATGTGGGTTTAATAATATTAATAATTTGACAAAATGGTGTAGGTATTGTGGAGCTGGTTTGGATCGAGACTGTTTGTATTCAGACCCGAAGCGAAGCGGAACCTCTGTCCATTTGGAACCAGCAGGATTTTTTGTGTGTATTCACACCTACATAAAAGGTCCGGACTGGCGTTCCAAACAAACTTTGGTCCGTTTAAAGTGGACCAGGTCTGAATGCAGGTCTGAATACAGTCTTAGAGTTGTTGCCACTGCTTGTGCCTTGCTTTTTGGGATTATCAACAACCTGAACCTGAGCTTTCCAACTAACCTCAGGTGCACGTTAGAATTTATTTTAAACGATCGTGATGGAACTTAATATGCAAGTTTTAAACCAAAATACAATCCCTCAAAACCAATCTTCTGGAAAGCATTAATTAAGCCATTACAGTGTTTTTATATGGGGGTTATTCATTGTGCTGAAATGTTTTTGTTATCATCTTTGTTGTTTTGACTGCCAGTTAACATGTTTAAAAGTAATTTGATACTGGTGCTGTTGTACCTGAAAGGAAGAAATTTCAAATTAAATTCTAGAGCAATGGCATCCAACAGCTGACTTGGGTCTAAAAGGTGCGTGTTGACACATTCTCTTAAGAATTTGGCAATTTGCCATGCCAGAGATGGAGCTAAGATTTCATGGTTTTTTTTCAAATCTATTGGCGATATGTTTGTTGAAAATAAAGTATTTTTTGTGAACTTGAATACATCTTAACATATGATAAAAAATAAGGGTACTCTTATTTTCAACGTTACTACAGTACATTAATTCAGATTTTTTACCTTCTTGTTATAGAAACTAAGCTAACGTTTTGATATTTAAATGGGGCAGATATTATAATGCCAATAAGTAATATTTGTAGGTGGAACATGATTTAATTACATTTTATTAATAATATTTCTATCATGTTACAGTATATAATACTTTTAAAAATATGCTCCAGTTTAATATAAACAGCAGAAAAGCATGAATCAAGATGTGGTGATTACCTGTACCAAGATTCATGTTGAAAAAGTGAAGTTGAAGCCAGTTGGACAAATCAAACATTTGGATGCGGAACGTTCAAAAACCACATGACAGACAACATTGAACCTCAGCTAATCAAATTTAAGAATACAGGCAAAATATCAGATTTTTGGATACTTTCTTTTCTAAATGCACACTGGATATCATAGTTATGCTGGAAATAGTCGTAACATGGCGGATTATATTTTATTACCATGGAAAAAACAAAACAAAAACAAAGGTAAGGAAGAATAGTCTTGTTTTTCAAACTTATTTAGCTGCTTCTTTGCTAACATTTGGTTGAGGGATGAAGATACCTCTAGTGCTGAAATCTGTGAGATTATTGCTTTTGGGGAAGGTAGAGTTTTTTTCAGTTCTGTTTGGTGGGGAGAGCAACAGGTTTTATTCAGTGTTTATGTAAAAATAACCAAATAAGTTTTATTTTAACTACTTGGTATTTATTTTCGAGGTTACAGAAAAGATTTATTTGAGGTTCTACGCTGATATTTTTAAGTTTATAATCATGGTTAAGTTTACACAGCAACCAGTGATCAAAGGTCAACTGAATTTGGACCTTCACAATTTGCTCTCATCAGAAAAAGAGGACTTTGGATCATTCAGCAACAGACCCGTCTAATAGTGTGGCTCTTGATACACTAGCTCCAGCCTCAGTCCCCTTTCTGCGAAGTTCCCCAAAATTTTTGAATGGCCTCTGTCATCCCTGCTGTTTAAGCACCCTTTCCTTTCACACTTTTCCCTTCCACATATCTTTCTATTAATGTGGTTTGACACAGCACTTTCACAACATTCAGCTTTCATTGTACTTACCTTTTGAGGCTCTCCCTACAAGTCTGTCATCTTTTCGTCCATCATCTGTTGGGGTAGGAGCATCAGAGCCAGGGATTTAAAATGGCTCAACAACCTGACAAAGAAGGCTGGTGCTGTTCTGGGGACAACTGTGGAACAACTGGAGACAATGATGTTAAGAAGGATTCTTCATAAAATTAAAAGGATTATGGACAACCCTGAGCATCCTCTTCATGAGACCACCCCACAGCTAGAGATAATCTTCAGTCTGAGGCTTCTTCAGTTTCGCTGCAACACAGATTGCTACAGGAAATCCTTTCTCCCCACGGCCATCACGATCTACAACAACTCAATGAAAATTAATTAGTACTGAGCTACAACAATCAATAACATATTTTTGAATTAAATTGAATTGAATTAGGCTTTTCTGCACAACTGTCAGGTCAGCAGTCTTCCCAATGATTGTAATTCCTACGGAACCAGACTGAAATACACTTTAAAGGCTCAGGAAGCATTGTAGGGTTTTTTGGATTAATTAGCTGAGTACAGTGTGACATTTGAGTTTAAAATGTTAAATCTTTTCACAATATTTTCATTTTTCTGAGATTTTAAATTAAAAATGTCCATAAGCTTTAAGCCATAATTAAAATTGTAAGAAATAAAGGCTTGAAATATCTGGTTTTGCATAGTAAGTCTATATCATATTTTAGTTTCACATTTTAAGTTGAATTACTAAAATACACCCTCGCATCATATTCTAATCGTTTTGAGTTTCATCTGTAATGTACTTGCAAACTCTTTAATAATCTCGCCTTACATCAAGCAATTTGCTGTAATAATATTATTTTTTTATTCTGTTCTTTCCTTACCAGTGATTCCCCTAATTAAAAACCTTCAAATAAATTCAGATTCCACCTAGCTCTAAGGAGTAAATCTAATTTTGGACTGGTTGAGCTCATGTCTATGACAAATTCAAAGTCTTACTCAGCCAATATTTGCTGCAGATGCTTCAGCTCCTCTCAGATTGAAAAGAGCCCAACCATAAATATCTATTAGATTCCCAGGTTTTTGAAAATGCATAGAGATAAATCTTCATTGAGCATGGGTACCGCACTGTCCAAGGGGATTCTCAGCATATATAATAAAAGTCGTGTTAACTTTAGATTGGTACAGAGCTGCTGCCTAATATGCAGAACCCTTTCTCCTCATCTCACCATTGTATTCAGTTTGAGGCTGGGAAATGTACCTCAACGAAAGTGCATTAGTTTTAATGATGTGCCCTCACTTCCCCTTTTCTAGATCAACTACTTTTTTTAATAATACATTTAGATGTCTTTTTTTTTTCAAGGTACTTTTCAAAGCTGAAAGTATACCATTTAAAACAGAATCTACAGGATGTTGGCACCAAACCCAATCTGAGTTTATATGAATATGATATACACAACAGTGTACAATGTCACCCTGGCTGGTTGCTGTCAAGAAGGATTTCACTCAATTTACCTGGCCATTTGTAAATTGGGTATGACACTCTAGATGAGTTTCCCAACTTAAGATTCCAAACCAAATATCAGCACCTCGTCTCACAGTCTGCTAATTTAAACGGCCTGAAATCAATTTACCGCACCCAGTCGATGGCTTTGGATTGTCCCGGTGTATATCTCTCCCCACCCCATTCAGCTGGGACCTATTTGAGGAGAAAGCCTAATTCAACTACCATTCTATAAATTCTATTACATGGTGCCGGGGTTTGGTGGAGAAGGGGCTGTGCCTAATGAAGAGTTTGAAAAACCCGACAGCCTGCTTTGAGTTTCGGCTACAGCACATCGTTCAGAGCTGAAAGCGGTCCTCAGTGGAGAGAAAGTGTTAGAGATCCATATGGATGAAATAAAGATACAAAACCTAACTGTTCGTATAATCCAAGTGAAACTTTGATTATACGAACCCAAAACCGTTTTGTATACCTGTTAGGTTTAGAATATTACAACTAATTTGTCCGGTGGCTGAGTTGAATGATTTAGATGAAATCATTTTCCATCGTTAGTCAAAGTCCAATGAACATAAAGGAGAAGCATTGGCAACATTTGAAAACCTCTGTACTTGGCTGCTCTCTGTCCAGTATGACTGAGCTTTTGCCATTTTGGGAAGAATGGGCAGGAGATTCAATCAGCTGGTTAGAGGGATTGAAATTATGCAATTGTGATAAAATGCTAAATTATTCCAGGGATAAGAATATGTTTGTAAATTGCTGCACATTGACAAAAATGCCTTATTTCACAAAGGGTTTTTTTATGCCTAAAATACATTTTATTGATGCTGAATTGTTGCTGAAAATACATTTGTATGTGCAGAGCTTTGCCCTGTAGAAATAAGTAGATACGAACAAGATATACTGAAATAATGAGACATGGCCAATGGAAATGTGAATGCATCAATATGTTGAATAACCACAAAATGCATTGTAAATTTCCATCTGTTTAAGTCAGATCTGTATTTCCCTTGTATGTTGCTTGTTTTATTCTCCTGAGATATTTTAATACAAATGTCTGATTTAACAGGAAATTTGCCACAATGTGTACTCCTACATTTGTGAGACTGCTGCAGCAGTTCAAGCTAAATCTTTGTTGTCTATTTGAGGATAATCCTTTAAATTTATTCCGTATTCAGTGCAATACCGGTTCATTTACTGTTGCTTCCGACTTGTGAATAATTGAGGTAACAAGGTAACCTCAATCCCTGCTCCAGTTTTGCAAAAAAACTGAGATATCTGCAAGGTGTGCTAAGGAATTATAATAAATTTTTAATTTTAAATGTGGTTCCTTGTTTTTTTCAGGAAATAAATTAAGGGAATTTAAAAAAAAGTAATGCTGAGGAATAAACTTTTAAGAAGTTTAGATAGATAGATAGATAGATAGATAGATAGATAGATAGATAGATAGATAGATAGATAGATAGATAGATAGATAGATAGATTTCAATTAACTGGTTAGTAATGTCAAGGACAATAAGTAATGTTGCCTTCTGTCAACAACGATTGCTGAGATGCCCTTGGGCCAAACTTTCAGTTCTCAATTCCCTCCTTGGGCCCACATGGTGTGAATAATTGGAAAATCTGCAGCTTCCCTTAGATATAGATTTCAGAAGTGTTTGTGCATAGGTGTATCTGAACAAATCTGCTGTTTTCCTCCATTTTCTCCTGTTATGCAACATAAGGTTCACTATAGTTGCAAGATATTTCTGGAATTATAACGTTCACTTCACCCCTATATATCGTTGATGCAATTGGCCCTTACGATCAAGCCCTAAAGCTGCAGAACATTGAACCCACTGTCACATTTGGGAAACCAGAATTAGATTATTTTAGATTTGATGCATTACTCTAAAGAAGCCATCAGTATATCGTCTAGGCTGTGGTCATGAAGACACAGACATTGTTTGCATGATTTGCTGATCAGGGGCCGTATTCACAAAGACTCTTATCTTACTGCTAGGTGTTACTCCTAGGTCTTACATAGGAGTTGTCGTCTAAAACCTATTCACAAACGCACTAAGAGCTACTTTTACGTAGGACAAACCCCTAAATTTAAGCTAAGAGTGACGTCCTATTGCTATGGAAAACGTCATTCCTGTGCGTGAGTAAACAGACGGAAAGCAGTGTGGTTGATTGTTCAATGACATGTGTAAAACCAGGAAATTGAAAACTTCAATGTAGATAAAAGCATATGAACAGCGCAAATAGCAGAAATAATGCATGATGACATCTTTGTGTCGGCCACGTGACTGACACTTCATACAACTTACACACAATATCCTACTTACAGAGGGGGTGAAGTTTAAAAACGAAATAATACGTGAAATGCATCATATTACTCTGCCTAATGCCCGTTGATAGCTGGGATAAGGTCCAGCCCCCACCTCCACGTGACCCTGAATTGGATGAAAGCGGTATAGATAATGGATAGATGGATGCATCATATTAAAGGAGTGATTGCAAGGAGGCTGTAAACAATTAGGCTGTCACATGAGTATCATCAGCCACATCTACAGATCTTGCATAATTTGGAAGATGCGCACGTTTTCTCCTTTGTGCACGGGGAACAATATATAAAGGACACATTGTTGTAAAATTCCATGTATAGGAGGAAGACCTGCACCCAAAGGCTCTGTCTCCTGTTGCAGGAGTTGTTTACAGCGTTCTGACATCCAGCTGGCACAATGTTCCTCTCAAATAGCTGCCTCAGGCCGCTAGACATCAAAATCCGTGCGTCGGTGGACCCAGGTCATTTAGCCAGAATGTATAGGTATAAGTATATTGGAACAAATGTCTGAATGATCACTGACGTACATGTTAATTAATTTAATTTTTTTTTTTATTGTATTTATTCTTTTGTATTTTTGTTTGATATGGATAAATTACATTGTCCGGAATAAAGGCATGTGCATATATAGTCTTTGCAGTCAAAAAGAATCTGTGTGTTTATGGAGTGATATCTTTTCCTATTTACATAAACATCCTCATCTATTGATGGCGCAAATATTTTGATATGCATGCCATCCACAGCTCCGACCACCCCCGGCATACCTGCGATCCCCATGAAATTGGCTTTAATTTAATGCAGTTTCTGGTAATGGGAAACGGATGAATTGTTGGATAATGTGTGATCGACAGAGCGCTTTAAGAGTTTGGTGGATTGATCGGCTGATAGATGGTTGAGATATAGGTACGCAAGTCGTCCGCGTTACAAAGTTGCATTTTCCATGCGGCTAAATATCTTAGTGTCGCTAAACATAAAATTTCTGGACTGATCGGGTTGTTATATGTTTAGTTGGAGACGTGATTGCATCCCGCACCAAGTTCAAAACCTTCACGATCGTTTTGGGAGTCTTTGTGAATAGGTATCTCAAGGAAATTTCAATCAAACGCAACTGGACTTGGTAATTTGTCTTGGAAGACGTTTCACCTCTTATCCAAGAGGCTTCATCAGTTCATGCTCGCCGCTGACCAGGCTGGGACTGGTCCAACTAACTGGTGTGGAGACTCAGCTATTTAACCTCTTGGAGGGTTTTTACAAGAATCATTATGTCATTGGATCCTTTGTGCTCCATGTGGGCGACTGTGGCTCAGTGTGGGCGACTGTGGCTCAGTGGTAGAGTAGTTGGCTTGCAATCGGAGGGTCGTAGGTTCGATTCCAGCTTCCTCCAGTCACATGTCGATGAGCCCCTGGGCAAGGCACTTACATTGTCCTACCGAGCCATGTTGGGTGTCGGTGTATGAATGCGAGTGTGAATGGGTGAATGTGGCTTCAATGTAGAATTTGAAGCCACCTGGCTGCCACCTTATCGCGGTGGAGGGGTTTGAGTGTCCCAATGATCCTGGGAGCTATGTTGTCTGGGGCTTTATGCCCCTGGTAAATGGACCCACTCTGGAGCCAGGCCTGGAGGTGGGGCACGTTGGCGAGCGCCTGGTGGCCGGGCCTTTTTCCATGGGGCCCGGCCGGGCTTAGCCCGAAGAGGAAACATGGGCCCCCCTTCCCATGAGCTCACCACCTGTGGGAGGGGCCATAGGGGTCGGGTGCCGTGCAAGACGGGCGGTGGCCGAAGGCGGGGACCTTGGCGGTCCGATCCTCGGCTGCAGAAGCTGGCTCTTGGGACGTGGAACGTCACCTCTCTGGTGGGGAAGGAGCCGGAGCTGGTGTGCGAGGCTGAGAGGTTCCGACTGGACATCGTCGGCCTTGCCTCGACGCATGGCTCTGGCTCTGGAACCCGTCTCCTCGAGAGGGGTTGGACTCTCTTCCACTCTGGAGTTGCTCCCGGTGAGAGGCGCCGAGCTGGGGTGGGCATACTTGTTGCCCCCCATCTCGGCGCCTGTACGTTGGGGTTTACCCCGGTGAGTGAGAGGGTAGCCTCCCTCCGCCTACGGGTGGGGGGACGGGTGCTGACTATTGTTTGTGCTTATGCACCGAACAGTAGATCAGACTACCCACCCTTCTTGGAGTCCTTGGAGGGGGTGCTGGAGAGTGCTCCTTCTGGAGACTCCCTCATTCTCCTGGGAGACTTCAACGCTCACGTTGGCAATGACAGTGAGACCTGGAGAGGCGTGGTTGGGCGGTATGGCCCCCCCGATCTGAACCCGAGCGGTGTTTTGTTGTTGGACTTCTGTGCTCGTCATGGATTGTCCATAACGAACACCATGTTCAAGCATAAGGGTGTTCATGTGTGCACTTGGCACCAGGACACCCTAGGCCGCGGCTCGATGATCGACCTGGTTGTCGTTTCATCTGACCTGCGGCCGCATGTTTTGGACACTCGGGTGAAGAGAGGGGCGGAGCTATCCACCGACCACTACCTGGTGGTGAGTTGGCTCCGGTGGTGGGGGAAGACGCCGGACAGACCTGGTAGGCCCAAACGTGTTGTGAGGGTCTGCTGGGAACGTCTGGCGGAGTCTCCTGTCAGAAGGGGTTTCAACTCTCACCTCCGACAGGACTTCAAACACGTCCCGGGGGAGGCGGGGGACATTGAGTCCGAATGGGCCATGTTCCGTGCCTCCATTGTCGAAGCGGCTGACCGTAGTTGTGGCCGCAAGGTAGTTGGTGCCTGTCGTGGCGGCAACCCTCGAACCCGCTGGTGGACACCGGCGGTGAGGGATGCTGTCAAGCTGAAGAAGGAGTCCTATCGGGCCTTCTTGGCCTGTGGGACTCCGGAAGCAGCTGATAGGTACCGGCAGGCCAAGCGGAGTGCGGCTCGGATGGTCGCTGAGGCAAAAACTCGGGCGTGGGAGGAGTTTGGAGAGACCATGGAGAACGACTTCCGTATGGCTTCGAAGCGATTCTGGTCCACCATCCGGCGTCTCAGGGGGGGGAAGCGGTCTGCCGCCAACACTGTTTACAGTGGGGGCGGTGTGCTGCTGACCTCAACGCGGGACGTTTTGGGTCGGTGGATGGAATACTTCGAAGACCTCCTCAATCCCACCGACACGCCTTCCTGTTTGGAAGCAGAGTCTGGGGACTCTGGGACGGACTCTCCAATCTCTGGGGCTGAAGTCGCCGAGGTTGTTAAAAAGCTCCTCGGTGGTAAGGCTCCGGGGGTGGATGAGATTCGGCCGGAGTTCCTCAAGGCTCTGGATGTTGTAGGGCTGTGTTGGTTGACGCGGCTCTGCAATATTGCGTGGACATCGGGGGCAGTTCCCTTGGATTGGCAGACCGGGGTGGTGGTCCCCCTCTTTAAAAAGGGGGACCACAGAGTGTGTTCCAACTACAGGGGGATCACACTTCTGAGCCTCCCTGGTAAGGTCTATTCAGGGGTTCTGGAGAGGAGGGTACGACGGATAGTCGAACCTCGGATCCAGGAGGAACAATGCGGTTTTCGTCCTGGCCGTGGAACACTGGACCAGCTCTACACCCTCGGCAGGGTCCTGGAGGGTGCGTGGGAGTTCGCCCAACCAGTCTACATGTGCTTTGTGGACTTGGAGAAGGCGTTCGACCGTGTCCCTCGGGGTGTCCTGTGGGGGGTACTCCGGGAGTATGGGGTACCAGGCCCTCTGATACGGGCTGTTAGGTCCCTATATGACCGGTGTCAGAGTCTGGTTCGCATTGCCGGCAGTAAGTCGGACTCGTTTCCAGTGAGAGTTGGACTCCGCCAAGGTTGCCCTTTATCACCGATCCTGTTCATAACGTTTATGGACAGGATTTCTAGGTGCAGCCAAGGTGTTGAGGGGATCCGTTTTGGTGACCTCAGGATCGGGTCTCTGCTTTTCGCAGATGATGTGGTCTTGTTGGCTTCGTCTGAACGTGATCTACAGCTCTCGTTGGAGCGGTTCGCAGCCGAGTGTGAAGCGGCTGGGATGAGGATCAGCACCTCCAAATCCGAGACCATGGTCTTGAGTCGGAAAAGGGTAGGGTGCTCTCTTCGGGTTGGGGATGAGGTCCTTCCTCAAGTGGAGGAGTTTAGGTATCTGGGGGTCTTGTTCACGAATGAGGGAAAAATGGAGCGGGAGATCGATGGACGGATTGGTAGGGCGTCTGCAGTCATGCGGGCGCTGTACCGGTCTGTCGTGGTGAAGAGAGAGCTGAGTCGAAAGGCGAAGCTCTCGATTTACCGGTCGATCTACGTTCCTACCCTCATCTATGGTCACGAACGCTGGGTGGTGACCGAAAGAACGAGATCGCGGATACAGGCGGCTGAAATGAGTTTCCTCCGTAGGGTGGCTGGGCTCTCCCTTAGAGATAGGGTGAGAAGCTCGGTCATCCGGAGGGAGCTCAGAGTAGAGCCGCTGCTCCTCCACATCGAGAGGAGCCAGTTGAGGTGGCTCGGGCATCTAGTCAGGATGCCTCCTGGACGCCTCCCTGGTGAGGTGTTCCGGGCATGTCCCACCGGGAGGAGACCCAGGGGAAGACCCAGGACCCGTTGGAGAGATTATGTCTCCCAGCTGGCCTGGGAACGCCTCGGGATTCCTCCCGAGGAGCTGGCCCAAGTGGCCGGGGAGAGGCAAGTCTGGGTCTCCTTGCTTAGGCTACTGCCCCCGCGACCCGACCCCGGATAAGCGGAGGAAGATGGATGGATGGATGGATGGGCTTCAATGTAAAGCGCTTTGAGTGGTCAGTAAGACTAGAAAAGCGCTATATAAGTTCAGTCCATTTACCATGTCTTAACAACGGTCGTTGGCGTGTCGCCTATTGGTGGAGGTTAGGTTTCGGCTTCATTAGTGCCCTATTGTGTTATAACGACAGTCATTGGAGTCACAGTTGTTTATGTTATTAGAGGCTAAGTTGTTGAGTCTCAGGCCTCCTCCTCTGTTTAGCGATGGTTTCTCTACTTTTACATAGATGGCTTCTTTTACTCCTCTTTCAAACCTAGCCACTGGTTCAGATACGTAGATGACACATGGTTTAAAATCAAAACCAAAGAGGTGCAAGCCTTTACTGAACACATAAACTCAGTGGACAGAAACATCAAATTCACCAGAGAAGATGTCAAGGACAATAATTTTGCCCTTTTTAGATTGTGTCGTCCAGAGGAGAAAGGACAGAAGGCTCCACATTGGGGTATACAGAAAACCCACACACACAGACCAATACCTACTTTTTGACTCACACCACCCACTGGAACACAAGCTTAGTGTTATCAGGACCCTGCAACACAGAGCTGATAACATACCCACCAGCTCACAGGCCCAAGGGGAAGAACGCAAGCACGTGAGAGACACCCTCACAACTTGTGGTTACCCCAGCTGGACTTTTGTGAAAACTGCAGGTAGTTCCAGAAGGAACTAGCTACCAACAAAGTGGTTGAAAAAGAAAACAAACAAAACAATGTAGTCATTCCATATGTGTCTGGGATTTCTGAAAAACGCAGTAGGATTTTTAACAAACACAGTATCCCTGTGTATTTCAAACCCAGCAACACACTCAGACAGAGACTAGTACATCCCAAGGACAGAACACCACACGCACACAAAAGCAACCTGGTGTATGCAATCCAATGCAATGAAGAATGCAAGGACCTCTACATTGGTGAAACCAAACAACCACTGTACAAACGCATGGCCCAACACAGGAGAGCAAACTCCTCAGGCATGGACTCTGCTGTTCATTTACATCTCAAGGAGAAAGCCCACTCCTTTGAGGACAGCAATGTCCAGATATTAGACAGAAAGGACAGATGGTTTGAAAGAGGAGTAAAAGAAGCCATCTATGTAAAAGTAGAGAAACCATCACTAAACAGAGGAGGAGTCCTGAGACATCACCTATCTCCAATTTACAATGCTGCCCTTTCATCCCTCCCCAGGAGACTCAACAACTTAGCCTCTAATAACAGAAACAACTGTGACTCCAATGACTGTCGTTATAACACAATAGGGCACTAATGAAGCCAAAACCTAACCTCCACCAATAGGCGACACGCCAACGACCGTCGTTAAGACATGGAGCACAAAGGATCCAATGACATAATGATTCTTGTAAAAGCCCTCCAAGAGGTTAAATAGCTGAGTCTCCACACCAGTTAGTTGGACCAGTCCCAGCCTGGCGAGCGAGCATGAACTGATGAAGCCTCTTGGATAAGAGGTGAAACGTCTTCCAAGACAAATTACCAAGTCCAGTTGCGTTTGATTGAAATTTCCTTGAGATAACCATGGCCTGGATGAATGAGAATATTCACAGGCTTTGTGAATAGGTCTTAGGGAGTTAGAAGTCCTCTCGACTTCTGTTAAGGACTCCCAGACTTAGGAGCTATTTTGAGGCCTAAAACTGGTTGTGAATTACTTTTATCTTAAGAAACTAGGAGTCCTAAATTTAGGAGTGACACATCCACATTTTTAGGAGCTACTCCTAAATTCGCCATTTAGGACCTACATTTAGCCCTAAAATTCTTTGTGAATACGGCCCCTGATGGTCTTAAGTTCTCACTGTGTGGTAAGAAATTATCCCACACTAATACACTACCACCAGCATAAATTTTTGATACAAATCAGGATGAATTCAAACTTTCTTGTTCTTCCCAAATTGTGATGTTTCCATGTGGATGTTGCAGCTGGAATGGTGGCACACCAGGCAACTAGTTTCCACCTTTCTGAGAAAAAATTGCAAATTTTAACCGCTGTATTCTTAGCTGACGAGGTTAGACCGGTATATTCCAAAATTGCATGCAAAATACCTTGGTTTTAACAATATGGCTATTTCAGCTACCGGTACCCTTCTATCATGTTAAACCAATTAAATTATTCACACAACTTCAGTTTACTGGACATCCCAATAGATCAGCCATATGTGAGAACAGCCAGTCTAGTACCACGTACACAACACTTAGTCCCTCATGATGGCACATTATTTTTCAGAGTTAGATAATTACTAATAAATGTCTAAGAGTAAAGGCAGACCTTTCCCTTATATAGGTAATCCATTTGGTGGACCCAAAAACTGAAACTGGCAAATTATGTTTTGTTAAAAAAAAAAGGCTAATCCGCAAAGTCCCACATAATTATGCAATTGATTCTCTGTTGGCATTACAAAGACAGCAAAACAACAGAGGCAAAAGAGCAGAGCAGCATTTCCCTTCTACTGTTATTCAGTGCCAATTATCCTCTTGAAACCTAGTTTTGCCAGGGCTGGAAGAGCGTGCATAGATTGGAAAAACCTCAGCTTGCTGCTAAGTAGTCCTGAGGAAGTTGTTTCAAAGGGTGAGTGGAAGTGCATGAATAAATTTTGCAGCTCCACTTCAAAAATTGACTTACCCAAGTGGAAATGGAGTGTTTTTATTCCCATTTTATTTACTTCATTTGTTTTTCCCTTGTAATGCTGCTCTCTGATACCTACATGGCATCTTGTCAGTCCAAGTAAAAGTGGAAAAAAATTTTGCATTAAAAAATGAAATACAAGTCAAAGATTATGAAAGCAAAGGGAAATAGTGCCAACAGGAGGGAGAGGATGCTTGTCTGAAATGATTTAAAGTGACATCTGTTGAGAGTGTAAATAACACCAACTTTAGGAAACCAGTACTTTTTTTTGGGTCTGGATATTTTCTGTTACCACAGACAGCTAAAATGAAAATGGACATTTCAATTCAGCAGCTAAAACCACAGACATGCAATGCTTAGTGTTTCGGCACCTTCTGAATATTATAGCATATAAATGTTAAATACTAACCCAACCAAAAGAAACAATAGAGTAGGACAGGAGCATTAATCCTACTGCCAGAGCTCACGATAATAAACAGAAACACTTGCATACATGCATCACTCCTCCTCACTTAGGATGAAAATCTACAGCAGTTATATTTAAGCATCACGTTTTGATTTCTGCTGAAAGAAATGTTACAAAAGCCCTTTATAACTGAATAATAATCGTTTTTAACATGGATTAATGGAAAGGCTTCTTTAAACTGTATCCTATCTTACTAGCTATACAGTTATAAACTCCTATTATGTGGCTCTAAATTTGATTAAAAAAAAAAAAACGTGTAACATCAGGTCCTAATATTACTTTTAGGTACAGACAGATTCAATAAATTTGAATATTACTGTAATAATCGAAATCATATGAGTGACCAGGTTGCCATTAAGAAATTGCTGCAGTACTTCGTGCAGACATACTGTAAAAACAAACAATGAAAATGTATTATTATTCAAATTAATGGCCTGTGCAAAATGGACAACACCGGGTCATGTCACTGAAACAGAACGGGTGGTGGGAAGAGTATTAGGGTTTTTGTTCATGACTCCAATAGCCGAGGGGAAGAAACTATTGTTATGGTGAGAGGTTCTGTATATCATATAATTATAATTGAATTTATAATTCAAAATTCATATCAGTTATTACGTATAACACATGTAATTATTCATTGATTGATTAGGGGGATTTGTATCACTGTTAGTCTTCCAAGGCAAAAATATAATGTACAAACCGCTTCTAAGGAGGGAACTAAAGCATTATTAAGTATGCACCTCATGCGAGGAGTGAGGAGGGAAGGGGATAGATAAAGAGAAGATGGAATGAGAAAGGAGAAGACAGGATATAGTATCAACCATGTTCTGAAATAGTAAATATTAATACATTTTCTGTAAGTTACAGAATGGTGTAGATGGAGCTCCATCTTGTCTCCTGCCCAAGCAAGGCTGTTCGCTTGGCTGGAATATGCACTATTTTAAGTTATATTTCTAGACAATTAATATAGATGGATGTATTGTTTAAATAATTTCAATTTTGTCCTCTTTAATTTTCCCAGTTAGATTGAAGCTTGGACAGAAACAAATGTACGCAGTCCCTTTCTTTAAACTCCTGATAAAACCATAAGCTCTTATTAAATATTTATTCTACTGATCATTCTATTTAATATTTTGAGCTTTCAGTTGTCTTCTCACAAAGTTTCCCTTCAAAGCTTCCTTTGAAATTAAATTTCACTTAATTTTTATGTTTGGTTTTACTTTTTAATGTCTATCTGCGAAATGTAAAAATAAAATAGGTTTGATTATTGATTATAATTCTAGCTCCAGCAATTAGTTTTTATGATTTATGTAAAGTGCATTAATCTTCTAGCCTAAATATATATTATATACACTGAAGAATCCTGATTATTCTTTAGATTTGTGATATAGATTACTCAGTGTGGATTACAGATTATTTTTTTTATGGTTAGGAGAATTGATGATAAGTTTATACTCGGTAATCTTTACTTTAGCACACACACTACTCAACACGAAAATATTAACATATATATATATATATATATTGTTTTGAATTTCCATTGACAAGAGTGTGATTTTTTTTTTCCACAATTTCCAATCTTCCCTTCTTATGGGTGTTATGTTTCACTGATAAAAGCAAAGTGCTGCTGTACATGAATCCCCTGTGCCAGAGGTGATATTTGCTCTAAAGTGGTAGTGCTGGAATATTTAGTTTTTTTCTCTGTGGGATCTTGATAGTTTAGATTGCCTCGCTTTAGCTCTCATCTGAGCTTCTAAGGAAAGGGGGGATAAAAATAAAACCTTTAACGTGCTTTGTAAAAAAAATTTGTACAGGACACACACAGACGAGGCAGACAAGGTGAAATGCAACACTACTTCTGAGTAAAGCCCTGTTGCAGCTTATTTCTGTTGTAAATATGAATTGCATTTTTTCCAGAAATAAGAGTATTTTGTTGAAAAACGTAATACATTGCAATATTATTTGATGTGTCTGGATTTACATTTACATCACACATCAACATTCTTCTTTTCATAATTCAGACTCAGACGATGGGACCTTGCCTGAGTTACTGACATCTTTTTCTTTTTTTTTTCTCAGACTTTATGACTTGTACTTGTGTCCCAGTAAAAACTGGAAATCGAGAAGGTAGAAAGGAAATAGAAGTGCATCATGCATGAAATAGCAATGATGAAATCCCCTTTGGGGATAAACATGGCTCTTAAATTACAAAGCATGTGCAAATGTAAAACATCCCTGCCGCCATTTTGTGCCCTCTTAAAGTAAACTGAAACTCTTAAGCATCAGCCAGTCCTTGTTAGGTATTTTTCTCATTTTTTTTCTCCCATCACCCTTAACTTTATTGAGATATTGATTGTTGGAGGTGCTGAAACATGGACTCCATGCATTTGCTTAAAATAAATCCAAATAACTAACAAAATGAACAAACTACTGCTTCTTTTCTCTAAAAATATGGACCTCATTGGATGACCTCTATATCACTTTATAGTCCTGTAATGCGAATGTACCAGTCTTATACATTTGATTACAGTTTGCATCAAGCAGATAATTACTGACTACAGTTGTCCTTATTTCCTCTCTACAATGTATCTTTTCTGTTATCCAATATCATGATACTTCCATTTCCATGCTTATCTGCTGTAGTTGAATGGTTCATTTTACTTTTTTCAACCTAGATTAGGTCATTACAATGTACCGATTTATTTTCTTTTTTTCTTCCGTCCTATGGTTCTAGAAGTTGGCTGTGTTTTAGATTAAAACTGCCAACTCCAAGGCAACAAATTTGTTATACGCCAGTCTTTTGGTCTGGTGTGATTTTAAACTATTTTGACTTAAAATTCCTTTTCTAGTTGGCAATCCTGACATTTATGACACTCTGATTTTGGTTTTATTATGACTTAAGAATGAATTTAACATGAAAAGCCATAAACTCCAGCTCGCAAATTAGCAGAGGATCATTTTTGTATCATGTAGTCCACCTAATAAAAGGGTGGATTAGATCATATATGAAAAAAAAGCTAATATAATCCTGCAAAATACCATCCTCTAATTTTATGACATGACAAAAATAAATACATCTCTCACAGTGGCCTTTTTTGGAAGGGACTTACAACAAAAAACACAACCACAAAATTAAATGTATTTTGAAGGCGTTTAATTTGCTAGGTCAAGGAAGTAGTGCATTACTGTGATCTAGAAAGATTAATGTGCCAAACATGTTTTCTTTGATTCATTTTACCCTGATACCACTAAATAAAATCCAGTCCAATGTGTTGCCTTCAGAAGTAACCGTAATGGTACACAATGGATATGATTAATAAATGAATATTAACAGTATTAAGAGGTCGCCGAACACATCAGACACGTATTATGTACTGACTTTATCTCAATCCACAATATAGTGTCCTGAGTAGCCTTGGTTCTTTCAAATGTTTTGTTCTTGTTGCACTAAAAGAACATAGCACCTCCGATTAAGTACTATCATTACATTACAGTGTGCTTTGCATTCAGTACATTTAAATTAACATCCCAATCAAGCTTTTTGGAGTAATAAGACTAAGGACTTGCACCCTGCAGAGGACCGGGTCCCAGTTTACATGTCTCTCAGAAAATCAAATTATTAAATCAAGTATGTTCCACCCCCTGATGATAGATGCCGAAATGTGCCTCTACATGTTAGTCTTATAGAAGTTAGCTTCGAGCTGCACACAGTCAGTAAACAAAGACTGGGTAAACTGAGACAGAGTCATAGCAGGATATTCACAATCTACTGTCTGTACGTCAGTCCAAGCATGCACAGATTGGCCTCTTACATTTATCTTAGCCGCCATATTCTTCTTATAATACTACTATGTTGTTGCTGAGCTGTAATTCTGAGTCCCTTCACTTCCCAATGGGGTGTGCGAGTACAGGTGGGGGCGGGGGGTTGGTTGCAGAAAACTCCAATTCCCTACCACGTTATCTGGGTAGCTTAGAAGACCTTCTGAAACTGTAGTTCGGTTCGAGACAAGCCAGACTAAGGTGTATACATACATTTCAAAAGTCTGATTTCAGTCGGACTAAGGTGATAATTCCACTTTCTCCTCCTGCAGGTAAACATACTGTTTTGTGCTCTAACTTCCAGGTGCCTGTCAGCAAGCAAGCAGCACCATTCTGTACCATCTGCAGACTGGAAAGAGAGACTTGACTAACTCCAACATAGAGGGCAATACAGTAGTCCAGCTTTGTTGTAACAAATGCATGGGTGAGCCTTTCAAAATCATTCTGAGTTAAGACAGAATTAATTGACAGTTGCCTCAATCGAAAAAAAAAAAATAATTTGTCAAATTGATGTTTAATTCAATTCAGTTCACTTCTATTCAAAAATACTTTTTTGATCCCAGAGGGAAATTAAGTTTAAGTTCAGAGTCAACCTTGAAGTCAAAATTGCAAATAATCGGCTTAACAAAAGAAGACAATTAATCCAGTGGTGCATACAATGCCGACAACCCACAAGGTACAAACAGAGTAATCTCTGTTTTTTTGTTCATTAATACTTAAAACATTTGTGGTCATCGAGTCTTTAATGTGCTTTGGCCACTGCTAGACTCTTTATTTTGCATTTTTAATGGGACATAAATCTGGTTATCATCGCCTATTCTAAGCCTAGGACCGAAGCCCAATTGAGAAAGTCTTGGTTCTTCAAACATTTCCATTCATGATTGAGTTTACAAAGATTTGCAAAGGAAATTTAGATGTATTGTCTTCTGAAAGAGTTTGAGCTTTGAATAGGTGAGTTTGCTAATGCTGATTTGATGGGATAAGGAAAATAAAGGTTGTTAAAGTCCATTGGCTGGTCTTTAGACCTTTTATTAACAGTGGCAAATGGCATTAATATGAAAAAACAAGTAGTCAGAGCTGGTCCTCAAGGTTGAAAATTAATTGTGTAATAACTGGCTCATGATATTATCTGTCAAGTGGAAGAAAGGTATTATATTTCATGTTAAAAAATTTTCTTTGAAGCTGTACATCACCTTTCAAGAAAAGCAAGGCCAAGGTCTATTGGTTCTATTATTAAAATACAGCCTGCTGCTTTCTCATAATAGTAACTCCACACATCTTTCACTTGCAAAGCATATAAATGTGTATCAGGCTAGGCACCAGGTCTGGAAGAATTAGCTTCATTTGCATTATTCATCGACCCAACAGCCAGACACATCTATCAAGTCTTCGGTGACTTGCTGTTGGAGAATTTATAAATATTACCTGTTAAGATACACACAGGGTATTTATTGAAGCAAATTGCTCATGGAGCATTTTTGTGGAGTGGCTGCAACTGCATATGTATATGAATGCACCTGGGACCTGGGTCTGCAAATAACAACCTGATGGGATGATAATTGGTTGATTTCTGAACAGCTGAATTTCACTTGGGGTTAGACAAAAGAGCTTTGTCCATTAAATGGAAGCTAACTGGTCTCATACAAGGAATTGAGAATAAACATGTCTACTCAGGTCTACTCAGTGTGGCACTTTTCCAGTGGATTGACCGGTATGCTGTATGAAATGGAGGAAACTTGGCTTATCAATACACTGCTGTCAGTTTTCAGATAAGCCCATGCCTTGATGTTGTCATCACATCAATAGAGAATACTCTGTTTATGCTGTAAAGGTAAGTGTAAAACAAATTTGGGTCAGTCAAGAATAAATGGAAGATGCTGTGATGTTATATATAAGTTTCTGATTGTATAGTTTGCTGGGAATAACTAATTTTATAATATCTTCCTGTTTCTGAACACTTTGGGTTGTGGACGTGCAGCTAACAAACGCAGAATGCTATCATGTCAGTATTGACCAAAATCTCAGCAGGATATATCAGACAATTTCATGAATCATTGTCATGAAGTACTGGGACAGCTGTAAAGGCAAAATGACATCTAACCTGGCCTTTCAAGAATTTATAACGTTGCTAGTGATACACTGTTTGAATTTCATAAACCAAAAAGCAAAAACCACTAAAGCAGTGAGCCTAGTATACAAATGCTAAAGAATATATTTTTTCAGCATTTTTACTGATATTAACCCTCTGTTGAAGACAACCCAGAGCTTGTAATTTTGGATGGTGTTAGAACAAGATACATTTGAATCAAGCTAGAGGTCCAGTCAAAAAAGACAAGGCAAGGCAATTTTATTTGTATAGCACGATTTCAACACAAGGTAATTCAAGGTGCTTTCCTTGATTCGGTGGTAAAGAGTAATTAGCAGTTAGGAATAAGAAAAAATAACGCTTAAAAATAAAACCAGGAATTAATTATAAAGCATGAGAATCAATTAAAGAAAACCCAAGAGAGCAATTATAATGGATTACTCAAAGGCAGCTTTAAACAGATAAGTTTTAAGTTTTGCTTTAAATTGCTTCGTGTTTGAGCAGCTATGCAGTCGTCAAGAAGTTTGTTTCAGATAAGGGGAGCATATGAACTGAAACCTGCTTCTCCGTGTTTGTTTCTGATTCTACAGATTATTAATAATTTAAAGTTGGAGTTCCCAAATGATCCGAGGGATCTGTACAAAGACAGCAGGTCTTCAACATATTTTGGCACTAAGCCATTCAATGATTTATAAAGTAGGAGTAGGAGTGTTTTGAAGTCTATTCTCCGAGCTACAGGGGGACAGTGTAAGAACTTTAGAACTGGGGTGATGTGTTCTACTTTCCTTTTTCTAGTGAGGATGCAGCTGTCTGATTGACTTTTTAGGCAGACCTGTGAGGACACTGTTGCAGTAATGGAGCCGACTAAAGATAAATTAATGGATGAGTTTTTCGAGGTCCTGTTGCAACTTTAGCCCTTTAATCATAGAAATGTTCTTTAGGTGATCGAAGGCTGACCTTGTAATTGCCTGTATGTGACCCTTGAGGTTCAGGTCTGAGTCCAATATTACACCTAGATTTTGCGCCTGGTGAGTAGGTTCTAGTTGTATCAACTGAAGCTGTGTGCTGAGTCTTGACCTTTCCTCTTGAGGTCCAAAAATAATTACTTCGGTTTTGTTTATGTTCAGCTGCACAACGTTATGGGACATCCAGCTATTGATTTGTTCAATGCATTCCCTTAGGGTCTGGATGGGATCAAAGTCACCCGGTGACATTATGATGTACAGCTGTGTGTCATCTGCATAGTTTTGGTAACTGCTCTTTTTGGCTGTTATAATTTGGGTTAGTGAGAAATTGTAGATATTAAACAGTAGGGGTCCCAGGCACCCCACCGTGATTTTGGTTTGGTCTGATGAGAAATTGCCTGTTGACACAAATAATTGTTCTTGTTCTTGAGGTAATCTTGAGGTAAAACTCAACCAGAATCGGTTTTATAATCGGTTTTATTGCCATTGTTTGAGAACAAGTTCACAAACTAGGAATTTTTTTCGGTACAGTTGTGCACATAAAACATTTAACATAAGTAAAAATAAAATAAAAAAATAAAATAAAAAATAAAATAAAAAGAATGAGCCATAAGGCTAAAGTCTTTATAAATATTATAAATATTAAATATGGAAAATATTAAACCAGCAAAGTGCAGTACCGGAGAGTCCGGCCAGCTCTACAGTCGTTGCAGTAGTATTTTATGATCAACAGTTTCAAATTCTGCACTTTGGTACATGAGAACCACCAATGTAGTTCTGCCGCAGTCTGCATTGTGGATGTCATTGAAAACGTTGACAAGGGAAGTCTCAGTGCTGTGGTGAGCGTGAAAACCAGACTGAAAATTATCAAAGCAGCCGGTCAAAGTTAGGAATTTATTTAACTGTTGAAACAGCTTTTTTTAGTAATCTTGCTGATGAATGGAATATTATATATTGGCCTGTAGTTCTGCATTAATATGTTGTCCAGGTTGCTCTACTTTAGTAGAGCAGTAGATAACTGCTGTATTGAAGTCCTGAGGAAAGACACTTGACAGGAGGGGTATGAAAACTCTTTGAATCAGATCAGAGTTAATGACAGGGAAAACTTTCTTTAGAAAAGGTGCGGGTAAGATATTGGGGCAGCAGAAGGAGTAGGTTAATTTAATCATTTTATCAAAGTCTGATTGATTTAGTTTTTTGAATTCAGAGATTTTCTCTGCATGTTTTTACATGGGGGTGACACTGGTGGTGGGTTTTGTGCTGTTGTACAGATTGACCTGATTTCAGAATCTTTTTAGTTAAAAAGCTGGCGAGTTCAATGGAAGTCCTGGTGGAAAAGTCAATCATGAGTTTTATCTTTTGAAGTCATCCTTTAGTTCAAGCACTACTTATTTGACTCGAGTATGTTAAGGCTCGGTTGGCCTTGAACTTCTTAAATTTTGATGAAGAGAAAGCAGAAGTGATGGTGTAAGGACCAACTCACCTGTGAGAGTCCACTGGTGTTGATTTGGGACCCCTGACAGCATGTTTCAACCAACTTCTATCATTCAACAGCGATTTTAAACTGTGAAGCCAAATCTGTATATCCCTTGTGAAATGGGAATCTCTTGGGACCCCGCAGAATGAGCTGCAGTATACAGCTTCGACTGTCCATTAACTTCCAATAAACTCTACTTTAATGGACACAGAGCTCTCTGGAATTACATTTCTATGGGCATGGATAGTATTAAGATTCAGGAAGAAACTTTGGGGAAAAACAAAAAAAACAAAAACAGGCTGAAGTTATAAGTCCCAACATTCCAAAAAGCAATTTGTTATTGCATCATTGCATTCAGACAACAGGCTTTAAATCTCCTTGAAAACAAACAACCTCGACAATGGTATGTGATTTTTCCCATGACTTAATTTGTACATCAGGGTAGCCAAGACAAAAATAATCATGTTTTTAATTTCTTATGATACAGAGAAGTAGCATTTTTGTAAAACGACCTGACAGCATCACATTTTTTGGAAACTTCTTAAGTTTAAACAGTTTAGAAAAAACATTTAAAAAATATATTCTCTGGTTATTACAAAGCAAAAAATATATAAGTGCTTACCTGAAATAGTTTCAACCTTTTAACTGATTTGGTAAAACTTTCTTGAAGCAAGAACTCTTTTATGCTGTTCAACTTTTAAATAAGAAAGCAAGTTTCCAAGTGTCCACTTCCAAGGACACAAAAAACAAACTCATACTTCTGCATCAGGAATTTTAATCACTTTTTTTTTAACTATGCCTTTTTTAACATCTGTTGCATTCTCTTTTTTTTTCTTAGAAGCACATTGTGCCAAATATTCATATTCCACCTGAAGACAGACTTCACAAGAGTCTCCATATTAGCAGAAAGAACAATAGTGTAAAGAGGAAGGTGGGATGCTAATGAGTTCTGTATCACCAAGCACATAAACAATACCCTTAACAGATGGGCACCAACAAGTACCAGCTGCAGGGGCAGCGGAGTGAGGAAGAGACTTGTCATTCGAGAGCACTAAATAAAACCCACTTCTGTAGGGTTTGGTGTTGCAGTAGGGACAGTAGCAGTGACATCCTCTGAGGAAAACTAACCTGTGGCCACTGACGCAGGGCGGCAGGTGGAACGAAGGCGACGGCAGACAATGCTGTGCCCTCTCTCGAGGATGCCAGCCCCACTTTGATCCGATGCATGATTCATCACTGGCTGACTTGACCAAGGACAGCCAAGGAGATCTGTGCACAAAAAACTTTAAATGGATCATTTAAAAAGAGCTTGATTTATATATAAATACTAAAACTAAGTGGTTTATGGGGGATTTCTCTGTGAGATAATAAAGTGTCAAAGATATGGCCCTATCAACATCATCAACACCAGCAGACTTTCCAAGATTTCTAAAAGCTTTAAAGACTTTCTTGCGCACACATTTTGTGCCACAAGCAAACACAAAAGGTATTTCCTGTATAACATATAGACATATATTAAATTTCCATTGCTAGGGGAGTACTTGAGCACAAAGCAATAGAGGCAGTCTTCAGGGCTCGGTACTTCCTATGCAAAAACTGTGTGCTATTATTTTTCTTTTACTTTCAAAAGTGCTTTAGGAATTTATACTAATACCACCAAGTTTTTCACTTATCATGTTACAACACCAAAGTGTAAAATGTTTTGTGGGGATTTTATGAGACCAAGTAAAACAAAGTACAGAATAAAAGCAAAAGATACATGAATTAGTGTTGTCTTTTGTTTTAAGCCCCTGTAAATCCATATTTTATATAATCAAATTTCTCTAGGTGTACAACAGTGGGGTTCAGGCATGTCTATCAGCTTTGTACATCCCCCGAAAAATGAAATTTTCTCCCTTCTTCTTTTTGGCAGCATTGTTCATGTCAGGTTAAATAGGGACCATTTAGTCTTAAGTCGGCCATTCTAACACATGGATCTGATCAAAGCAATTCATCATGGCTGTGTTTAGGCTGGTTGCCCTGCTGAAAGGTGCACCACTGACCCTGTCTTAAGTCTTCTGCTGTCCCTTATTTTGTTCCAGGATTACCTTGTATTTAGCTCCATTAATTTGTCCATTAATTAAGACAACCTACCTCTCTTCTGTTGAATATTTTCCCCTTTACATCATGCCCAAACCTCTATATCTCAAGGTGTGGATGATAGGTTCAGAGTAATGTGCTGTGATAGTTTTCCGCCAGGCCGTTTTGCATATAGGCCGACAACCGTCTTCCATATATTTCCTTCTTGATATTATGGTACACTGCCCATGGAACTTACTATCGCTTTCCTCTAAAATATCTTCTAAATTACACAAATATTACCTGTGAAGTCAAGAGATTTGCCCGCTTGAGTTGGAATAGGTCTTGTGTTTGTTTCTCTGAGTAATGTTCTCCTTGCCCAGTTATTTAAGTTAGATGGACAGCCAAGCATATTAGGTCTTTCAATTTTGAGTGATACCTGCCGGCTATTTTTTGTTCACCAGTGTTCTCTAACAAATCTCTTGAGCGTTCATTGAGCTTGATTTACGATAAGATCAAATGAGAAAGAGAAATGAGAAAGGTTTTATTTAAGTGGATCAGTGCAAAAAGGAAATAATTACAAATATATGCTACTGTTTTGGTTATTTCAAACTGGAAACCATTTATTTCCCTTTCACTTCTCAATTATGTGCTACTTTGATCTATCTAACAAGAAACCCCCACAACATATTTGAAGTTTAAAGTTATCATATGACAAACAGAATTATCTGGGTGTTAATAGTTTTGTAAGGCAATGCAGGTAATCAATCTCCCAGTTTAAGACAAATTAATCCAAAACATGCTCTCACAGCTTTGTGTCACTGCATCAAGAGATGTGGTCCCTGCTTTATCTTCACAATTCTATTCCATTATCTCAAGCTCCGTTTGTCCTTCAGACAAGGTGAGCGCACAACATTTGGACCTGTGACGCAAACACATCTTGTGACTTTACATCATCATCCATATCCAATGTCAGCCTGACTGGAAAAAAGCTTTAGGTTGATATATGCTACATAGGCATAACATAAACAGCCTGGAGCATAAACAGGAGGGAAGTGCCAGGTGTACAGATTGCAAAGGGCCCTTTGATTAGGATGGCAGATTATTTTCAATCAGAGATCATTAAAAATAATACCCTCTTGTTTTCCAAATGTTTTGAAGAAAGTCTATGGAGTCAACACACACAACATTGGCTTGTTGTGAGATGTGCCTGCACCCACCTGCAAGATTATGGGTTCGGACGAAGACAAAAGCATACTGAGCATCTTAAGAATGTCTGTATTTGTGTTTTTTTCTGTCTGGTTTCAAATGTGTTTTCAGACTATTGTTGCTGGGTGAAAATTTTGATGCTTTCAGCCTGTTATCTTTATGATCAGAAATCTCTCATCACCTGGGTTGAAAACACAGTAGAAGAATTAGCAGGACGATTTAGGTAAGGGGCAATTAATGCATCATTTCCCTAAGGCAAAAAACAGCATAGAGTAATGAATTTTGTTACAGCCATAATACATTTGGGTTATTTATTGTACAATTTCCAATATTTTTGAAGAATCCCTGTGTATGTCAGGAAAAGCTCTACTAAGCTCAGAGGAAAAAGGCACCGTGTGGTGAAGGTCGAATTATGCCAAAGCGCACCCTTGATCACAGCAAGAAGGCAGAGTTGGACCCAACTTTAATCAAGCACCTAGGAGCTATAGAAAGCAGCCTTTGGCCACCGACTGGATCAAATGGGGGGGAAAAAAATCCAGCTGGTTTTCATAGCATGCATTCAAAGTACTAATGCAAAACTTAACTTGGTCTCAGGTTCAGAAGAAGCAGGGCAGTTTAAAGTGAATTAATGTAATGTAAATGCCAGTTGCTACAAAATGTATCTGTATCTACAGTGCGGTGCAAAAATATTCCTCGATTTGAACTGTTTGCACATTTTGTCATGCCACAAAGTTGAGTGTAGAAGAATTTTTCAATTTAATTCAATTCAATTCAGTTGTATTTATATGGTTCTGATTCACAATGAATGTCAACTCAAGACACTTTTTTTTAAAAAAAGTACTTGCAGTTCAATCATACTTGCATTCCAATCAGATTAAATGCTTTCTATTTAAGGAATCCAAGCAGAATGCCTTGGGTTACTGACTGGTAGATGTGGCCTGTTTATGCAAACTCCAACCACAGCAATCCCTCAGCAAACCCTCATACTGAGCAAGCATGTAGCGACCGAGGAGAGGAAAATCTCCTCTTTACCAGAAGCAAATCTGCAACAGAACTGGCAGAACCTGGGTCAATACACAAGCGGATATCTCCCACAACCGACTGGGGTTTTGCTACCACAGAAAGAACAAAAAGAACTGATGTAAGAGTACTGATGGAGAATAAAGTTGATGACACACAGAGGACAAACAATTAATGGGAACGTCATCCTTGTCAATGCCCCCCTTCCAGCAAGGAATTGCCGCCAAGCAGGACCAAATGTGAATTTTTTTGAGAGAAAAATACTAAAAAGAAAAAAAGGTTAACATAATAAATAACCGCAAATAATACAACAGTCCAAGGCTATAGCAGTATGACTACAGAGATAGTTAATGAAAACCCAATCCACTCCAACTATAAGCTCTATCAAAAAGGAAGGTTTTGAGCAGAGTGTCTGCATCATGGACTAAAACTGGGAGCTGGTCCCACAGGAGAGGAGCCTGATAACCAAAGGAGCTGCGTCCCATCCTACTTTTAGAAATCAAAAAAGCAAAATCCAAGGCACTCTTCTTTAAATTTAAAAAGCCTCCTTTTAGAAATCCCAGGAACCAAGAGTAAACCTGGATTGTGAGAGCGAAATGTTGTATTAGGAACATGTGGAACAATCAGATCTCTAATGTTGGATGGAGCTTGACTGTTAAATAGGGATGAACAAGTGCAGCATTATCTGTATCTGTTAACCCTTATGAATTATTTGTTTCTGTACTCGGACTGGGCGGTGCCTAATCCGGAAGTGGGTTAGGGTTAATACGGAAGTGGGTCTGGTTGTCTTGAAATGGGCGTGGCTTTTACTGGTATGTGTTTTTAAGCATGCAATTGATATGGATTGATCAGAAATACATTTATTGCTGATTAGAAAACTATTTACATAACATCAGCGCTGATCTTCAGATTAATGGTTCTGATGACAAACAATATACAGAACAAGTTTTGTAACAATGAATACAACACTTGGTTTCCATTATGAATTAAAATGTAATGAACAAGAGTTTTCATCACAACATAACTTTCATTTTTTTACTTTTATTTTTATGATCTGGGCCATTTGTTTTGCTTTTTTTATTATTTTATATCCACACCAGGTATCTGTGTGTAGGTAAGTATTTTGTAATATAGTTTTATACCATAACTACCTTTATTTATTTTATAAAATAAATAACATTTGATTTTACAGTCCCTTGACCCCCTTAGCCATATCTTTTTTAACCTCCTGGATACTCCCCTGCTTAGCAGCACTTAACATTTAGCAATAGTCACTTATTAATCATTATAAACACTTGTAGGAGTCTCTGTGTCAGAAGAGGTTGAGAAAGTATTTTTTTCTCACTTTTGTCGCAGTGCAGCATTAAGTCTAACATTGTTTTCTGCCGGATCAGCACAATAGATGGGCTACTGGGCCAAAAGAGTTGCCAAAGTTGCCCATTGCAAGAGTAACCATTGCGCAGCCGGAATAAAAGGAAACTAGACGCAAGGACGGCTGAAACATGTTTTAATCCTTAATAATTGGGAGGATGTAAAAAGTTAAACTGCAGCTTATGTCATTCACATGAAGACTTTTCTGAAAACTTGCGGCTGGCTTGCGAATCACGTAGGTGACCTATTTTGGATTCAAAACGGTAAATCCAACAGCTGATGATTTTTCAAGACTGGGATTTTCACACACAACCTTTTCTAGGGTTTACAAAGAATGCCGGTGTAGCCCAGGCCATAAAGTGACCTTATGTTGTTGAAACTATCCCCTTAAAATAATTCCTTTTATTTGTGAAAGAAACAATTTATTGAAAAAAGTCATTAAAAAAATTCTAAAAGTAAGTAATGTTGTTTTGAAATAGAAGATTCATAAATAGTTCATTTTATTTTGAAATATGTTGATTGTTCATTGAAATTGATTTATATGCACCAACAACCGTTAAAAACTAGGTTAAAAGTATTTAAAAAGGAGAAATAGAGAGAAAAAAGAGAAAAAAAGGAGTTGCTGCAGAGGGTTACGTAGAACGAGCCAATCAATGAACCCCTATTAGCTCAGGTGATCAACCCCATAGGGTCACGTCTTGTTTTCTTTTCCGGTTCTGCGGTCATGGTTACCTCTGCTACCTCATGTGCCATCTGATCCAAACTGAAAATAAATCTGTTGCCATCCACGTGGTAAGACACGAAAATAATGTTCCAAACCGAGTTGTAGTGATTCTTGATAACGTTAAGCACTAGTTGACCGGCGTATTGTTAACATTTAAACTTTGTAGAGCTCCGTGACACCGGATGATTTCCGCCGACCTGGCGAGGGTAAATGCTGAAACGGTGCTCGTAGCTGATCACTCGGTGAGTGAAAATACCCTATAACCTGTTCGGTTAACCTGAAATGCATCTTATATTCATGTGTAACCTGTTTGGTTGTATGGAAAGCAACTAAAAGTCGCGTAAATCTGCGCAGATAGCCATGGAGAAAAAAAAAGATAATAGTGCTAACGGTGCTATAGCCACCATAGCCTGTGTGTTGTGATGCTAATGGCCATTGACTGGAGCATAGCCACTTAGCTCATTTGGGGTTATGTGCAAATTATAGTTTTAATGTGTTTTATAGCCGTTTATTTAAGAATATTTTTCTAAGCTGTTGTTCACTACCTATGTTGATAGGATAAGATGATGGTAAGAATATTGATGTGTGTGTGCTCGTGGTAAATGCAGAGGTGAATTTTTTGTGCAGTTTCTCACTGTTACCGGTGCAAGTGGAGACATATAAGCACAGTAGGCCTTAACGCCTCTAAATTACCATGAGTTTCTCTGAATTTAATGCAGTTTTCTAAAAAAATTGAAGGGGTATTATGCAATATTTTTTTTTAGTTTCGTAAAATGATATTTTCTGTGTTATCAATGTAACTCAAGACTGTTTCAGACCTTTAAACAGTTATTAATGCAGTTACAGTGCTTGAATATAATTATAAAATGCACCTTATGGTAATTATAGTTTCACAACTGTAGATTAATATTTGAACTGAAGATTTATGTTGTACAACTGAACCTTTGGAGAGCATGATTTATTCCAGTTAAAGTGAAGTAGTATTATTGATTGGTGATAATCAACATGCTATTTAGATTTTCTGTGACCTCTTTGTAGGTCAGGTTTTTTTATGACATCATTCAATGATGACATCCCAGCCACATCCCACCGTCCAGTGGAGAGCGTCTGCTGGTTTCGTGTGAAGATCCAGAGATTGTTTCCAGATCAGAGATCCGTAGATTCCCAGCAGGAGCTGGGTGGCGAGCCGTATTGAAACTGATTCTGAACTCAGAGTGGTGAAGGATTCCCTCATTCTCCCTTCCTCACGGACTGTGTGGTAGGACAGAACGAACATACATTGATACACTAACACTTTATACGGATCCGAAGAAATAAGGGCCCCAACGGTGACTTTGGGACACTAAAAGGGTTTTATTTTTGCCGGCTTTATTATTTTAGTTTGTTATTTTCATTGAATGTCTTGAAACAACTTGTGTTTTCATTGTGTTACTGTTTAATAATAAGTGGCAACGCCAACAAACTCAGACCATTGTCCGTGTCTTTTGATTACATACAACAAGGGCTCTCACTAGCTTATAGTCTTCTGTTACTGGTCCATCTCTTATCATTGACTAATACTTACCTGTGCTCTGTTATAACGTCGTAATAAGGGTTACACCATGAAAAGGGAAAAACATCCAGTATGCGGCAGTCCTGTGGGCGAAAATGCCTTGTTGATGCTAGAGGTCAGAGGAGAATGGGCCGACTGATTCAAGCTGATAGAAGAGCAACTTTGACTGAAATAACCACTCGTTACAACCGAGGAATGCAGCAAAGCATTTGTGAAGCCACAACACGCACAACCTTGAGGCGGATGGGCTACAACAGCAGAACAACCCAACCGGATACCACTCAGCTCCACTACAAATAGGAAAAAGAGGCTACAATTTGCATAAGCTCACCAACATTGGACAGTTGAAGACTGAAAAAATGTTGCCTGGTCTAATGAGTCTCGATTTCTGTTGAGACATTCAAATGGTGAAGTCAGAATTTGGCGTAAACAGAATGAGAACATGGAACCATCATGCCTTGGTGGTGTAATGGTGTGGGGGATGTTTTCTTGGCACACTTTAGGCCCCTTAGTGCCAATTGGGCATCGTTTAAATGCCACGGGCTACCTGAACATTGTTTCTGACCATGTCCATCCCTTCATGACCACCATGTACCCATCCTCTGATGGCTACTTCCAGCAGGATAATGCACCATGTCATAAAGCTCGAATCATTTCAAATTGGTTTCTTGAACATGACAATGAGTTCACTGTACTACAATGGCCCCCACAGTCACCAGATCTAAACCCGATAGAGCATGTTTGGGATGTGGTAGAATGGGAGCTTCGTGCCCTGGATGTGCATCCCACAAATCTTCATCAACTACAAGATGCTATTGTATCAATAGGGGCCAACATTTCTAAAGAATGCGTTCAGCACCTTGTTGAATCAATCTGTATGGTGTTCCTAATAATCCTTCCGATGAGTGTGTGTATATATGGGGGTATAGATGGGATTATATATATATATATATATATATATATATATAATCCCATCTCGCCCACCGTGGGCGGTTTCCCCCATTCTAAGCTTGGGTCCTCTACCAGAAGCCTGGGAGCTTGAGGGTCCTGCACAGTATATTTGCTGTTCCAAGTACTGCACCTTTCTGGACTGAGATGTCTAATGTTCTTCCAGGGATCTGCTGGAGCCATTCCTCTAGTTTGGGGGTTACTGCCCCAAGTGCTCCGATTGCCATGGGTACTACTGTCACCTCACCTTCCAAGCCTTCTCTAGTTCCTCTGTGAGCCATTGTTATTTCTCAAGTTTCTCAAGTTCCTTTTTCTTCATGTTTCCATTATTTGGTATCCACCACATCGGCTTTCCTCTGCTCTTGACCAACCACCACAATATCCGTTTTTTTCGCAATTACCATCCTCCTTATCTGGATCTGGATATCCCACAAGATCTATTGCAGTGTCGACCACAACGGCTTTCCTCTGCTCTTTACCAACCACCACAATGTCCGGTTGATTCGCCATTACCATCCTGTCTATCTGGATCTGGAAGTCCCACAGGATCATTGCTCGGTCATTCTCCATCCCATAGTCTGCACAGGTGTTTCTGTATACTATGCCAGCCACTTATGATGGTCCACGTATGATTTCCTTGCCAACATTTTACATCCTGCTGTTATGTGCTGGATTGTCTCAGATGACTCTTAGCACAGCCTACACCTTGGGTCTTGTCTGGTGTGGTAGATCTGGGCCTCTATTGCTCTGGTGCTCAGAGCCTGCTCCTGTGCTGCCAGGATGAGTCCCTCTGTGGTGTCCTGTAGGCCAGCCCTCTCTAGCCATTGGTAGGATTTCTTGAGATCAGCCACTTCAGTTATGTTCTGGTGGTATATCCAGTGTAGGGGCTTGTCCTCCCATGATGGTTCCTCCTCCAGCACCTCCTCATCTTGCCATTGTCTCAGGCATTCACTAAGTATGTCATCCATTGAAGCCTTTTCCTTAAGGTGTGTTAGCTCCATATCATTGGCCCCCACACCCTGGATGAGGTTGGCGAAAGGGCCTTTATGTTTGGAGTTTGCATGTTCTCCCCATGTTCCCTTGAGAAGCTAATATGAGCTACTCCCTCAAAAACATGCACCAGTCCTGGGCTGTATAGTGCCTCCTCATTTCTGACCGGGGCTCCTGAGGGGTTGGGGAGGATCTGGTTGGAGTAACGTGATGATTCGACAAGTGCGCATGCGTCGGCGTCCTGACGCCTCCTGCTAACTCCGGCTCGTTAACACAGTTTTAACTAGTTTTACATTCTTTTTTAACTGTTTGTTTTACGTTTTTTAATAATTTCCTTTGACTAGTTTTAACCGTTTTTAACTTTTAGCGACATATCTTTTATCGGACGCGTTTTTAATCAGAGCACGGACCGCTGTTACTTCCGCCATGCCTCCACTCACCCTCCGGGTGTGATGGTTGTGCCAGGCTAACCAAGAAAATCCAGGAACTGGAGCAGAGGATCACCAATTTAGACCTGATCCAGGACCACGAGCGCGACATGGACATCATCTTTGGCCGAACTTTCGCTGCTGCCACCAGCGCCCAGCTGGCCGACACAATCCCCTGCCAGCCCGGTGAAGCTGCGGAGGGGGAATCCATCGCTGGGTCTCCAGGCGGACTCGGACAGACGAACGCCGGCGGAGGTACAACATCTACGGCAGAGGAGGAGTGCTGGATCCAGCAGGGGGCTAAGCCAAAAGCCCCCCTCAGCTCCACTCCGATGCCCCAGGGTGCGTGGTCGACGGTCGGGCCTGGTCGCGGTGTGGGCGCCCGGAGCGGCTGCCATCGTTCTCCTCCACCCGGCCTTCCGCTGTCGAACCGCTTCGGTGCCCTGGGGGACGACTTCCCTCTTCTGACCGTCCCTCCGACCGCGCCGAAGACCAGCAGCTCCGCAGGACCGCCGCCCATCCCCTCCCAGCAGCCAGAGCAGCAGTCAGACTCCGGTATCCACCCAGGTCGCGCCAGACCCAGGACTACAGCCGGGACCCGCAGAGGAGTGCTTCACTACACCCCGAATCCACGGAATGAGCCCTCGGCGCCCTCTAAACATCGCTGCAGTCCTGTGGAAGCCAAGCTGCCCAACATCCAGCAGGTCCTGGATAACGAGAGGTCTTCTGCCCAGCAGCCAGCACACCATCCACTCAGCACTCTCATCATTGGAGATTCTATTATCGGGCATGTTAGGATGAGAGGAGCTGTCATCCTTTGTTTTCCTGGAGCTACAGTAAAGGATATATCTGAACAGATTCTGGACTCCATCCAACGTTACCCTACTGTGAGTAAAGTTATAATTCATGCTGGAACCAATGACATCCGTAAACAGCAGTCTGAGCTTTTAAAGCAGGATTTTATTCATCTTTTTAATCTTTTAAAAGACAAGCCCCTATCTGTTTTTATTTCTGGCCCCACTCCCACCATCAGCAGAGGAATAAATCGCTTCAGCAGGTTACTCTCTCTCAACACTTGGCTTTCCTCTATTACCGTGATGCACAACATTGGTTTTATAGACAATTTTAACATTTTCTGGGGTAGGAGTCGATTATTTGGGGCAGATGGACTACATCTTAACAGACAAGGTACTCACATGCTGGCATTAAGCCTGGCATACCCTCGCCAACCCCTGTCCCCTGCACCGGCTCCAGCTGCTCCTGTCCTCTCTGCCCCATCCACAACATCCTGATGTGCAGCTGGTCCTTGTTCCTATGAACTCAATCCTGATTTTAACAGTAACTCACATATCGGACTTGGACCTTACCCTACTTCATTCATAGCTGTTATTGTCAGCAGAGAGCGAAGAAATAATCATAAACTAAGAAAATGCAACCCAAATAATCTTAAACAGTTACTAAAAATCCCACCTACAGTAAGTCATACAGTCACTCCATCACCAACCACTATTAATATGGCTCTTTTAAATGTCCGCTCTCTACTGAATAAAACTTTTATAATAAATGACTTGATTTTAGATAGTAAACTTCAGTGTTTATTTTTAACAGAGACATGGCTGAGTGCAGATGCCCCTGCTGTTCTTACAGAGGCCTCTCCACCTAATTATAACTTTTCTTATTCTACGAGGAGTAGGCAGAGGGGAGGCGGAACTGCTTTTATTAGTTCATCAAGTCTTTCCGCCAAACCTGTTTTGTTTGATATTTTTACCGCGTTTGAATACACTGCCTCTGTTTTAGCACTCCTCAGATTTTATGTGTCACAGTTTATAGGCCTCCGAAAAGGAATGCACTTTTATTCCAGAATTTTTATCAATTTTACACAACTCTTATGAGAGGATAATTTTAGCTGGTGATTTAAATCTACATATAGATAACCTTTTAGATCCTTTATCAACAGATTTTTTAAATATTTTAAATTATATGGATTTTAGCCAACATGTCAAGCAGCTGACTCACAACAGAGGACACACTCTGGACTTGGTCATCACGTATGGCCTGTCCACCAGTGTGTCCTCTGTTGTTGACTTGGCTGTCTCTGACCACTACTGTGTGTTTTTTAATATCACCAGTTTTATCCCATCAGAGACCTCTGTGAGAACTGTCAGGAATCGTCATCTAACCCCTGAAGTGGCTGCAGGGTTTCTTGAAGTTTTTAAAAAATTTCCTCCTATGCCTTTAACTGCACCCTGTGATTTTATCGTTAATGATTTTAACAGTAGGCTTAAATCTGCTCTCAACCTGCTGGCTCCAATTAAAGTTGTAAACCCTCATTCATAACGTACAATACCGTGGAGAAATGCAGCTATTAGAAAATTAAAGAGGAGCTGCAGGGTGGCAGAAAGGAAATGGAGGAAAAATAAAATCACAATAAATCATCAGATATACACTACCGTTCAAAAGTTTGGGGTCACATTGAAATGTCCTTATTTTTGAAGGAAAAGCACTGTACTTTTCAATGAAGATAACTTTAAACTAGTCTTAACTTTAAAGAAACACACGCTATACATTGCTAATGTGGTAAATGACTATTCTAGCTGCAAATGTCTGGTTTTTGGTGCAATATCTACATAGGTGTATAGAGGCCCATTTCCAGCAACTATCACTCCAGTGTTCTAATGGTACAATGTGTTTGCTCATTGGCTCAGAAGGCTAATTGATGATTAGAAAACCCTTGTGCAATCATGTTCACACATCTGAAAACAGTTTAGCTCGGTACAGAAGCTACAAAACTGACCTTCCTTTGAGCAGATTGAGTTTCTGGAGCATCACATTTGTGGGGTCAATTAAACGCTCAAAATGGCCAGAAAAAGAGAACTTTCATCTGAAACTCGACAGTCTATTCTTGTTCTTAGAAATGAAGGCTATTCCATGCGAGAAATTGCTAAGAAATTGAAGATTTCCTACAACGGTGTGTACTACTCCCTTCAGAGGACAGCACAAACAGGCTCTAACCAGAGTAGAAAAAGAAGTGGGAGGCCGCGTTGCACAACTGAGCAAGAAGATAAGTACATTAGAGTCTCTAGTTTGAGAAACAGACGCCTCACAGGTCCCCAACTGGCATCTTCATTAAATAGTACCCGCAAAACACCAGTGTCAACATCTACAGTGAAGAGGCGGCTGCGGGATTCTGGGCTTCAGGGCAGAGTGGCAAAGAAAAAGCCATATCTGAGACTGGCCAATAAAAGAAAAAGATTAAGATGGGCAAAAGAACACAGACATTGGACAGAGGAAGACTGGAAAAAAGTGCTGTGGACGGATGAATCCAAGTTTGAGGTGTTTGGATCACAAAGAAGAACGTTTGTGAGACGCAGAACAACTGAAAAGATGCTGGAAGAATGCCTGACGCCATCTGTTAAGCATGGTGGAGGTAATGTGATGGTCTGGGGTTGCTTTGGTGCTGGTAAGGTGGGAGATTTGTACAGGGTAAAAGGGATTCTGAATAAGGAAGGCTATCACTCCATTTTGCAACGCCATGCCATACCCAGTGGACAGCGCTTGATTGGAGCCAATTTCATCCTACAACAGGACAATGACCCAAAACACACCTCGAAATTGTGCAAGAACTATTTAGAGAAGAAGCAGGCAGCTGGTATTCTATCTGTAATGGAGTGGCCAGCGCAGTCACCAGATTTGAACCCCGTTGAGCTGTTGTGGGAGCAGCTTGACCGTATGGTACGCAAAAAGTGCCCATCCAACCAATCCAAATTGTGGGAGCTGCTTCTAGAAGCGTGGGGTGCAATTTCTCCAGATTACCTCAACAAATTAACAGCTAGAATGCCAAAGGTCTGCAATGCTGTAATTGCTGCAAATGGAGGATTCTTTGATGAAAGCAAAGTTTGATGTAAAAACAATCTTATTTCAAATAAAAATAATTGTTTCTAACCTTGTCAATGTCTTGACTCTATTTTTTATTCATTTCACAAAGTATGGTGGTGAATAAGTGTGACTTTTCATGAAAAACACAAAATTGTTTGGGTGACCCCAAACTTTTGAACGGTAGTGTACATAGAACATCTCAGATTATATAATAACGCTTTAAGAAATTCCAGAAATACATACTTTTCCAGAATCATCTCAGAACAATAAAAATAATTCCAAAATTCTGTTTCCCACCATTGACAACATTCTACATAATAATTCTAATACTTTACAGAAAACCCCCTCAAACACTCTCTGTGAGGAGTTTGCAGACCACTTCAGAGGGAAGGTAGACACCATCAGATGTAATATTTTATCCTCTCAAACAAACATGGTTTTAGACAAATCTGAGTGTCCGCCTTCACCAGAGGACACACTGGACAGTTTTGTCCTGGTAGAAGCTCGGACCCTTGATAACGTTTTCTCCTCAGTGAGGCCCACCAGTAGCGCTGTGGACCCGATTCCCACCAGGTTTTTTAAGCAATTTTATAATTCTTTTAAAGATGAGATTTTAAACTTTATGAATTGCTCCCTTCAGACGGGGGTTTTTCCTGCTGCCTTTAAAGCGGCGGTAGTGAGGCCCCTGCTGAAGAAGAGCAATTTAGATTTTAATGATTTAAACAACTACCGACTGGTATCTAACTTACCATTTTTAAGCAAAGTTTTAGAAAAACTTGTTTTTATTCAACTTAATGATTTTATTAACACGCATAATGTCCTAGATAAATTTCAGTCTGATTTTAGGATGAACCACAGCACAGAGACGACGCTTTTAAAGATTTTAAATGATTTTAGACTAAGCTATGATGCTAAAAAGGTGACATTGTTGGTTCTACTGGATCTAAGTGCTGCCTTTGATACAGTAGACCACACTATTCTTTTAACTCGTTTGAAACAGATCGGCCTCCCTGGTGCTGTTCACAAATGGTTCACATCCTACCTCACAGACAGGACTTTTACGGTAAGTTTAGATACCTGTTCCTATAAGGTCCATAAGTTCACTTGTGGTGTTCCCCAGGGTTCAGTTTTAGGCCCAGTGCTTTTTAACATGTATATGCTCCCTCTTGGCAGTGTTATCAGGAGACATGGAGTTAACTTTCACAGTTATGCTGATGATACACAGTTGTACATCTACATGTCTCCTGATGACACACGGCCAATGGATGCACTTTTTAACTGCATTTTAGGCATTAAATCCTGGATGGCAGAAAACTTTCTCCAGCTCAACCAGGACAAAACTGAGGTTTTAGTTATCGGTCCTGAGGCTCAGAGAGAAAAACTTTTACCAAAACTACAATCATTGTCTTTTAATTCTTCTTTACAAGTGAAGAACCTGGGTGTGATTTTTGACTCTGAGCTGACTTTCATCCCTCACATTAAAAACATCACCAAAATAGGTTTTTATCACGTAAAGAACATTGCCAGAGTCCGCCCCATTCTCTCTCGGGCCAATACGGAGATGCTAATGCATGCTTTTATCACCAGTAGAATTGATTATTGTAATGCCCTTCTTTCTGGTCTTCCCAAAAAGACTACCTCAGGTTTACAGCTTTTACAGAATTCAGCAGCTCGTGTCCTGATGAAGACTAGGAGGCGGGAGCACATTACACCGGTCTAAGAATCTCTGCATTTGCTACCCGTATGTTTAAGGATCAATTTTGAGGTTATTTTAATGGTTTTTAAGTGTCTTAATGGTCTTGGGCCTTCTTATCTGTCAGGAATGCTTTTACCGTATGAACACAGACTCATGGTGAGGCATCTTTCCAATATTATGGCGCTCACCTCTGGAACAGGCTGCCAGAGGATGGAGAACGTTCATGTTTTTAAGAGCAGGCTCAAGACTCACCTTTTTAGCTTAGCCTTTAACTAATTATTATTTATTAATATATTTTTAATCGCTTAGCCTGTTTTACCTGATTTAATTTTTAGTTTAGCTTTTATCTGTTTATTTATTAATCTGCTTTGCATTTTTATTATTTGTTTTACACTTATTGTTTTATACTTTATATACTTTATATCTTATTAACTTTATATTTTAATGTATTTTAATTTTCTTGCCAGTGTTTCCTGTCTGGGGGGGCCCCCTGCATCGGGGGCGGTGGTCGGCTGTGGCTGCCTGGGTGCCCCCCAGATAGCGCTTGGGTGGAGGTGGGGGTACCAGCCCTCCCTCTTCTGGGCACCCTGGGTCGGAGCCTTGGTTGCTGCTGTTGATCTGCTGCTGCTGATGCAGATGGCTCCCATGATGGCATTTCCTGGCTCATCTGTACTCAGCCCGCTTTTTGTAGCTTCTAAGTGTGTGTGTGAGTGAGTATGGCTGATGGGTTGGGTTGGGAGGGGGTTGTATTTGCATTGATGATTTTATTTTTGAAGGGGGGGGGGGGGTTGTGGGGTTATTTTAAATCTGTAAAGAACTTTGAGTAACTTTCTTTGTTTGAAAAGCGCTTTATAAATAAAGTTTGATTTGGTTTAATTTGATCCTTCCACGCGCTACGCCCAGCCAGGGAAACCCCGCCCCTTCAGTTGAAAAGAAGGGCCTGCTCAATCCTGAAGCTCCTCGGGGTTGGAAGAGGGAAAGCAGTGCCCAGGACTGGAATTAGGAAGGAACACTGTGGGATAAATAATGGAGAGAAAAAAGTGGAATAAAAATATATTTACAAAAAGTAGCACTCTATTCTAACAAGAGCAGAAGACCAGAACAGTCAGTCCATTATCTAAGTCCATTATCTAAGGAAATTAAAATATTGCTACTAACTTTCACCAGGGCTGTTTTAGTGTTATGTTGAGCTCAAAACCTGACTGAACTTCTTCAAACAGGTCTTTATCACAGATCTTTACTGTTTAGATGCTTATGTGCTAGATTAGCAACTATTTTCTCAAGGATTTTGGATAAGAAAATAAGGCTCTATATAGTGCTGTAATTGATTAAGTTGATTGATTAAGATCTTTAGAGAGTATTTATTAAATAAAGGTTTAGTTATAGGAACCCTAAATTCCTGTGGTACATATCCATTTACTAAGTATAGATTGATCATATCTAAAATGGGCCTTGTAACCAAAGGGGAACAGTTCCTTAGATAATTTGGTTGGGATTGAGATGAGGCTAATATTTTTGATAATTCGAAAAGCATGACTGAATCAATACAGTCCAAACACAAATGAAGATCTACAGTTTCCTCAGATGGTGTCTCATTTACTGAGAGATAATTATCGTTTTTGGAAGAAATCAATGATTTTATTTTTAATGGAATTTATTTTATTTATGAAGAATCCTGTAAAGTCACTACTGAGAATAGGGATAGTTGGCTTAACAAACCTATGACTTTGTGTAAGTTTGCCAACTGTACTGAAAATAAATCTAAAATTGTTCGTATTGGTCTCGATAAATGATGTAAAACATGCAGTTATAGCTTCTCGGAGGGTCTTTTATACAGCAAAAGACTGTTATTCCAGGTTAAATAGGAAACCTCTAGGTGTGTGTAGTCATATTTTATCTTCAGTTTCTTAGTATTGTACTATAAAGTACGCAGCTCTGCTGTTAACCAGGGAGCCAACCTCCTATGGCTAATTACTTTCTTTTTTAAAGGGACCATACTGTTTAATGTTAGACTTAATGAGAAAGTAATGCTATGACCTGGAGCATCCATTTCTGCAGGGTTAGAGATGGATTTGCTGTCCTCCAGTATGTTAATTTGAGAGACTGATGAAAGCAAGAATGGAGAAACGTCCTATAAAATTGTTACAGCCTTTTCTGATAAAGTTCTAATATAAAGTTTTTGTTTTTTTCAGATTTGGATGGTGGGTTAAAATAAGTTCATTAGTTATCAAAAACGGGTGAGTCAGGACCAGGTTATGTGGAAGGACTGATATTTCTCCACATGTGACTGACTGATTTACTAACTTTGTTTGGCCTTGTAACCAGTGGTATAACGGAATTGCATTCCAGCAGAACCCATTCAAGAGAAAGCAGAGAATACAGGTGCTTCCATATGCCGATGAAGTGGCCTGACAGCAGGTTGGGATGGATGAGGAGACAAAATGCTGCATCTCAGCCCAACCCACAGTAGGCAGTACAGAGGGCTTGGCATAGGTACCATAAAATACTCCAGTACACAAAAGCACATTTTAAACAGTCACAACACAATACAGGCACATAGTAGGGGGGCTAGACAGAACGTTCCTTCAGCCCACTGGCAGGAGTGCGAGGGAGGATCAGGATGGGGCGAGGGCATTTGAAAACCAGGAGTGTGAACATGTCTGTGATTACGCCGTGAACGTGCATGCAGGTATGCATCCGTAATGAGTCAATGTGACCAATCACGGAGGCTACGGGGGACAGAAGATTCATCTACATAAACATCCAAGGGAGCTTGAGATTCTTGGTCATCCAAAGCCAACATGTAGGGGCCTGATTAAGAAAAGTGTTAATTGCTTTCGATCGAGGATAGAGCTTGTTTTGTCTTAAAGTCTCCCAGTGGTTTCATGGTGCTGAATCAGGGACACTTTCCAACAATCAGGGCTGAAATCTTCTCCAAGTTTGATTCCATTTTACGTACAAGTTCCAAAACTGCAGCCTGGTTCGCAGCTAAGGTGATCCAACCTGATATGGTCCTGTTCCTGTGATGCTTGAGTCTGAGCACTGACAGTACGGCACATTCCCATGTGCAGGTCAGGTGGCTTGCCAATTACTACCGACAGCTTACAAAATTTGTGATACACTAGGAATCCAACCGCTCCAAACTGGTGACCATACATCCAGTTACATACAGTAAATGTCTTCCACATCCTCAACAGAGAGCTTAAGATCCTTGGGTTCTGGTTACCGACCTTGAGATCGCCTGGGTGCTGTGACTGGAGTTTCTGATTAGGGGAGATGCTGACTGGGCCCTCCTGGAGACGGGTAGGAGCAGCCCCAGGATGGCGACAATGGCGGCTGGAAGACTGAGGAGCGGAGGGACCGACTGCCTCATGACTTTGAGGTCCAACACTGGGCAGAGATGAGGGCAAACAGGTTCTAAGATAAGGTGAGTCTGAATAAAGACCATGGCTAACGCAGCCCTCAATCATGGCCAAATAGTGCTCTGCTGGGTCCAATTGGTTGGTTGGTTCTGTCAGGTTTTGGTTTAAAGACCCCTTCCAATGAAAATGAGGTTTTTCATGTTGTTGACCTGTTTTTTTTTTTTTGTTCTGTTTTCTGGTGCTAGAAGACATATCTTGAGGATATTGAGATCATAATTGCATTTCTGAATATTTCCACATTCAAATCTATGTGCATTTGTAGCAAACATTAAACATTAAAACAGACTGCTTTTGTGACCTAGCAACTGCACTAGGCAGGCCACGAGCTGCTCTGCTCCAACTCTGCTGAATCAAATCAACCTTTATGTTGTCGCAGCTAAGAGTCTTGTGATTCTAATATATACCAATCATGGATACTATTATAACTGTAAACATGGCAAGAACTTTTGCTAGTTGTAATGATGTTTTTATTTTGGGCTTGGAAAGGGTGGGGACATTTTAATCTGTAAAGCACTTTGAGAAGCTATGTAGTTTGAAAAGCGCTTTATAAATAAAGTTTGATTAATTTATTTGATTCCAATTAAGGTTTTTTTCCAACACAATAATAAAGCCCATTAAGAAACTGCAAAAATAAGCCTCTGAAAGTTTTGGTCATCATATCTTTCAACTTTGTTTCCAAAGACGTAGCAATACCATTCTGTTGCATTCACTAGTACATGACCACTGAAAACATTTTAAAATGGCTTAAAAGATGATCGGAGAGGGTCTGTAAGGAGGACCCAAATGCAGAGCGACCTTTGGAGCTGTGACGGCATCTTTATTAGTAGATCTCAAAATAAGGCTCAAGACAAGAACTACACACGGAAGACAAAGACATCTGATGACATTAGAGGACAGCAAACCAATGGAGACATGAGGGGGCAAGGGAACATATTGTGTATATATAGGGACATAATCAGATGAGAGAGTAATCAAGAGACAAAGAGAGGGACAAAAATTCACATTGTGACCAAAATGTGTGGAATATGTTAATCAAATCAATATTATTCACTTTACTAGGTCTTCAAAAAAAGCCTAAATTCTAATTCTTGTACACCTACTTGCAATTTAATCTTCATATAAACAGGTCTCAGTAGCTTAGATGCAAATTCTCTGCATGTGGAAAAACAGAGTGTTGTGGCAGTATCAAAATATGAGGAAACTTTTCCTTAGCAGGGTAAAAGAGGCTTGTTGTATTTAATTGAATGATGGATAGCGCGAACGACTCAGCAATACTGAAATAAAATCTTTCAGCTGTGACAAATACTTGATACTAGGATAGAGGCTTACATTTTAAAGATTTGTTGCAGAAAAATAACAATGCACATCAACATAAATCAATAGAACTCAAGGTAGCAGAATCATACTAAAATATGTTTTTCATCACATGCAGAGGTACTGGTCTGACATGATGGAAGAGTGAATGGACAATTTTGAGACATAGGTTCCCTCCTAACATGAAACGTAATCTCCAAATTAATTGTTTGGATCAAAGCATATTCAGATTAGAATGTTCTAAACAAAGTCCAGATTCCAATTCAGCAACTTCACCTAAATACTTTTCTAAACTGCATGCATTCATAACTATTGCACAGTCAGTCACAACAGCCAATAACTCTCTCAATAACCTTCCCAACATCTATAATGCATTAATTGCAGGGACATAAACTGTCAAAGATTGGTAGTTACATGACTACTATTTATACCTACAAACAGCTGTGGAATATTTTGATTTTTGCCCCAAGGATTTATCCAAAAGAGAGCTGGATCAATGACTGAAAAGGAAAAATAAAATTTAACCAGAGTCAAGTTTTTTTCTTTTAAAAGATCACCTCCAATCTCAAGCAGCGGGTAACAGAGCTCCAGTGTATTTAGGAAATTTCTTCTGAATCATGAAAGTCCGGAAGTTTTAAGAAAATAATAGTTTTCAAGAATTTTTAAAGTTTCTCAGGGTCCTGATCCAGCAGAAAAGCTGGAGATAAGATATGGACATGAATGTGGGTTATATATGATTTAGCATTGATTTAAATTTAGCTAGTGCTATCATTTATTAAGGATGGATTATGGTACAGACAATAGGTTTATATAAGCTTGTCTTTGTATTATTGGAATAAAATGTATGAAATATTAAAAATTAAAGGAAGTTCATTTCTGCTAGATAGTGAAGACGGTTCAAGACTTACTAGATAGCATTGTCTTAAGTGAGATTTTTTTTGTAAATATGTTTGTAAATTGTGTACTCAAAACGCATCAGTAATTCAAAAGGTTATAAAGGAATGTTACTGTAGACTTCTTAAGAGTGAGTCAGAAGGAATAATCATCAACATGGATCAGCCCTTTTCCTCCTTCTACTCCTCCTCCCCTCGGTCTCCCAGCAGGCAGCACAAACAAGGACAAAATATTGAGGTGTGACTGCTTTTTTCTAGCCTGGAACCTCTTCAAGTTGAACAAACTCAAAGAAAGGTAAGACAACCAGCTGCACAAGATTTACAAGTAAATTCAAGAAATGGTTCTGGTGATGTGGGAACCATAATTGATAAGTTAACTCCAACATCAATCCAAAACTGAACAAATTTCTAATAGCTATTCAGTTCTACTCCTTTATGTTGAAAAAAGCACATGTTAAGTTAAAAATACCTAGGGAGAAGTTGAAACAACCTATGTACATATTTAGCCTCACCTCACTGCTATAAGTAAATATGACCTATAAGTCTAAAGTTAGTCTTAAATGATGTATGTACTAAACTTATGTAGGACTTTTGTAGTCATACCGACCAATCAAATCACTTTACACTGGAGCCACATTGGCCCATTCACTCAAATAAACATACACACCTATCAATATGGTGTATTAGCCAGATCGGTAGGCAACCTGGGGTCAACATGTGACAAGCGCAAGCTGGAATCGACCTACATCCCCCACATGCAAACCTCTTCACTTTGGTGCACACAACATTAGAACCCATTGTTAAGTTTACTGTGTAAATTTGGTGCAAGGGCACCAAGAGTTGCAAGGTGTAAACAGTACCATACAAAAGTGTTCCTCTTGACTTTTTTTTAGTTATTTTTTGTCTAACATAAATGTTTCAGATCATAGAAATAATTTTAACATCAACGATAAAGATAAAGGAGCAAATTATTTGAGCAGAACGAAGGATTATCCTCAAACCAAGCAAGGATCTTCGTATTCAGGGCTCATTAAAGCCATCACAGTTATGACACTATGACAGTGAGCTTTCTTTAATTATCAAGCCTTGGTTGTCTACTGAGACTCCAGAGTGACCCATTAGATCTTTTTAGCTATCCATCATCAGCTGTCACTATGCACACGCTGAGGTCCTATAACTTTATGCTGTAATATAAGGTGGGAAAACATGTATATAAGGGTCACAGATTTTGTCCTGACATGAAAACGATAGCACCTCAACCCAGTGGGATCTTTTTCTCAAAAGATTTGTTGGGTAATCAATAAAACCATATTGAAGATCATGCAAGGGTAATGCAATGGAGAAATGTAGCCTAAAGAAATGTCTCTTTCTATGCAAATTCTCAATTAAAAATTACATTCAGAATGACACACGTATTTAGAACTTGATATCTATAGGCTTTCTGACACATCCAACAAGGTGCAGTCCCACGTGACAATAAGAACAACCTTACCCCCGCTTCTCCTCAATTTCCAGGTTTGGGAAAGCTGCCAAAATGCAGCATCCACAAAACCGACAGATAAGATCATTTAGGACTCGCTCTCTTCACTCCTGCCATCAACATGCCTCTCTATCACCCTTACACATCAACTCATGTTACATCCTACCACACTATCTAACATCTAGTTAAGTCATGAAGGGTGCATATCAACTCAATTTGGTATCTGCTGTTCTGGTAATTAGGCATAATTGAATTTTTCCCTCAGCACCCCACCCTCCCCAAACCCACCTTCTCTTTTTCATTCTCTCTTGCTTTGCTGAAAGACTCAGAAGAAATCAAGCAGTTATCCCCTGTGGAATATGTAATGTCTCTGAATATTTATTCCCTGGATCTGCTCAAACCTCAAGTTAACACATTTTGTCATTATTTTTGAAAGCAAAAAGCATGGGGGGGAAACCCAACATGAAGTGAAGGACTTGTTTTAAGTTTGTTGGGGAAAAAACAGACCTACTGGTGAAACTGCAGTGTCACATAATAATAAAACAAGAAAATCAAAGCAAGCAGACATGAACATCTATTACTTTTTAAGGAGATAACTTTAAATCTGCTTTGGATGAATGGAGGAAAACAGTCTTGTAAAATACTAAAAAGCAGGGAAACAATGAAAGATGTTTAAGTTCATGCAGTGATGCTTAAAACTAAGTTCAAAACTGAGTTATTCATGCATCTATTCAGTTAGTGAAGTTGGATAGCTTTTAAACTTCAAAGTAATAAAAGAGCTTTAGACATTTTTAGTAAATATTTTATTTAGTCTTGTCCTTTTCCATCTCACTTTTCAACTGCATTTAGTCTTTTTTCAATACCAATGTAAACAATACTTTAATGGTTTTAGTTTTCAAATTCATCAACTGACACTGATTCTATTAATATTGTCCACACATGTTTGCTAATATAATGCTAAGTCATTACTTTTAAAAAGGTTTTCTACTGACAGATTAATGAATATTTGATTGGATTTGCAGCAGGCCATGGATTATCTGATTTTGTCTGGTGAAACATCTTTTTGTTGACTTGCTTTTATTTTTTTATTTTTTTCATTCAATATCAATTATTCTTTGGTTGTTCGGTAGAGTTGCTCAGATGTTCACCTGTAACGTCTGGAGAATCAGCCCAACAGTATAATGTCCCCCACTAAACACAACAGTGGGCAGAAGGTGCCATAGCAAAATGGACACCTTGAAGAATATTTTCTCAATTAAGCTGAATTAATATATATTTAAGATGGTAAAGAAGTTACTAAAATGTGTGCTATTTTGTATGTGATGTCAATGAGTAAATCCACTTGCTGATCAGTGGTGGGTTGTTCTTCTTTTTTCTTTTTTTTTTATTAGGATGGCAATCTTACAAACCTGTTTGCCCTTTTCCCAAAATGTCCGATTTTATGCCTGGATGACAGTGTTTGTCAAACGATTGAAATTATTTTTCAAAAGATATCTTTAAATCTAAATTGATGAAATATGCTGTATCACTGCCTTGTGCTTCAAGTCGTCAATATTTTTGACAGGATATTGTACATTCATAATTGTTGCAGAAGCCTGTACGTGCAACACAACTCACTGGCGAATATTTCCTGGGTGTAGAGACAGAAACAGTGACATCTTCAGTATCTGATGTTAGCATGTAAGTATCTGCTTTTGGAATGCACATGTAAAAACACTTAGATTTTACACCTGAAGACCTAGAGAACCACAGTATCACAGATCCCTCTGCATACCAAAATAATGGGCATAAGTTTTTGCATTCCCACCCGTTGTCTTACACCAAAAACCCCTGAGTATATTTGTGGCAGAAAAACGGGAAAAAAAAAATATCCATTTATATTTCTGTACTACCATATTGATTATTGTGATAGTAAAACAGAAAATGCTGTTTTGCTAGATTGTATGTGATGTCTTAACGTGTACTTGGTGACGCCAAGATGGCACATTGCCACAGTGTTAGATTTAAAGAAATCTTCTTTTAAAAACATGTGTTACCATTCTTGTCACTTTTTGTGGCGGCAAGACAAACATGGTTCCGTATCCAGCCTTTTTGAAAGATTTTGGATAGTTTTTGACTGTAAGTAAGAGCAAGTTTAATCTTGAAGTTGTTGGGGGGTTTTTGGAGGCATTTTGTATTAATATTTGCACATATTAGACTTACCTGACTGGCATTTTATTTATGTCAGAGTGGGCAACAAAAATGGACTCATCAAAGTTTCCTATACATTCTGGTAAACCCAAAAAGAAAAAAAATATTTTTATTTATTATATAAGATTTCTATTGTGATGGTTTAATTCTTTTTTGTTGTTTGTGTTTACATATATTTGTCAGTGTTAAAAAAAAAGTTATCTACCTGGGATTATTCCAGTCTTAAAAACTTTAATATATTGTAGTCTACAACCCCATAGCTTTGACTGTAGTTGGCTAATAAAAATAATTTGATTTTATAAATGTTCATGTTTTTTTTTTAGTGCGTATCACGTGGCTTAATATTTTTTTCATTTTACTAGCAGTAACTGTGTCTTTTTTAAAGCTCAGTTCTTCCTGCAGTTCTTCTCTATGGTTTTCAGGGAACTGGCTGAAAGAGAGAAAAATGCAGTACACTTAAAATAATTTCCATTCATTCATGAACAATTTATACCTATTTCTGATGGCTCCTATCTGGTAGGACAGGGCACAACGTCACGGTTTGACAAAGCTTCTGTATCTTTGTGATGCTATCATGATATAGAAATTATAAGGAATAGTTTTGACTTGTCGTTGCATTTACCATTATGGTAAAAACAGCAATAGTACAGGTTTAGCTAATAACGTTTCTCTTGAAAGTATACAGTATAATGTAAACATTGTAATAATCCACTGGTCAATGGTCATTAATGTTGCTGGAAATTTTGGTTGTCACCACCTTGATTTTGAAGTGACAAAATGGTATCTGAATGAAGATCAAATCCATATAGAATACAGCTTGTATTGAAAAAGTCTACTATTATGTGTATTGCTGTGCTTAAACTGAAATGTCTTATTGCCTTTGCCACAACCGTTTCTCTTGTTTGGGATCCGCTGTTTGAATGTTGTGAACGCTTAGAAAACAATTCTTTAAATGCCTCTGCGCATGGGCTCGACTGAACATTGAAACGTTTTTTTTTTGCTTGGAAGTTCTCTGAGCCAGTCCTGATTTTAACCCAGACTGAAATAGAGATCTAGCATGCCTTCTCTAGGTAATGTATTCAGACCTGTATAAATTAGCTAAAAAGTTACTTTCATTGTGAAGCATTCAATGAAAGCACTTACTCAAATTGGAAAATAATTAAAGCCACAAAAAGGGAAATTCATTGAGGATATGTTCCATTCTACTGTACCCGTACTGTGTAGTCGTTCGTGATGATAGTATCAGAGACGCACAGCCTGAATCAAATTTCCAGCACGACTTCTGTGCTCCATTGTGCTCAGCTTTGCTCCTGCCACTTTGCTGTCATTTTTGAATGTGTGAGTCAAAGAGCCTTCAGTCAACTTTCACAGTTAGAAGTCATGGAAGTAATGTCAGACCCAAATCAGGCAAATATGTACTAGTCAATTGAGGCTCAGCTGGCAAAGATGCAGTAAGCGGCATGCCAAGAGGTCCCCTGACTGACTTTGAACCTTTAGATGTGTGTGGAAATGGTGTAAAAGCTTCAGACTTACAGCATGATATCAGTCACATTAGGAGCTAAGGACAGCAATTGTTTCTCCGAAGGTAGTTATTATGTTTTGCCTGCCTAAAAAACGAGTTAATGTGTTTGACATTTTTAAAGGATAAAAAAAAACACAATATGAAGTCTGAATTTTACTGTCAAAGTTTTTCCCACATATGCCAATTACTTTTTGTAACTCACAATTAACTTCCAATCAGAAGTTCACTCATTGTTAGAAAGGGTCTCATTATTTTTGGGACATTTTATGAGGCATTTACTTTATCTTTATTTCATGCTGTTGTGAATATACATTTATCTTCAACAATGTTGCAAACACATTTATTTTTAGTGGACCCCTGGTATTTGCGGCGGTTGGGGTGTACAACAGTCCATGGATGACTAAAATCAGTGAATACTTGAAACCCCTTCAAGTATTCTTAGAACTCTTTATTTTAATAGAGCAAAGACTAAATCTAACATAATGTACACTAATATGTACTCTGGAAACCATCTTGGCACATAGGCTAATATCTATAGTCTTTCCAATTTCTGCTGTTGGGGCTAGACCTATAGCCAATCAGTGCCAAATAAAATAAAGGACATACCTGCTTTGGCTAGACAATAGCATGTATTGTGTCTAGATATTTTAGTTATCCAAGCATGATTCTCTTTTGAATACTTTTCATAATATATGTCTCACAGCTGTAGCCAGTCATGATTGGTCCATAATGAGAACATGATTGACCTTAGAAAAGAATAGATAATTCTAGAAACAATGGCTGTAGGTAAATAACGATGAATGTATATATATTTACACAGCCCAACAGATTTACTTTCTCAAGCAGATCATTACAGCTTTTCACTGTAAAAAAATAATGCGTGTATGTATATATATATTTTATGGTCAATGAAATCATTATTTTACAGCAAAATCTTTCTTTTTTTTTCTTCAAAATAGTACTTGAAACTATACAATTACTGAAAATAGTAACAGACAACTTGTTATTTTATGGTTTTATCCAACAAGCGGGGAAAACCCCCCACTTATTTCTTCTTTTTGAGAAATATGTACTATAAAATAATTATTGTTATGTGGAAATTAAGGAATAGCATGTTATTTTACGGATTAATCCAATATAGGAAAAACACTTATCCCTCATTTTTCAACAACATTGTATTTTTGTATTGTAAAATATTTTTTTTTTTAATCGCTTAGTTTATTTTTGTACAGCAATATTTTCGAGAATATTTAGTGTTGTCACTTATTGAAAAGTTATTAATTGTAATAATTTAGTGAAAGTAACTAAAATAAATGTTTTTCAACAGGACTCTACACATTGTCACTTTATAAAATGAGTTAAATCCAGGTGTTACAGTACATACTTACTTCTGTACGTACATACAGAAAATACAGCATCCAGTGTGGGTCCTTGGGCAAGACCCTTCACGCTACTGGAAGGCTACTGGCTCAGATTCTGCCTCCCACTCATCCAATAGCCCCTCTTTGTTCTCCATTGTAATCTTTTGAGCATTTTTCCCCCGTCTCTTCTTCCTTCCTACTGATGACATTGGCTGCTATGAAGCCTTCTGGCTGTCCTTGTGATTTTATGCCCCCTCGTTTTTTGAAGGAAGTCTTCCCGGCGGTTGCTCAACCGATCCTGGAGATCATTAATGCAAGTCTGAGGACGGGGATTGTTCCCCAGGAATTAAAGCATGCGGTTGTCCAGCCTGTTCTAAAAAAGCAAGGCTTGGACTCTACTGACCTTAACAATTACCGCCCGATATCAAAGCTTTCTTTCCTCTCCAAATTGTTGGAGAAGATGGTTTTTATACAGATTTTTAATTTTCTTAAATCCAACAATGTTTTAGACATTTTTATGTCTGGTTTTTGTCCTCACCACAGCACTGAGACTGCTCTTATTCGAGTTTTTAACGATATTTTGCTTGCCTCTGATTCTGGTTCTCATGTGCTGTTGGTGCTTTTAGATCTATCTGCTGCTTTTGACACTGTAGACCACGCAATCCTACTACAGCGACTGGAGCACTTAATTGGCATTCGTGGATCAGCCTTAGAGTGGTTCCGCTCCTATTTTAATGGCAGATGTTTTAATGTTGCCCTGGGGAATTGCGCCTCTAGAGTGGCACTTCTTTTTTGTGGGGTTACCCAGGGGTCTATTTTAGGTCCACTTCTTTTTAATCTATATATTTTACCCATGGCAGCCATTTTTAGAAAACACTGGGTGAATTATCACCTCTACGCTGATGATTGTCAGCTTTATGTGGCCTTAAAAACTCCTGACCCTTTGCAACCACTGACTGACTGCTTGAGTGAAATCAGGTCCTGGCTCTTAGCCGACTTCCTCCACCTGAACAGCTCCAAATTGGAGGCTATTTTCTTTGCCCCCTGCTCTCCCGCTGCTGCGGAGCCATCATTGCCCCATTCATTGTCTGCATTGGTAAAGCCTACAATAAAAAATCTGGGGGTCACTCTGGATGTCTTTCTTAAAATGAATGTGCAGATAAATCAAGTAGTCAGGTCATGTTTCTTTCATCTCCGACGGCTTGCCAAGCTAAAATCAGTCCTGAATAAAAAAGATCTCCAGTCAGTTGTTCATGCTTTTGTAATGTCTCGTCTGGACTATGCTAAAACTGTCTTATATGGTGTTCCCTCCTCTTCAGTGGTGCGGCTCCAACTGGTACAAAACGCCGCTGCTAGGTTTCTGACGGGCACAGAACGGTGGCAGCACATCACCCTGTCTTGGCTAATTTACACTGGCTTCCAGAGAGATTTCGCATTAAGTTTAAAATTCTCCTGCTAATCTATAAATCAATGCACGATATGGCCCCCTCTTATTTGGCACAGCTTTCACTAGCAAGGACCACGCCACAGATTGAGAATTTTAACAGTTTATTGAAGGCATGGAGAATTGAACAGTCTGAGGAGGGACATCGGAGACCCAGGGGAAGACTCAGTGTGGGGGTGCAGTCTTCGAGAAATCATCTTTCCGAGCCTGCTCAGAACCCCCTCAGACAAAAGTCTATACAATGTGCAAGGTACAGAGAAAGTCATTTCGAGGCCCTTTATGAGAGGTCGTTGCAATCCAATCGGATAAAAGTTTGTCTGAGTAAGGAATCCCAGCAGATTACCGAGTCGTCAACGCGGGGTTGAGCAGTTCCTCAGCAATCCCTTGTACTGAGCAAGCATGTAGTGACTGTGGAGAGGAAAAACTCCCCTTTAGCGGGAAGAAACCTCTGGCAGAACCTGGCTCAGAACAAGCGGTCGTCCGCCACGACCGTCTGGGGGTCTGAGGAGACAGAAAGCAGGGGGCGTTGTAGTTGAGCAGGACGCCGGACCGGATGGAGCTTGTTCTCCAACAGTCCGAGCCCACGACGGAACATCTGCGGGAACGGCTCGGGACCTAAACGAGAGATTGGAAGAGTTAGTAGAGGAGTGAACAGGGGCACAGAATGTGGAGGCTGTGTCCGATGGACGCTGCTGAGAAAAAGGGGGGAAGGGTAGAAGGGGCGGGTCGGCAGTTACCCAGGAGAGAAGGAGCGGGTCGGCAGTTACCCAGGAGAGATGAAACGGGTCGGCAGTTACCCAGGAGAGATGGAACGGGTCGGCAGTTACCCAGGAGAGATGGAACGGGTCGGCAGTTACCCAGGAGAGATGGAACGGGTCGGCGGTTACCCGGAAGAGAGGGAACGGGTCGGCAGTTACCCGGAAGAGAGGGAACGGGTCGGCAGTTACCCGGAAGAGAGGGAACGGGTCGGCAGTTACCCGGAAGAGAGGGAACGGGTCGGCAGTTACCCGGAAGAGAGGGAACGGGTCGGCAGTTACCCGGAAGAGAGGGAACGGGTCGGCAGTTACCCGGAAGAGAGGGAACGGGTCGGCAGTTACCCGGAAGAGAGGGAACGGGTCGGCAGTTACCCGAAAGAGAGGGAACGGGTCGGCAGTTACCCGAAAGAGAGGGAACGGGTCGGCAGTTACCCGAAAGAGAGGGAACGGGTCGGCAGTTACCCGAAAGAGAGGGAACGGGTCGGCAAGACCCTGCAAAGAGCGGCGACGGGTCAGCAGGTACCCGGAACCTAGAGGGAGGGGAAGGGAGGGGCGAACAATCTTTTTTTTTTAGAGCAAACGAGGGATGAGAGCGGCAGAGTTATAAGTGTATCGTGATGTGATTACGTAGTCTGCCTCCAGGTCATCGCGTTGCCGGACCCCCGGTAACCGGAAGAGTTTGATTAAGAACAATTACGTTTGGTACGAAGCGGATCTGAAACGTGGTCCCCGCTCCCGAACCTAAGTCAACATGTTGACTCCATTTCACTAGCAAGGACCACGCCACAGATTGAGAATTTTAACAGTTTATTGAAGGCGTGGAGAATTGAATGGTCTGAGGAGGGACATCGGAGACCCAGGGGAAGACTCAGTGTGGGGGTGCAGTCTTCGAGAAATCATCTTTCCGAGCCTGCTCAGAACCCCCCAAAAAAAAAAAAAAGGTCTTGATAAAATGATTAACTGAAAGGCGAATGCACGTGGTGTAGATCAGATTATTTCGGATCGATATGCTGAAGGAATGCCAGCAGGCTAGAACCTGGGTTAATGTCGTCAGAGATCCCTGATCCCTTATAGGGACTTAGGTCAAAAACCCCAAAAGTCTGGAGAGATAGGCCTGGTAATCAGTGGGCATGACATAGACGGTATAGATTTTGAGTAATTAACAGAGAAGCGAATGTGCGCGGTGTAGATCGTACAGATTATTGCGGATGTAGGATCGGTAGGCGGAAGAGGACCAGCGGCCCAAGATTTGGATAACGTTGTCCGATATACCGGACCTAGCGGCTGAGGTAGCTGCACCTATGCGTATGGAATGGACAGAATATGGATCAAGGGAGATACCGGACCGGTGGAGGATCTGGCGAAAGTGACTGGTAAACCAGAACCTAGTAGCGGGGCTACCAGACTCTGTAATGAACAGCGGGTCGAATGGAGAGGCGTTGGCGGATAGTCGAGACTGGACGTAGTGAGTAATAGGTTCATATGGACTGAGGATAGAAGTGAGACGGAAGAGGTGTATTAGGACGGAGGTATCGAGCTGATCGGTTTTACTTCTGCGAAGGTTGTAAATGATTGTGTCCTGACTATGAATGGAGATGTCCGAGAGACATGGATGAATGGAAGGGTCGTGTTTGGAAGAAGTAGGGGCGAACTCGGAACAACGCAGGAAACCAAAATAAGCAAGTAGGAGCATGGAACGAAGAGTTAAGTCGACGAAGGGGATAGGTAACCTGAATGAAGCGTGAGAATGCAGCGGGTAAGGAGGTCGGAGGTGAGCGGTAAACGATGAGCGGCGGTGGGTTTTTCTAACTTTTTAAGACCTTTTAACAACATAGGAAGGTGACTGTGGTCGAGGGCTGGACAGGGGCTACCTGTTGCCAATTTGAAGAAGAAGCTGATCCCTGACAGATATGATTTAATTGTGGATACACGGATTTGCTGGATCGAATGGGAGTGAGAGATGAATTGGCAGATAGACAGGGGAGTAAGTGAGGGAAAAGGGAGACTGTACATTACGTGAAAGGTTTTGAAAGCGTTCCAGCCGGACAAGTAAACAGAGAGGGAACCGGGTGAGAGGCTGTCGATGATGGAGGTCTGGGAGATGGTGGTGAGATTGCGGAGTTGTGCTGTCAGTTGAAGATGGTGGCCGAAAATGGTGGGATCGGTGTTGGATTGAGGTCCGCAGCGGGAGCCAAGGATCTGAACTTCTGAAAAGAGAAACGTGAAAGGGAATCAGCTATAGAGTTTAGGTGACCAGGGATATGAGCAGCACGGAGAATGAACTGGTGTTGGGCTGATATGAGAGTGAGTCTGCGGATGAATTGCATGATAGCTGGGGAACGAGAGCGACTTTTATTAATGATTTCGACTACTGCTTCGTTATCGGAGTGGATGACGATTGATTTCTGAGACCACTCGTGTCCCCAAAGAAGGGCTGCTATTACGATGGGGTAAAGCTCGTGAAGAGCGGAGGAAGGGAGGGTGGCCTGGGGCTGAATGGAATCGAACTGCGGGGGCCAAACTGAAGCGAACCACCTCCCTTGGTAGTAGCCTCCGAAACCGACGGAAGGTGCAGCGTCTGTATAGAGCTGAATATCCTCGGGGAGGGAAATGAAATCGTTATAAAAGAAGGAGATACCATTCCAGGAGGAGAGGAAATCGTGCCAGAGCCGCATCTCTGTGCGGCAGGGCCCTGTAAGGGCGAGCCGATCGTGGAGACATGGCACGCTAGCGGCGGTGGACAGGAGGTGAGACACGAAGGACCTACCCTGGGGAATGATGAGGACGGCGTAGTTAAGATGACCCAGGAGTGAGAGCAATTGCTGTTTTGAGCAAGTTTTAGCGAGCATAAAGTTTGAGAGGATGAGGGAGATCCGATGGACCTTCTCGAGTGGCAGAGAAGCCTGAAAAGAGACAGAGTCGAGGGTGATGCCCAGAAATTCCAGAGTAGTAAGGGGGCCCACAGTCTTCTCGTTGGAGAGAGGGACTCCTATATCAGAGAAGGCTGTGGTGAGAGCGCGAAGCCCTGAATGGGGCGGAGAGGAAGCGGGGGTGATGACCAAGAAGTCGTCCACGAGGTGAAGGACGTATGGTAGACGGTATGAGTTAAGCAGTACCCAGCAGAGGGCTTCGGAGAGTGAATCGAAGATTATAGGACTGCTTCTGCAGCCGAAAGTGAGCCGAACCGCGAAGTAATAAGCCCCTTTCCAGCAGACGCCGAAAAAACGCCAAAAATCTGGGTGAAGGGGAAAGACCTTGAATGCGCTAGTTATATCCACCTTGGCGAGCCAAGAGCCCCGGCCCGCCAGGCAAATAAGGCTAATGGCATGATCGATGGAAGCGTACTGCATGGAAAAGTCGGGGAAGGGGATGAGGCTATTAATGCTAGGTACGGGAGAACTATGAGGTGCGGACAAGTCGATAATCAATTGCTTTTTGCCGGAATACTTCCGGGTGGCGACGCCCAAGGGGCTAACCCGGAAAATCGGGAAAGGGGAGTGACTGAACGGGCCGATCATGAACCCCTCCTTTACCTCCTTACGGAGGAGAGAGTCGACAGTGTCGGGTTCAGAGATGGAAGACCGCAGGTTGGGGCAAAGGGCTGAACTATCGGGGAGAATCTCTATGCCGGGGTGGAACCCGTGGGTAAACCCCTGGACCAGAAAATTGACAAACTCCCTATCAGGATGGCTGGCCAGGGCGGAGACGAGGGCCCTCACCTTAATGGGTGTGCCGAGGTGGCGGATTAGTCAATCAGGCATCGGGGTCGGGTTGTGGGGGCAGGAGCTCCTGGAGTGAGCCCCGCCGCAAAAGGAGCAGCAGTGCAGGAACCTGCAGCTCGAGGAAGAGCAGCCATGCATATTAAAATTGTTGCAGACCATCCGGCCCCCTGGGTAGAGCAGAGGACGGCCATATTTGTCGACGCCCCCGAGGGCTGGGGTTCTGGCCTTGGGCCTAGGGAGGGGTTTGGGAATGAGCGGAGGGGGAGGGGCGGCGGCCGACAAGCGGTCGGGAGCCCCCGAGCTACGGGCCGCTGGAGCCTTGGGCCGGAGGGGGTTAGATAAGACGCAACCAGTGGCAGGGTGGGAGAGGGCGCCGCAAAGGCTGCAGGACAAAGAAGCCCGGGCTGCGAAAGTGCGGCAGTAGAGCTCCGAGTCGAGCTCGCCCCAGTAAGTCCCCTGATTGAACTGGGCGAGTCGGCCTGCAGCCTGGGAGGAGAAAATGTTATGGTAAGAGTAAAACCCGGTGCCCCCGAACCGGAGAGCTAGGTCCAGGACGATGGACAGATAGTCGTCCAGCTCAGCCCACCGGTCGGGGTACGCCGAGCAGATTGTATCCCGGTAAAGGGAAAAGGCTAGGGCAAACTCGACAGGGGTAAGATCCCTGGAGCGGGAGTTGATGGGCGGCGCTAACTGCATGGGCCCTAGAGTGGTTAATATCTCCCGTGGCTGGCCCGAGAGGCCCAGGGAGGGATGAAGGAGGAGGGCTAGGTCGACGTGGTTACCTTGGAGAATTTGCTGACGCAGCGTGGGGGAGACCGGGGAAGGGCGGAGGATGAAGGAAGCAGGCCGAACGGGGGGAATGGCTGTGGAGAGAGAATAAGGGTTTGACCCTAAAGGGTGAATGACCAGGGGAGGTAGAGGTATGTTGAGGGCGGAGGGGAAGGGGGGGGTGGGGAGAGGGTCAGCGAGGGGCTGAGAACGGGACGACGGGGGGGGTTGAGGAGCCGACGGAGCGGCGGGCGTGGGAAAGGAAAGGGGGGGGTTCGCTGAAGGAGGAGGGGGGGCCGAAATGGAGCTAGAAGGAGGGACAGAAAAAAAAGATGAATGGACTCCAGCAGGAGGCACAGCTTGAGAAGACAGGGAGGAAAAATAATTCGCTAAAGAGGAAGCAAAGTCCTGGAAGGAGGGAGCAGAAACGGGTTGTAGTTGCGGCTCGCCCCCAGCTGGGGGTGCCGTGGGCGCGGGGCCCGAGACCACTGCGAGAGGAACGGCGCTACCGGAAGTCCCGCCCGATGAGGAAGCGGGAAGCCTGGAGCGGAATGAGGATGAAAGGGGAGGAGGGGATGGGAAAAGGAGCCGAAAGAGATGGGCCTTGTTGGCGGAGCGACTAAAACGGATGCCCTTGTCCCGCAGCGAGCGCTGGAGCCGTGCGACTGTCCAGCCGGACATGTCGGGGCGGCTCTGGGTTGCAGCCAGGGAACGCTGTGCGGGAGGGGAGGCTCCGTCTCGAGGCGCAGCAGCGTGGTGACGGCGGCGAGAGGATGAAGGAGGGGGAGCCCTGCTCGGGTGAGCCGAGGCAGTGGCACGAAGGACCGTGGGCTTCGGCTCGAGCCGGAGACGGAGTCTCTAAGGCGAGGCGGGGGAGGAGGGAGGCCGGCCCGAGCGACTGCGAGTGGCCGGAGGGAGCGGCGTAGAAAACAGATCGGGTGAGGGAGCGTTAACCGGGGAAGACCGACCGGATGCCGGCTGGCTCGAAGAGAGTCGAACGCGGCGTGAGACTTGGCGAACCACCAGCTGTGGGGATGCCGTAAGAGGAGTCTGACCGTCGAGGAGCTCGTCATCCGAATTAGACGGATCGATAGTGAGCGATAGGACGTCCATCCTGAGAACGACGAAGCCGAAACGAGCTAGGTAAGAGCACAATTGACACGTCGAAGTCTGACTGATCGCGAAACAATCGAGCCAAACGAAGGATGAAGAGCGGGCAGAGCTTATAAGTGTATCGTGATGTGATTAGAGATGTAGGACAGGTGCGGGGTACCGGAAGAGTTGATTAAGACTAATTACGAAGTGGTACGAAGTGGATCTGAAACGTGGTCCCTGCTCCCGAACCTAAGTCAACAAGTTAACTCCATTTTAAGCCCTTGCGTTCAGGCGCGAACCTTGAGGTCATCTGAACAGCACCTTCTGCTTGTCCCTCCTGCCCGCTATAAGGCCCGTGGGGAACGGGCTTTTTCAGTTTGTGCTCCTAAGCTCTGGAACCAACTCCCCCTGACGGTCCGACTCGCCCCGTCCCTCCCCATTTTTAAAGTTTGTCTTAAGACATATTTTTATTCCCAAGCCTTCTCGGCTGAGTCGGTTTAACCCCTGTGAGATCTTGTCTGTTTGTTTTTACCATTTTTACTTGTTTTAGCTATTTTATGCTGCTGTATATTCTTTGGTATTTTATTGTCTTGTACAGCACTTTGGTTGGCGTTGTCGCTGTTTAAATGTGCTTTATAAATAAAGGATGATGATGATGATGATGATGAGTGTTTGTCCTGTGTACTTTATTGGGTGTTATTGTGTGTTGGTGAGAATGTGTGTGTGTAAGAGGGAGAGTACGTGTTATTTTGTCCGTGGGTCTCTGTCTACTTGTCAGGTTGGGTCATCGGCTGCCCTCTTGCCTAGCGCATTTCAGGCCCCACATCAAGTGGCGGCGTGTTTCTCCTCCATTTCTCCCTGGCGGTGACTGATGCCGCTGCCTTGTTAGATCTGGGTGTCCAGGTGCTGGCTGGGCTTGGCCTGGTGGGAGTGTCCCTCCACTGTAGTTGTTACTGTGGTGCTGTGGGAGGCGGGTTCTGGAGTGTCGACGGTGTAGGTTAGCCCAGGGTGGCGGCGCCATCTGTAGTCCATTGGCCGGCTGTGGGACCCCCCTGCCTTGCGGCAGCAGCGGTGAACCCTTGTCAGCTGATCCCTATTCGGGGTCCTGCTGGTGTGCGGAGCACTCCTGGTCCCTGGGTCCTGGACTGGGCCTACCCTAGCGTAGCCAGTTACCGGCGGAGCCCGTGCACTCATCCCTGTGGCCTCCCAGGCCTTGGCATTGTAGCTGCTGGATGTTTCCCTGGGGCTCCCCTCTGTTCCTCTCTTGGGGGGTCGTGGTCAACCCTGTGTTAGTCCACCTGTGGCTCATGGGTTCAGTGGCCCTCTGGACGTATAAATCCATCACCTCTTTCATGTCTGCGTCAATTCTTATTGGACAGATTAAAAGCTCCTTATACCAGCTATCAAACACTTGCATAACAAAACCATATATCCACCTGGATGCTCTCACACCAATAGCTGTGGGGAAATCAGTGTCTAGGGAATATTTCTTGGGCTGAGGTTATCATCAATAGATAATTAGGGCCAAGAGCTTTTCAGCAACATTATTGTTGTATTTATATACCCATTTGTGTGTGTTGTGAATGTGTAGTTCTTAGTTCATATTATTTGGGATGTTTTGTAATGTTGCTCCCTTTTATTGGTTGCTGTTTTTTCTCCACCTCTGTGCCGTCCAGCGGATGTGGAGGACTGTGATGTTTTCTTGTCTTCTCTTTATTCCCCTTCCTCTCGTATCGCTAAGTAACACTCCTTACTCTCCTGTCTCCCTTCTTAATCTTCATTCTTTCTTCTCTTTTGTTTTTGTTGTTTCCATTTCCATAACTTCAAGAAAGTATATCCTAAGCATTCTTTAATAAAGATTTTTCACATATATATATATATATATATTAAGTGTAGTGCTATAGCAAAGCTGTAGTGCTCTGCTTGAGAAAGCAAATATGTTGGGCGTGTACTTAGTACTCAGACACAAATTTGGATTCCACTCTGCCAGACAGGACATGTTGGAAAAAAATATAAATAAATAAATAAGTAAATCCATTATTACAAATAAAACTAAACAAATATTAAAACAAAATATCATGAAGATTAAGATTTTATTTCCTCACTTTTATTCAGCTGTCTTCCAAAAAATTATACAAAATGTTCTAAATCTGCAGATGTATGCAAATATCTAAATTGCCCAAACGTCATGCTCTTAATTGGTGATGCTTTTTATTTCTCTTTGTTTTCCTGAGAAATATGTGGCAGTGGCAATTTTTTATTTTTTTTTAATGATCTTTCCAAATCAAACACTTGAATTATTTAAAACATTTCAAATGTGCTCAAATTCAGAAATGTGGTCTAAAACAAAACAGATTCCATTGTGAAAATTTGTTAAGTGACAAATAAGGTCAGAAAGAGCCACACTATGTATTATAAAAAGCAATGTGGCAGAGACGTTTGTATGGATGTCGCACATGTAAATGTGCCCGCAATATAATAGTGAGGTGTACTGTAGAAGTGACAGATGGGTTTAAAGCAAGGGTAGAATTACATCAGATAAAGGCTCTGAGATCCATGCTGTTTGCATTGGTGCTGGGCAAGATGAAATGAAGTCAGGCACGAGCCCCCTGGGACAATGTTTTGCAGACAACATTGAAATCTGCAGATTTTATGAGATATATGGACAAGAGTCTGGAAAAAGGAGGAGGAATACTTTTAAAACAGAATATAAAAGTGAAATAAAAAAGAAGGCATACTGTATGTGACGACAATAGGGAGACAAATGGAAGAGTGCAAAGACATGGAGTAAAGGTACTAAAAGTGAATGACTTCAAGTACCTGCAGGCAAATATTCAATGCAAGAGGCAGGGTGCATGAAAGGGGAAGAACAGAGTGCAGGGTGGAGTGCATGGAGATGACTCACGGGTGATTTGCGACTGAAGGACGGCAATTTGGAAGCTGTGGCAGAAACAAAAAAAGCGGAGGAACTAAACACATTGAGATTGTTTGACAGATTGACATTCTTTTTCAATGAAAGCAACCAATATGGACAAGATACATTTTTATTTGATAATCTGAAGGCAAATCGAGATGAGACAAGGTAGAGCAGGAAAGAGGATGAATTGTTTGTGTACTGAATAGAAAATGTTGTATACTGAGGTAGGAGGTGAAAAAGAAGAAAATGTGTTAAACATACTTAAAATGAAGATGAACATTAACTTAATGTGTCAGTTGCATGGCTAACACAGAGGCAAACATTCATGTTTACCCAAATGATAATTTAGAACTGCCAGCTTACCTAACATGGTTTTTTACCAAGGGAGGAAACCAAAATATCCGTGCAAAAGCCATGTACAATAGTGAGGAACATTGCCATCAGGTGCGAAATAATGACAAAACGTTGAGTGTCAGAAAACTAACATGTACGGTAGTTTTAACACCTGACATTCTGGAAAACTCAGATGGGGGAGAAAAACTGCAACTTTTTTTTTTAACTTGTGCAGTTCGCATTCACACTAGACTGCGCTTTGTAAAGCAACATGTTTACCTCCCCACCTATGGTGGTGCTGTGTCCCCCGCTTTCCTGCTCTGTGAAATGTAAACATGCATGGAGTGGCATCAGATTTGAGGTTTTGGGATTGCTTTGTTGTCCTTGGCATATGGGCCAGAAAAATTCCAATTCCAAAATACTTTATTGATCCCAGAGGGAAATTAAATGTTGTTGTAGCTCATAACTAATTAATTCTTCAACCAGTTGTTGTAGATCATGATGACTGTGGGGAGAAAGGACTTCCTGTAGCGGTCTGTGTTGCAGTGAAACTGAAAAGCTTCTGACTGAATACACTCTGTTACTGTAGGATAGTCTCATGAAGAGTATGCTCCGGGGATGATTTTTTATTTTATTTTATGGAGAATCCTTTGTATCATCATCTCGAGTTGTTCCACATTCATCCCCAGAACAGAACCTTCTTCATCAGGTTGTTAAGCCCCTGACAATGATGCTGCTACCCCACCAGATGGTGGCTGAAGAGATTACACTCTCCACAAGAGACGATTTGCAGCGTCTTACTGTAAACTTTGAAGGACCTAATCTTTCTCAAGAAGTACAGTCTGCTCGGTTCCTTCTTGTAGATGGCTTCACTGTTGATTTTCCAGTCCAGTCTGTTGTCCAGGTGAATGTCGAGGTATTTTTACTCCACGACCACCTTCCCTTTTTCTCCAATGATCGAAACAGTTTTTGACTTATCCGTGTGTCTTCTGAAATTTACAATCATCTCCTTTGTTTTGTTCACATTCAAAGTAAGATGATTGTTTCCACACCATGCCACAAAGCGGTCCACCAGCTCTCTGTATTCAGTTTCTTCTCCATCTCTGATACACCCAACAATTGCAGAGTCATCTGAGTATTTCTGCAGATGACAGGTCTCTGTCTTATATTGGAAGGCTGAGGTGTACAGAGTGAAAAAGAATGGTGAAAGTATAGTCCCTTGTGGTGCTCCTGTGCTGCTGACCAGCTAATTATACCCACAATTATTCAATCTCACAAACTGTGGATTCACTGGAATGCACTGGAAATGCAATGAAAACAATCAAAGAATATGATTCTGACTGTGCTGCCTGCTTTGTTCAGATGACAGTGGGTTGGTTGAAACATGGCATCTTCAATGCAAACTCCATGGCCATAAGGAAACTGCAGCAGGTCTGATATGTTCTAGTGTTCTTACTCAGGTGAGGCTACAGGAGTCTTTTCAGGACCTTCATGATGTGGAATGTCAGGGCAACAATTCATTGATAACTGATGGGTGAGTTTTCTTTGGAACTGGAACAAGGTAGGATGTGTTCCACCACACTTTGGAAAAATACATTGTAGCAACTGGATCAACATGAGCGGAGAATGAGCCCCGGCCTGCTTGGCATTCACATATGCTACTAGACTTAACCAGATATTTCTTCAACTGTGCTGAGACCTTGGTTTCCGGATCAGAATTCAACTGGACATAAATCCAGTTGAAAACCTGAAGCAAGTCTTGAAAATAGACTTTTGCAGTTCCATCCATCCATCTTCTTCCGTTTATCTGGGGTCGGGTCGCGGGGGCAGTAGCTTAAGCATAGAGACCCAGACTTCCCTCTCCCCAGCCACTTGGACCAGCTCCTCAGGAGGAATCCCAAGGCTTTCCCAGGCCAGTCGGGATTCATAGTCCCTCGAGCGAGTCCTGGGTCTTCCTCTGGGCCTCCCCCCGGTGGGACGTGCCTGGAAAAACTTATTAGGGAGGCATCCTAACCAGATGCCCGACCCACCTCAGCTGGCTCCTCTCGATGTCGAGGAGCAGCGGTTCTACTCTGATTTCTCACCCTATTTCTAAGGGAGAACCCCACCACCCTGCGGAGGAATGTTCTCCATTAATATAATGTGGGTTTTCTCTTCCACTGAGGAAAGGAAAGTCTTTGGTTAGACACACAAAAGGGGAGTAATTGTAGAAGTACAAAATACCTTAGGCCTTACATGTATTTCTTTAAACACCTGAGCACATTATCAATAGCATTGTCAGACAAACTTCCACTTATACATTAAATCCATAAAGAAATGCCTGCTGAGATATCAGCACACACACACAACTCTTAAATAAAGTGCAGCTTGTCATGTGAATAAAAGGGCCTGGTGTACAAAAAACACATTTCTGTGATATTAATGGAATAGTGTGTTGTTCATGATTAGGATCTACTGATAGGTTCAAATATGTTCATCTCTCTGAACTTCTCAGTACGGTTGTGGCAAATTTATAGAGATTTTTTTTTTATCTCTCCAGCTTTTATGTTGATGGCAGTTAATTAGTGACACATTGAGAAAAGAAAAGTTTTTTTTTATGACTGCCTTTTTTTTTTCATCACCACAAATCATTTTTGTATTTCTTCCTCTGTTAGAGTGGGTAAAGTGTTTTATGGTCACATTGTGGCTGTAAAAACAGTCTGTGTTTTCTGAGATCGACATTCTTTTTTGTTGAGTGTATAAAACTATTTTTAACTCCTCTGCTTTCATGTCAACAAGAACAGAATTGAGTGGAGCTAGAAATGCTATTCTCAGTTTGCTCTCTTGGGAGGAATGATCAAAAACAAGATGACCAAAAGAGATACTTAGCAAAGCAAAAGTTACTTATATAAATATCTTTTCAATTATGATTCAATAACAATGCAAAGTATACTAACTTTTTTTTTTTGCTATAAGTTTTATGTGGTAGGCAAACATATGTTCAGCATGTGATAGGCTAACTATTTTATGTGATAGGGCAACATGAAGTCGAGAAAAAAAGAATATTTTTGAACTGTTTCAAAATAACTAAATAAAAGTGTCTTGTGGATTTGTATTCAGCTTCCCGGATTCAGTGTCTAGCAAAACATTTCTCAATTTTCTGTTCTTTGTAAAATTGATTATGCACAGTTGAATATGACATCTATGAAGATCAATTTTCAGTTTTTATCAGATTTTTTGGGTATCAGATTTAGGTCTGTGGATCTGTGTGGGTTTAGTGGACTATCCTAACCAGTGTTGGGTGTATTACATTCAAAAAAATAGGTATAGTTACAAATTACAAATACAAATACAAATACAAACTTTATCCAAAAGTAATAGTTAGTAACTCAGTTACTACACTGTAAAAGTAATTATTTACTCAGCAACATAACTGTGACTTTATTTTTATGTTCTATAATGCAGTTACATTTTATGATATCTGTGATGTTAAATATTTTTATAACTGACTATAAATGAATATAAAAAACACTATATACAGTATTTTAGAACACATAGTATTCAACCTTGACTTGATAAGATAAGTGAAATAAAAGAAAATGCAAAATGTAATTATTAGTCATGCATAATTATACACTTCTTATTAAAGTGCAAAAATAAGACACAAATGTGGGTAAAAAGAGACAAAATAAAATTTCTCCATTGAGGTTTGCAAATCTATGCTTGCGTAAGATTGTACAGTAAATAAAGCACTATCTAACTGGCTATAGTAAGACATTTCAAGACTGATTTGTTGTCACCTGGTCACATGAACTGGAAGCTATTGTAGAAAAATCTAATTTTACATCAACATATTGATAAGAAATCTTACATATGTTAATTTAAAAAAAAAAGGTTGTGCCATGCGGCTTGGGTGTTGAGGAACAATTTATCAATATTTTGGGGTTACTTTGTCAGAAGATCTCACAAGTATTTTCTGGGATGCATAGAGCTTTATGGAAAACTGAACCAAAACTAAAACCACCGCTTTCAGGAGGGAGCCTTCGGCGGTGATGTAAATTCAACGTGGTCATTACAGCATACAGTGAGACTGAGAAGCACTCAGGATATCCGCCCAGCCTTGCATCATCTTATTTTCAGTGGCGTCATCACTAATCACTGTCACCTGTACTTTCCCAGCAGATGAAATCTGGCTGTCTGAAAGCCTGACATCCCTGCACTTCCTTCAACCATGTTGCAACATTTCAATTTAAATCCCCAGTAACGCCATTGGAACGTTAGCAAAAGTAATTAATTAGATTACTCTATTACCTTAAAAACAATATTGTTACTCCCCACACTGATCCTAACACATTAGTATGCTTTAATCTGAAGTTTAGATAGTGCTGCATGCTTATGGTTTTTGTCCTACTGGAAGGTTAACGTCTTCTTTGGGATTGATATTTTGTATCCTGTAACAGATGTTCTCATATAAATGCCCTGTATTTAGCCCCGTCTGACATGTTTGGTTTTGAGACTCAGAAAACAGCACGACAGATGTGGAACACAGAACAAAGGTTTGAGACAATAAATGTTTATTTTAGTTTTTAGGTTGTCTCAGGAGAACCAGGATGGAAACACCAGGAAACAGGAACTTGGCTAAGGAATGGTAAGTAGATGGTTAGTATACTGAAATATGGAGTGGATAATTGATTCAACATGAATTCTTACAGGTTGATTTAGAAGACAATGTTTGGAGAGAGGTAAGTGGGACTCATCAGGAAACATGGATATGTAGAACTGTGGATCATCAGCATAAATGTGGAAGTTAATATAATTTATTCTGATGACGCTGCCAAGAGGGAGCATATGCAGGTTAAAACACACTGGGCCTATAACTGAACCCTGGGGAACACCACATGTGATATTCCGAACCTTAAATGAGCAGGTATCTAAAGTTACCATAAAAGTCCTTTCTTTGAGTTAGACTGTTAACCATTTGTGAACAGCACCAGAGAGGCCAATCTATTTTAAATGGGTTAAAAGAATAATGCGGTCTACTGAATCAAAGGAAGGGCTTAGATCAAGTAGAACTAACACTGTCACCTGTTGAGCATCATAGTTTAATCTAAAATCCTTTAAAATCTTTAGAAGGGCCGTCTCGGTGCTGTGGTTCGCCCTGAAACCAGACTGAAATTTTTCTTGGACATTATGAGCGGTAATAAAATCATTAAGTTGGATTAAAAAAAGCTTTTCTAAAACTTAAAATGGTAAGTTAGATACGCGGTCGGAAATCAAAGATTTGATCAATACTGGATACTAATAAATAGTATAGTTTTGTATTGCTTTTAATGTGTCTTATTTATTGGATTCTTGCATGTTTCTGTTTTGTTGCTATATGTAATTTGAGACACATTCTCTATACAGCACTTTGGTTGGCCCATGCCGTTTTAAATGTGCTTAACAAATAAATTGCTACGCTATACTATGATAAAAAAGGATTGTAGGATTATTCTTATGGTTTGATATTATTTTTTGCAAAATAAGCATTTCTTGAATTTTTTTAAAGCATTATTGTATAATTTGAGAAGTTCTTTGTAAAATTGATGGTTTCGCATTCCCTCTATTTTCTCTCCATCGCCCTGCAGTTCCTCTTTAGTTTTTTGAGATCTTAATTTCTCCAAGGTGCTGCAGGTTTTGAATGCGAGCGTTTGTGAATGCAAACTCTTGTATAAAATCAAATTAAGCCAAATCAAATAAAACTTTATTTATATATCGGTTTTCAAACTACATAGCTTCTCAAAGTGCTTTAGAGTTTGACCCCAAATGACCTGAAATTAGAAACGTAGGAAAAAGGACATAATATAGGAAATATAAATGAAACATTTTAAAATAGATATTGTATCAACTTGGAATTGCAAGAGAGAAAAATTTTAAGTTATTTAGTATATTGTTACTTATGACTCATTTATCTTTCTTCTACTTACCATCTTAATATGATATACACAATATACTTAGTTTTCAGTCTGATTCGAAATTTGTTTTAGTTTATGCTACAAGGATATGTACACCTCGAGTCTTTTCACATATATACAGTAGGTGTATAGCATATTGAGCTTTACTGTGTGTTGTTTTTATATAACCATGGAATATTAACCTGCCTTCCACACATGTAATCTTCCCCATCGTAGTATCAACACTAATCCAGTTACCAGTACTCATTATCCCCCCGTCTGCCGAAACACGTTGATTGAAATATGATAGTCATCTAAGATTGAATTAGCAACAAGGTCACAGTGGTAACCTTGCAACAAATTAGTACCGGGGAGCCTTAAATATCACGTGCGTGGATTAGAACTAAGCCCTGTTTGTTGTGCAGTGTGTTGCTCGGAACTGAGCGGCACAAAAAGACTCCTTGTGTTTGTTTTTTCAGCGTAGCTTTATTGATCTGGAGCTGCTACAAATATAAAGATGTGCTCACGGGTAATTGCTAATGAGTGCTGTGTGTATTGCGTGCGTCGTGTCCTTGTTAATTGTTGGTTGTGAGCATGTGTGTTGCCCTTGCAGTATGTCCCTGTTCTTTCATCTAATTATTCATTTTAATGTATGTCCTTGGCCACATACATGCCTCACGCTGCTGTGTAAATTATAATTTATGTATGATACATGGATATGACTTGAGATATTCTTAAAACTGTTGGTGTAATCATGTTTTAAAACATAGAATTACTTATTTGCAATTTTATGATCACGGAATACATAAGACTGAGACTGGAGTACAAACTTCAACAAGTTATGAAGTGAGTAAGAAAGGGGATGAAAGACTTTAAAAAATACATGACAAAATTAGTCTTGGTTTCAGGTTCAACACTAAGATGCTAAAGTTAGAATATATTCTAAACAAAATGAAAACAGGAATTCATACTATCTTGTATCAATGATTCATAAAACTGAACATTTTATGTTAGGGTGTCTATTTTCTTTCTTTGTACATTGATTAGTGTTTAAATCTGACTTTATTCATTTTCACCCCTCTACACTAACTATTTTTAGTTACTTACAATGATGCCTAACCAGGAGTCAGAAAATCCTTTGGTAAGAAAATGAACATTGTTACCCCCATGAAAGGGGTAAATGTGAAACGTGGCAATCTCCATATTTATCCCTCAACACATATTGGCTGCATTAGGGGTGCATATACCCAGTTAATAAAATCTAAGTTGTTTTCTCAACAATTTTTTTGCCTTTATGCATGTGCCGTGCCATAGACCTCTGCTGGATGCTGAGAATAGAGACTAGGATACATGCTTTCAATGGAACTGCACTTCATTTTTTCCCTGCACCATTATCTCAGTTAATGGCTTCGAATTTAATTGGTGCCAAAGTGCCACTGATGTGAGAAGCGTCACTATTCACCATCACAAGCAGATATTGGTGGAGAGAGGAAACATTCTAATCTTAGCCTTATCACTTTAGCAAACACCTTCTCCTAATCATTATGTGTACCTGGACAAAAATCCTACGGTTACAATCCAGCTCCCTGTTTTCTCTTTTGGTCACTTCAGTTGCTCTTATTTTCAGATTCTTGTTCAGGAAACAGTGGAAAGACTGCTGGTTTCCCATGAACCAATTGCATGTGCTCTATTTTGACAGTATTCTTTTAACAATCATTTTACAGAATAATGAAGCAACAGTGAATCAGGTACCCTTCAATCCAGTTAAAAAAAATCAACTGATTCTATGAAACAGTAAATCACAATTATAACAATAAAAAAACAGTGGCACTCTGACCTCCTCTTTGTGGAGCCTAATAATATGTAGGGATTGTTTGCATACTTGGCAATAAACATTGACAGAGCATTTTATGATGATACAAAAATATTGAGGTCTACAAACCTAGACAGAAAAAAAAAAAAAAACATTTTTCATGCAAACAGCAAGTCAAACAATACATCATCTAATTCAAGGATGCATTTAAAGACTTGTTTTCTGTGAGTGAATGCTAGCACTTGGAAAAGAACTGATTATAAATCAAAAAGTGACAATGGTGTCTGTATCATTCATTCATCCTAGCTGTCAGAAGCATTGGCATGGTGACGTGAGACATTTCTACCATTTGTTGACTTTCTGTTTTTGTCTTTCGGAATTCATTCCCCTGCATTAATTGAAGGCAGTGTGATTATGAAAGGCGTACACTCAACTGCTTTCAGAAAATCATCAAATTCGTCTTGTTTCTAGTTCTCTGTGCCACCGTGCAACATTACACCAAGAGTAGTAAAACAGTGAAGTGTCTGGCGGTGCCTTGGCAGCACAACAACAAAAGGCAAATTAAAGCTAATTAACATCTGTTTCTGGCTCTACAGCATGATTTAGGCAGTGAGGTTCTCTTCAGATCAACTAGATTTGCAGGCATCCAAAGGAGTCAAGAAGGAAGCTGTCATAAATGCATCATGCACACACTCGAACATGAAAATGTGTATTCGAGCAGGGCCGCACAAAGTCGATCCTTGATAGAGAGAGAGAAAGAGCACGCGAACATGCATAGCAAAGATGTTCCAGAATTAACTGAATGCCAAAAGTGGAGGTATTTATATGATACCTCCACCAGCCTCCAGTGCTATACAAGTAGATGACTTTTAATCCTACCTCTCCATTAGTATGCTTCCAAATTAATACATGTTCTCTCTGTATATAACATAGTATTTTAAACTTAACCTCATGACTTTGTGAACAGTTGTGTGTGAAATCCAAAGTAGGTAAAGGGGTAGTTTAAATTTAATCATGACACAATGCATTTCATGAAAGATAAATAAAAGAACCTTTATTTTAGGATTTTTTTAGTTACTTTTTTACAAGTTGCATGTCAGCTTATGCATGACCTCACAGAATATGACTTGATGTTTATTGCCGGTGCTCTTTGTGGGTCACCGTCTCCTGGAGAAGACAGCAGTGGCCTTGATTGTTCTGTGATTTTACACACACTGTCAGAGAGTAAATAGATAAAGTCTTGAATAATAATTGTAACCCTTTCTTAGTTTGCTGAAGACAAACAATTTTTCTCAGGTAATTCACCAACCACTTTGTTGGGTACCCAAATACACATTCATTTAGAGTTTGAATCGATTAGTAACTGAAATATTATTGATTTCAATCTGTATTCCAACGTATTATAGCATAATGTTCTGTGATAATGCTGCTTTTTGTTTGGGTGGTGGTGGTGGTGGGGTTGGTTTCTGCTCCAGTGTAATGTTTTCTTCATATAAAGTGCTTTGACTCTCCTTGTTGTCAAAATAAGGTATGTCAATTCACTTGCCTTGCCTTATCTGGGTAGCATTCCAAGTACAATGTTAGATGCATTTTGCATTCATAACTACCATCATTATTTGTTGTCTAGATTTAGCAAGGGATTAAACTCAGCGGCAACACAGCTAGAGAGAGCAGGAATATGCATATAACATACATATCAAGTGAATGGGTCCTACAGAGTTATTTAAATTAAGACATGCCTTTTAGAAGCGGTAAAAATAGATGCTAAAATAGCATCAGAAACATTTTGATGTTTAGTAAATCACACTGCGCCTGGAATGACTACTTATTAGCCTGTTCTCCTGCAAATATTTTGCGTCTTCTGACAGAAACGCCCATATTCAGCATGGGGATAAGTGCTAAATGAATGGCATGCATCTTACTCCGGGTTTAACAGGTGCAATACCTGCACCATATTAGTAAATAACCTACATGCGTTTTTTGCGACATTTTGTGGTTTATAGTTTTAACAAGCACAAACCATTGATAAATCAGGCCCTGTGTGTGGTAATTTCGTGACTTTATGGGGAAATATTTTAACCCAAAGAAAAGCAGGAGTTAAACAATCTTTATAGTGTACAATAAAAGAGGACATTCACCTAAATACATGACACGTTTGCATCTGAAGCCACCTCAGAAGGATATTTCAGTACATCGTGCCTGAGTCATGATACTTACGTGCCAATGCTCAGCCTCTTAAGCCGTACATTTTCTCTTTTGTAATGCAGGACGAGGCCTCCATGAGGAGTGACTCAGCTCTGAATAACATCAAGCCCTCTTACAGAAGCATACGTTACAGCACAAAAAGGCAGAGTTATGGGTTTCGGCAGGTCGGCGGCAGACAGAAAGAGGAATGAGAGCGATGTCACACTTGTCATGCCAAAATGCACATGTTAATCTAGAAGTGCAACCTCATACTTATCGCACACATGCACACCCTTTTGCACACACCCTCAGCAACTCCACTGGCTTATCAGAGAGGCAGACAATACCAGCCCACATGTAACGCGATCTATCATTTTTAGACCAGGGACTGCATTATGAGGGTTCAGATCGAGAACTAGATGGGCCTCTCAAGGGAGAGAAGAAGGGCAGTTTGCCAGGAGCGTGGAAGGGGGGTAAAGCTACACAGCCAAGCAGAGGAAATGAAAGGCGGCTTGGGCCTCTTGGATCTCTTTCTGTTCTCCCCCTATCTCTCATTTCACTCCTCTCCATTTCTCGGCCACGAAGGGAGGATCACACTTGACTGAAGAGGCAAAGCTTGGTGTGTATGCAGGGTGGATAAAATGATAGAAGCAAGATTGCCGATAAAGATGAAAAGGCGAAAGGGAAATAAAGGAAGCCAGTGTTTGTTGTTGTTGTCAATGGCTTTCTTTCTAATTAAAGGTTTGCTGCTGGTGGGAAATTAATTTTACACAGGCTGTCAAGTTAATACACAAAGGATGACATCAGATGCCTTGAACAATGGACAGAAAGATGATCTTAACTTCAATGCATAAAGGCAATCAGGATGATGACTGTAGTGCTCTGTAAAAATAAATGTGTAAAATTGACAGCAAATAACATGGCTATGGTAAATGTATTAAAATGAAATACATGTAATGCATGTGTTAAAATAACTATAAATTGGGAAATGGACTTGTCTTTGGTCTCACATTATGACTTGTTGAAAGAACATCACTAACATAATGTAACATTTTCTGTAAAAAACAAACAAACAAAAAAACAGGAAAAATTAACATTATTTGCAATCAAGCACTATAAAAGTTGCATTATAACTTGTAACTTATAACAACATAATGGCTGTTTGTCCTGTCTGACTCAATTTTCCACTGCGATGGACTGGCGACCTGTCCAGGGTCTACCCCACCTCTTGCCCGATGACCGCTGGAGATAGGCACCAGCCACCTCCAATCCCTTGAGGATAAGTGGCATAGAAAATGGATGAATGGATGGAAAATGTGTGGCACAATTACAGATAAAATTACATTTTTTTATTGTAGTAGAATTTACCATTAAAGCAGTCTGTGTATCTTTAAATTTAAATGTTTAGTTAAAAACTGTGTATCATTACATATAATTTATCATTTTTTTTATTGATCCAAGATGCAAAATCTTACACCTGAAGATGCTTTCTAACTGCCAAAAAAATGGATGAAGAAAAGAGAAAGTGAGTTCTAAAGCACCAATGCTAATATGTAAAATAAATAAAAAAAGTCTAAGTGCAAGAGTGTTTAACCCTGATCCTTTAGAGTACATTTAAAGTTAGGATTGTTAAAATAGAAGGATTATCTTTTATAGGTGAGTAACACAGTAACAAAATGATCTATTTTTTAATGTCTAATCTTTTGCAGATACTTTGTGTGCGCAACAAATGTTTTAAGACAAATGCTTATATCCCCCCTAACCTTTTACGAGCAATTATCTAACTTGTATAAAGGAGAATGGACTTGGTGTCCTTGCTACAACCATTGATGCTGGTAACGCATTAGTAGTGCTTTACTCCTAACATGACCTGTTTTTCAGTAACTGCTTGTCTAACACATTACTATTTCGCGCCTATTTTGACAACAGTTCTTCATTGTGAATTTTATATTTAGCAACAAAGTATATTGTTAAGCATTTTACATTATAATATTTTCAAGGGGAAATTCTGGCAACCACAGATGACAGTAATATTGAACTTTGAAAATAAAAATACAGTTTAACATTATTTAAGAATGAGACTGTCATCAGAGCAGGGGTGCCATTTCGCAATTTTTTGATGTATCTTTTCTCTAACAGTGGCTCAAACATTTCAGTATTTATATGTGTGGTGCCAGTAGAGATATAGCATTAGATGGTTCAACAAAGTATAGGCCAATAAATACAGTCCAGGCTTTTTAGACTTTGTTACATATTAGTTAGTTGCACTTTATTTCATTTAAGGGTAAAAGACAAAACTTTTTTTTTTCACTAATCAATTGTTCAGAAATTTCTGTTGCTTTTTCAAATAAAGTTCCTCTTCTAACATGATTAAATACAATGAAGTTCAATTGCAATGAACACATTTGCAAGGCATTGTACACATAAATGTACAGTAGGGATCAACAAACCTTAAATTTAAACATAGACGATGAAGACACACCTGGGTGTGTGTGAAATAAAATCTGACAATGAGTAACTATGCCAGCTCCAAGAATAGGAGCTCAATTGTATTTGCATTAAATTGTTCCAATACTTCATTTGTCATAACCTCAGCTGTTTCGTTCAGCTACGGTTCAATGCTCTGATCCTTCAATGTGAAGTGACAGTGAAGCTCTTTATTTAACAGTTCTGTTTTTCATTTGGCATCTGGCTACTGAAAGTTTTCCTGCTCCAATTTAAAAACAAACAAAACCACTCATTGGACATTTAGCTGTATTTATTTGGATAACACTTTACAAATAAGAGTTTATATCAAATTATATGTCCTTTTTTATCTTAACCTACTGCCAAATGCTGAGTAATGTGTCATCAATGAGGCTTAAAAGATGTGCATAAGCAATAACTGCGACTATATAATTTAAGGGTGCCAAAGGATGAAACATTTTACTTATGATGCAAGCTGGTTAAGTATCATTGTCAGAATTACACTGGATAAGCGCAGGGGAAAAAACTGAACAGTATCAATCTTAACAGCTTTTTGTGGTAGGTAGAGTAGTAAATTGAAAAGTGACTTGCTGCCTAGGAGATATAAGAGAAAGGTAGGGGTATTATTCGGATGTGGAATTCCAGACATTTAGGCAACTTATTTGACTATGAAAACATATTTATGCCCTTTTTTTGTTGTTTTTTTGAAAGGGCCAAAGATCTTTCTAAACCATCCTGGACCTATATGAAAACATGATCCAACAATAATAAACAAGGGAAAATGTCCTCCTTGGTTGAGTTCCAAGTCCAAAGACACTTTTGACTAAATTAAACCCAAATGCAAATATTAACAAGATACATCCAGATAATTTCCAACATTAAAACAACATTTTTGGATTGATAAGATAGGGCTCATTTAGGAATCTTGTGATCCACTGACAGGTGGAGGCTAGCATTTGGAGCTGTTGTGCTGAAGGTTGAACTGAAGTCCACAAACAGAATCCTTGCATATGTCCCTTGATGGTCAAGCGGTACAGTATAAAGTATAGTCCCAGTTAGTTGATGGAACCATGCATTTTGGTCTCCACCACAATGCCCTGACGTAGAATGTCAACTCTAGTTGAAGAGTATTTGTTTTGGATTAAACTGTGCATGAGGACAATGATACAGATCCTAGCTGTCATGTTTGTAGGGATACTCTAGAGGGAACATACTTGAATCAGACCAAAAGAAACCAGTTAGGTGCAAATTTATTGTTTTGAGGTTGTCTTTTATGGTTGAATGGACATCCAGCACTGGAAGAAGGAAGAACATGGGGGTCTCAGGAGAAAAAGGTCACAAGAATGAAGATCAGAGGTGAGTAATAAGAAGCAGGAGTTTAAGATCCCTCCTGAGATTGAGATGATAGTAATTCTTACTTTTAGATGAATATGAGGATCTGTGTGAGGCAAGGAAAGTAAATTCAATGAGTTTTTGACCAGCAGAGGTGTTGATAGGATAGTTGGTAATTTACCTTTGTTTTTTTAAGGTACTCGGAGCAATTTGATATTACTGGAGTTTGAGGGTGGACTAGGCAGATGAGGCAATCCAGCGAACTGATCTCAGGAGGGCTCACTAGCCAGAAAGAAATAGATGCTCAAAGGCTGCATCTTTAGCCGCAGCAGGAGGTGAGCAGGTCCAGGAACTCAGGAGAGGCAGCAAGGCAAAGTGGCAAAGAACAAAGGTAAGCACAAAGCTACATTTTCACATCTTGGAAGGCCTCAAACATGAAGCTAAAACTGGCCTGATGGCCACTCAACAACATTTAACCATCTGGCCTCTGCTCTATGTAACCGCGCCCCTTTCAAAGCTCCTCTTTAATTGGATGTTGCACCTACCTAGAGCTACCTTAAAGGAAAAGGCAAGGACACACACACATACTCTGTACACAGAAACATAACATAACTTAATTCCAAATTTGAGGTGTCTTGCTTAGGCCAGATGACAGATCTTGCTACTTTATCTGCATTGATGATGTTTATGTTTCGCATGTTAACAAAGGGATTAGGTTGGATTGCAACTTGAGTTGTTAAAATAAATGTTTCAACCAGGTATCATGAAGGCGTGCAGGTACACATAAAAAAATGAATATCATCAAATAGCTCAATATTTTGACTCATTTAAAAGAAATGAAGCTCATAGATGCATTACATATTGTAGATAATATTCCTGGCTTTTTTTTTGTGGCTCAGGAGTTGGGAGTTAGTCTTGTTGTTGGAAGGTTGCCAGTTTGAGTCCCAACTTTGACTGTTTTGGTTGTTGTCCTTGGGCAAGACACTTCATCTTTTGCCTACTGGTGTTGGTTAGCGGACCCGGTGGCTAAAACTGGAAACTAGCTGGAAAAAATCTCCTGTCACTCTTAGAGTATCTTTGGCATCTAATTAAATGGACATTTTAAGAGTAAGAAAAATGTGATAGACAATTACTGTCACCCTCAGCTGAAAACGACTAGGGTGTTGACAGAACAATAGAATCCCCCAAGGTTCTAACCTGTAGGGAATTGGAAGGTAGCGAAATAACTGGTGGTATGTCCATTATGAAGTCAAGTTTTAGATTTACACTGTTGTTGACAAAGATACAATTCACAGCTCCAAAATCAATATGTCCTACCTCAAACGAATTTGCAGCTGCCCACACGTGTAAGCCAAATACCTTCTAGAAAATGTTTCATAGCTATATAAGAAAAAGTTTGAGTGACTGTGTCAAGGATGATGTTTGGCAAAGTCAATCTGAGTTTTTTTAACTATGAAAATACTAAAATACCTGACAGATTGTTGGTGGTATTGTTATATTGCAGTACAGTTTCCCTGACAGTGGTACTCGCACCCACTCCCCCCCCCCAAAAAAAAAATCCCACCGTACTTGATGAATAAAACAAATAATCAACACACAAAAAAAGCATTAAAACTTATTACAAAATAGATAATAAAGGCTAGCTGGAAGCCTTTGTTGTTGACTGCCCTTTCTAAAATCCAAATCCTTGTCCTTAGCTTTACAATAATTGTGAACTGTGCCAATTCATATCTGTGCCAGAACACTCACCAATTTTATTCTGCCAAGAACAGTAGTCTTATAAATAGACAGCCTGAGTTATTTGAGATTCCAATTTTTGATGGTGGCACAACTTTTGTATATAATAAAATGTAAATAGATGAAAAGTAAATATCTCATTTGAGGGTTTAACGTTTGCAGTACTGTTTACAATTTTACATTTTTCTTTTTGGCCTCATTCACATGTAAGCAATGTAGCCTTCTGGTATAAGATTAAAATTATGTTTTTGCTATAAATGGTGTATGGTAACAAATTTTAGCATAACTTTTTAAACCCTTGGTGAAACTTGAGCTCTATGTACTTTTTTTTAAGTTCCAGTGTTGTAGCTTCTTCTACTTTTATATATTATCTGCTTTTATATCCAATATTATAGCATAATTACACCTGCTGCTGTAGTTGAGTTTTAATAAAATATTTAAGGATATTTTTTACCGAAAATTGACCATATAAATCACCACCTTTCATTATGGCCGACTTTTTTATTAATGTAAGCTTGCACAAATTTCAAATCACTTAGCACAGAATCCAACTCTAAGATAGAAAAATAGAGGAATTTAGTCATTTAGAAAAAATGCAGTTCTGAATGAGGTCATGCACCTCCCCAACACTTTTGGTGATGTAATCATATTTGAAATTGTTAAAAGTTGTGCTGGATTTATCATACATCCTGCCAAAAGTGCAGAGGTATGTGCTATCTTTTTATGGATTTAAGTGGCTCATCTGGGTTTTGGTAGAAAGTTGCAATTTAGCTCTCCTGCACTGCAGGCTGCCCTTTTCACCTTTCCCTATCACAGTTTTGGCTGCCAAATTTAGAAAATGAGAAGGAGGAACGCCTCATCTACCCTCGTTGCAATGGGGATATTCACACCTTCATCTTTCTGACCACACATTTGTCTAACTATTGTGATAACTGAGATTTGAGTAATCTGTAAAGATCAAAGTTAATTTTTGGTTGCAGGTAAAAAAATCAAATTAATATGCTGTGGCCCAAGCCGTGTGCTGATACAGTCTGAAAAGCCACTCAGGAAATCAACACTCCAAAAGTAGTGCAGTGACCAAGATTACTTTTTGCAAATGCAATCGCAAAGACATACCCTTACTCTCAGGAAGAAGGTGTGTGAGGAAGGAGGCATGGACCCAAAAGCAGACGCTGGTAAAGGTGCAATGGTGTTTATTATGAAAGAGATGATGACGGCAGGACACAGGATGATGAGTACTAGTGTGAGGGAGAGACCAGCAGATCCAGCAGGGAGTGAGACGAGGTGATGGATTATAAGCACATGAGGTAAGGAGGATCGGGTGTGGTAGATTGAAGACAAGTAAAAACAATTTGACAGAGACAGCAGCAGGGAGTCTTGATGATTCTGACCCTTACTTTTGGAGGCACATCCTAAGATCTGATTAAACTCATTAAAATTTGGAGATAAAGATGGAAGCTTACGAGGCTGAGGTCACCATCCCAGTTTTCGACCTTGAGGTATTTCTAACAAGGCGCCCACTTTCCACTATAGCCCTGGCTCCCTTCCCTATTGCTCCATTAGCAGTTAGCTGCTGTTTGTTATACACAGTAGAGTAATAAAACCTCAACCTTACAGTTTGAATTGCACATAACTTTATGATTGTTGGAATGACTCCTCTTTCCAAACTGAGATTAGATGCCAACTTTGCATGATATTGTCCCAGATTAGCAAAGCATTGTGTCCTAAAATGTCTAGCACAAGACACCTAGACAAGCGGTAAGGGTTAAAGGAACAGTGTCATTAAAAATCAAAGAGTCTGTAGTCCGGGGCGACTGTGGCTCAGTGGTAGAGTAGTTGGCTTCGATTGGAAGGTCATAGCTTAGATTCCAGCTTCCTCCAGCCACATGTTGATGTGCCCCTGGGCAAGGCACTTAACCCCAAAAAATTCTACATGATCCCACCAAGTTATGTTGGCTATCAGTGTGTGAGGGTGAATGGTTGAATGTGGCTTCAATATAAAGCGCTTTGAGTGGTCAGTATGACTAGAAAAGTGCTATATAAGTTCAGTCCATTTACAATATAAATAAATTTAATCCACTGGTCCGTGGTAGCTTGGTCCAGTGTTGGGAGTCAAATGTGCACCTTTTTTTCTTTATTTTCCACACTCGAGTCCGTAGTCCAAATCCGAATTCAGTGATGCTGGCGCTCGACTGGATATAAGGGACGGAGAGTGGGGCTGGCTTTCAGCTGCATTCATGTGCGGTTTCCATGTATGATATATTCTGCCGATTTGATGTCAAGACTGGGGAGAAATTAAGATCCTGTATATGAGTGCACGCATGTGGAGTGAACATGGGCTGGTTGAGGAAGCCAAGGGTAATCAAAAACTAAAACTAAATATCAGTTTCCCGGCCAGTGTAAAATCATTAGAAAACCAAAATATACATGTTTTCCCGTGGAAAACTTAACATTTCAGGTTATGACTCATTTTAAGCATGGTGGTGAATGCATCATATTGTTGGGATGTATTGCTGCTGCTAGAACTGGAGAATTTCAAACAGTGGGTGGAATAGCAAACCTAACAAATGCAAATACACTAACATTCCTGCCTTGAAAGTTGTACAGCATTATAAATGCTTGGCATTGGGGCATTTTCAAGTAAAGTGAGGTGTTTTTAACTTCACAAACTTTCAAATTATGGGTTTGTTCTTGTTTAATAAGGTTTATATATTGCATAATCATTATACCCTAAAAATAACAATTCAAAGAGTTCATTACAAGCCCCATCATATTTGTACTAAAATTACTGACTGCAACGTCTAACTTAATAATGTAATACTTTTAGCATTCAGTGTAAAATACTAAGATATAGAAGGTGTCAAATTATTTATGTTTATGTTGTTGATCAGATTTTGTATCATTTTCAGTGTGAGCAACTAGAGTAAATAGTGCTTAACAACAAGTCTGTAAGCTGCAACAAGTGACAAACCTGTTCACAGTGTGATTCATGCTTAAATAAGAGGACAGCCCAGAAACAGGTTTTTATGCCTATGACAAACGATAAGAGAAAAACAAAGATTGAACTTTAATGTTGTACAACCGCACACCACTTTTTCATGAGAAGTTGCTGGGGCAAATGTTTTCCGTTATTCTCCCACCAGATGATAATAAATATATATTAAAAGCTGCTCTATTGTGACTCCTTTCTTTTTTAATCTTGAGGACTAGTGAGTAAAGCATCGCTGTTTTTCCTCCCATGTCGTGTTTTATAATGCAACAGCAGCACAGATGCCAGCCCACTATGCCCGTCTCTTTAAACCGGACCCCACTGATTATCCTTGCATGGTTTTAAAGCTGAGGCCCGAAATTGCTACCGCCCACCGCGGCAGCCTGTCACAGCACACTGTGAACTGAGAGGCTTTGAATTCAGCCATCTGGTGTGAGTCTGGTGGCAAGTTCACCGTTTCGTGTCTCTCCGTTATCTACCATTCATGTCGGCATAAACTACAAAGGAAAATGTCATACTTTTCAGTTAAAGAAACATACTCATACAATCACACATAAAGCATAAATAACTGTCTCTTACTTCCTGTACTTTGATTTTTGCTTAAAGTTAAAGCTAAACTTACATTGAGAGCTACCATCATCAATATCTTATGATAACCATTCACTAAACTAAATGGATTATAGGACTAATATAACACCTAAGGTAAAATCAGTACAAAAGAACACAGATGTTTTATGGGCTTAGCAAGTCAATCTGTAACAGAAATTCTACAGCTAGGTCATCTGAAAACATTTTTAGTTGTGAAAAGTATAAAATAAAAAAAAACTGTTGAAATGAACCTCAAAAGAAAAAAAAATAAATAAATGCTCGTCTCTTTTTAAAGAAGGTTATAGCTAATGAATGTTATTTATTTTGTGCAACTCAATACCTTGGTTGAGGACAGTTTAAAGGCAGTAACAATATTAATCATCACCCTCATTAACAAGAATGGTGGTGTAATAATCTTGACTGAAGTGTGAGGTGTGATGCTATTTTTGTTCCACACCTTTAAAAGTATTGTTGGTGGATTGATGGACCCTGCCACGTGTATCTATCCATATTTTTGTTCATCCTTAATTTTTAGGTTCACAAAAGACTTAAGACTGGCCAAGCAGTCGGACCGGCTACTGCCTCTATGACCATTCATGCATGCTGACATGGCAACATATATGTAAAGCCTAATTTCAGCATGAAGACAGTCATGACAACATAGCATTGTCCTGGAACTCTACATATATCAGAGGCTTCTGAGACTACATAATCAGTTTCTGCTGAAAAGAAGTGTGTGAAGGGATTGTTGTATAGAGTGATGTAAACCACCAACCATGCAATTCTATGCAATACCTATATATATATATACATATATAGCAATCTTGTAATTTGTCCCACTTATAAAGATGAGAGGGCTCTGTAATTTTCATCACAGTTATACTTCAAATGTGAGAGACGGAATGTAAAAGAAAAATCTGTATCCAGGAAGTCCCCCAAAAAATATTGAAGGTTTTCAATAATTTTCAAGAATTTATTTTCATATTGGTGCAGAAAATGAGTATAACAAAAGTTAATTCCAAACCTTTGTAAAGTAACCTTGGTTGGCTATGACAGAGGTCAAACATTTCCTGTAGGTTTTCATCAGGTTTACACTCACTGTAGCTGATATTTTGGCATAGCTTCTCTAGAGTTGTGATGTTTTGGGGCCGTGGCTGGGCATCAAGAACTTTCAGCTCCCTCAACAGATTCTCTATTGGACTGATGTCTGGAGACTGGCTCCAGAACTATAGCCACTCCTTTGTTGGACAAGTTGTGTGTTTGGGATCATTGTCATGTTGGGAGATCCAGCCACAGGTCATCTTCAGTGCTCTTACTCATGCAATTAGGATTTTTATGATACATGCCCCATTCCTCCTTTCCTTAATATAGATAAGTAGTCATGTCCTTCCTGCTGAAAAACAGCCCCAAAGCTTAAGGTTTCCAACACCATGCTTCACATGAGTTTTGGTGGTCTTGAAATGTAACTCAGCTTTCTTGCACCTTCAAATATGGGGAGTTTGGAGGGTGTTTATATAAAATGTGTTTATATAAAAGAGTTGTATTTTGTTCTCGTCAGACCACATGATATTCTCCCAATTCTCCTCTGGATCATCCAGATAATATCTGGCAAACTTTAAACAAGTCTGGACGTGTGTTTGCTTTAGTAGGGGGACTGCAGGATTTGAATCCATGATAGTGTGTTAATAATAGTACGCTTTGTTACTGTGGTCCCAGCTGTGCTCCGGTTATTGACAAGTTCTGGGTTATATCCTCACCGTTCTCAAGATCATATCTATGAGGTCTGCTCTTGCATGGAGATCATCGGGACGGGCTCGTCTGGACGCCACCTGCAGAGACAAAAAACAGGGTTGTGTCTATCATGACTCATGGAAGCCCCTGCTGAGTCAGGACACTGGAGCGTGTTTGCCTGGACACCCCTGCTGAGCCATGATGCTGGGGCCTGTCCACCTGGAATACCCTGCTGAATCAGGATGCTGGAGTGTGTCTGAGAGACCAACAGACTGGAACCCACTTGAGAGAGATGTGGACTGGAACCCAAGGTGAGGCCTGTGGGTTTAACTATGTAGATCCAAGAACTGGAGGATTCTCTGGAAACTCCTGCTCAGGAACACTCTCTGGAGGCTCAGACTTGCGAACAATAGTCTGAGAGGTATTCTTATGAACATCCTCAGAGGAAGAATAAGTGTGGTGTCGCCATCTCCAAATTAATTAATTAAAATGCTCAAAAATAATCTCCAGCATGCGGGGATCATCTTCAATAAATTAATGAGATTTTTTGAATCTGTTTCAGTTACTGACCTTCATATGGCGCTGTCCATGACCAGGATGGTTGCAGCTGCAGAGGAAGGTTGTTGCAAAAGAGAGAAAGCAGAGGCCTCACTTTTCCGGTTATCATCCCTAGGACAGCTGCATGCTGGTTTTGAACCAGCAACTGGTGAGTCCTTACTGGCTTCTTTCTTCTCTGCCAAATCCACTTTTTGGCCAGTTCGTTCTGTCAGGTTTCCAGGGTTGGACTCAGGCTCAGAGACAGGTTTTGATTGATTGTTCCCCATATTTATTGAAGAAAGATCCAAAACACTGGCTAGACAGGAAGAAGAGACCAAGAGAGGGAAGGATTGACGAGGAACTGGCAGAGGGCATGGGAGAAACTCTGGTATTTAAAGGGCAGAGAAAGAGAAGGAAGCCTAAAGAAGGAAAACAAGAAAAAGCTGTTGATAATTAAGAGATAGACACAGGGAGACAGGGAGTGATGCACACAGGGAGAAGTCACATCATGTAATGTACCTGAGGTTCTTAGAAAACTCTCTGATCTTGGCCATGGTGGAGATTGGAGTCCGACTGTTTGAAAGTGTGGACAGTGTGTATTTTATACATATAAACAGGTGACATTAATAGAGGTAAAGGATGATAGAAGAGCTAGAAGTAACAGATCTGTGATGACCAAAATTAATGATTGGTTGTAGGTGCTAAATACTTATTTTCTACACCATTAAACTAATAATTTATTTTAAAAATCCTAAAAATTGATTTTCAGGATGTCTTTTTGAATTTTTGTCTCTTACCTTTGAAGTGTACTTATGATGAAAAGTTACAGACCTCTCTCAGTTTTTATTTGTTTAAGGGGGGCAACTTTCATATATGTGTCCAAGAATGGAGCCTTGAGAAACCCCACAACTTCCCATTCCCAGTGAGGTATGAAACAGTCTAGCATACAGTACTAGACATGTCACCCACTTTTTCTATCAATCAGAATGTTATAATAAACTGTGTGAAGAAAAGATTTGAATCAAGCCTTAAGCATAACATTGTAAACCCTATGGATCACACATTGTATTTTACAGTCCTCTTACTCTATGGTTAACAAAGCTGTTTAATCTTTCTTCACAAATCTAGTGCACAATTTTTGAAAGCCTATACTTTTTCGGTTGTTTTTTTTATTGTGATGCTCAAGCCTCTAAAATTTCTTTGTTTAAAGGTTATTTTTTATAGCTTTTCTGCCACTGCACTGCAAATAGACTGGTGACATGACATATGTGTTTGTCTGCTGAAGCATGCCCTGGCTTCCAGCGGGCTATGAGAGACCCATGCTCTGAATCCTAATATCTTCCCCTGTTCTCCTGCATTATAAACCGACAATATGGCCGGGCCATGGCTGAATTAATGGATTGACTTGCCTGAGTTACTAGGAGGACTAAGTTCCAATCGCCATTTACCTGTCATTTTAAGTTATGTATTTACTACTGTTAAAAGTACTTATTTAATAATTACCATAAAAGGATGTAAATGCAAGATGTATATGCCTTTTTTTTAATTCTTTATCACATTTTCTTTGAAAAATGGTAGATGGTAATGCATATAAGCATTTAACTGACAATTTTATCCAGACTGACTTTAAGTGATGGCAAGTCTGGAAAACAGATGATGATATTTAATCCTAGCCTCTACATTTTTGAAAAAATATGAAAAGGGAGATTTTGCTTAAATACTTTCCCATGCCTTTATTAAGACGGAACTGGGGAGAACGTTAAGGCATCTTCCAAGTCAAGTTTATCCTGGGGTGGAGTACCCACCTCTGATGTAGGTACTGCCAAAATTAAGAGCATGTGTCAGGTTTAATCAGCACTGGCAAGTAAAATACTTTTTTGTTTTTCTTCGAGTGCATATTTTAGACACACACATTTCACTTTTCTTCCTGCTTGATAGAATTGGTTTAATTGCTTTCTTGGTTCCATTTTTAGGGAATTGCTGCGTTGCAGAATTCAGCATAAACCTTCCAGTGACATTATGTACAACCTAAACTTCTTCTTTTTCTTGCTCTTCAACATTTTGAGAAATTACATCTCTTTAACAGAATGCCAGTTCAGCTGGTTATTCTTCACTGGGTCAAAGTTGACAGCAGCTAAAACTGGGAAAGCCCAAAAAACATCTTAATTATCAAGATTAGGGTTTAAAAGCAAGCTGTCTGAATTAACAAATTGATGTGTGAAAACACCAGAATCTAAAAAAAATGTCTTTGAAAATGACTGTGTGAAACACAGTAAATCATTATTTTATTTACATATTTTAGTACATAGTAGAAAGTAAATAACTTTGGATTTCATTGAAATTTATTTTTAAAACTTGAAGCTCGTATACAAATTTGTCTTAGCCCCATAGTGATACCTTTCTAGTGTTCATTGAGTTAATTTAGGTAATATTGTCTTATAGCCAATGAAAAGCCACAATAGATAAGACAAATACCTAACATTGTTCATATTTAAAAGTTAGTACTTCAATGCTGTATTTGCACTCAATATTTTCCTGATGCTCCTTTTTGCATAAATTACTACATAAGTGTGGCATGGCATGGGCCGTCACAATTCTTTTTAGATTCTCTACAAGGTTAGATTTCTGCAGGTTTGCTGGCGTGAAACTGGGGTATCCAGTCATTAATCAGGTATTAGTACTTTTGGCAGTCTAGGCAGGTTCCAGGTCTAAGTTGTTGGTAAAAAAAAAACAAAAAAAAAATTCTTAATTGTAGTGGTCAACAACCACACTTTCTTCTTCCACTTAACTTTCTACCAACACGGTTTGACGTAGACAGCTAAGAAATTATTTTAAGTGCCTTGAGATGCTTTGCTGGATAACTGGTAGTTACCAGTCTTCCCAAATATTGTATAAGCCACAAAATAGGTGTAAAATAGAGCTTTTTTGCTTTTTGTATTATATATTATTAAATATTTCATATAACCCAGATTGTGGGGGTTTTATTTGCCCTAATATATATATATATATATATATATATATAATAACCACTAAAAATTAACTGGCTGAAAAATTATCTAAGATGTAACTTATAATGCATATAATGCAACACATATCCATCTTATTTCCACAAGTATAAGTACTGTAAAATCCTTCTATATTGTCCATACTCATGGCTTGGAAAGCTTTGCAAAACATGTGATTGATCATCCAAAGAAAGGGAACATTTAGATCTTAGAAGAAAGCACTGCTGTGTTTTTCCTGCGGTAATCTGCTTCTCTTATTTTAAGCAAACATAATGTGGTTGGAGAGGCTTTTGCTACAAATAGCATAATGACATGATGTAAATGCTAATTGCAAATTCAATTGTTGCTCTCGAGTCCAGTTAAATTGAAAAAACAATGTGATTAATCTGATATTTCTTTTTGTGTTTGTCCTAATGCAGGGTTTACTTTACCAAATCTGTGCTAAATGATAGATTGGCTGTTCTACCAGCTCTTTTACATGTTTAGAAAAAAATATAAAGATACAGATTTCAGCTTCTCAAGAACTGGCGAGGTGATTAGAACTTAAAATGGAATGAAAGAAACTGGGCCTCCCGGGTAGGTGTTAAAATGTCAGGTTCTTTATCTGGGTGAGTGAGCCTGCCCAAGAGTATGAACTGGACCTTCATGGCTTACAGCTAGTTTCAGTTTAAAAGCAGAAGTTGACAGCAAACAGATAATGGAGAAAAATATGGCTATATAAATATATATATATATTTACAATCTTCTTCGTATGCCTATTACATCCTGAATTTACTATAGGTTAAGCTGTAAACATATTGTGAACAGTGTGACATGTTGCTTACAGGGAACTTTCTCTTGCCCCCTGTCTTGTTCTGTTTTCATGCTCCTTTTTGTCAGGTTTAAATTTTCAAATGTATGTAACCACTTTTGAGTGAATGACAATCAAACATTATTCAACCTAGAGACAGGCAGGCTTGCATATTTATTTCCTACAGTAATTAAATCCTAGATTGACCCGCCCTTCCTTGCATTCTCTAATTCCCAAATTTTTATCTGGACATTCTTTCAAATACCCCAACTTTAAAGAATTAAAAATAAAATCATTTGATTTGAACATTCTATCTTCAGGTTGAAACATTTTAATCAATTTTGAGGTTTTACTCATAGAATAATCTTTAAAAATCTTTATTTCAGTTACTGCCTTCCAAAAATACATGTTCTCTTTTTTTTCATTTCAGTACTGTTGATTATTGATTGCTCTGTACTTAGATATTATTCAGTACTTCTTCCAATGTTTCCAGTTGATAAAAAGCATTACAGCTTCCCTCATTTACTGCATGGTAAGTTACTAATTCATCACGCTTGTGCTTACCTCTCTGCACTGGCTCTGTGCTAAATTTTGTATTGATTTTGAAATCTTGATGCTCACTTTTAAAATGTTTAATGACCTTACCTCAAAATTAAATCAGATAATTATTGAGTGAGAATGTTTCTTCTCCACCACTTACAATCTCTGATGCTCGATACTAAGTTTTCAGAGAGCCATGCTAACTATTTGCAGGTCACAGCTTGTCACAGAGGGAAATCGGGCATTTTCTATTAAAGCTACAGATTTATGGAGCTCACAATCCAATAATCTAAGGCTCATTATGCTTTGCCTTTCGGCTCAGCTCTCTCTTCACCACAATAGACCGGTACAGTGCCCACATAACTGCATACACTTTACCAATTCACCTATCAATCTTCCACTACATTTTTCCTTCATTCATGAACAAAACCCCCAGATGCTTGAACTCCTACACTTGAGGAATGACCTCATCCCTGACCCGGAGGAGGCACTCTACTCTTTTCTGGCTCAAGACCATGGTCTTAGATTTGGAGGTGCTGATTCTCATTCCAGCCGCTTCACACTCTGCTGCGAACCACTCCAGCAAAAGCTGTAGATAGCGTTCCGATGAAGCCAAAAAGGACCAGGCTCCAAAGTGGAGCCCTGGTGACCCACGTCTCGGCCAGGGACCACTGACTCCAATACTGTTGCTCATCATAGGGGTTTTAAGGCTACACTTTGTGTGATCCCTCGCCTAGGACCTGTTTACCTTTGGTGACCCTACCAGGGGCATACAGCACATGAGCAAAAATGGGTGTCTTTTAGAGCTTTCCTCTTTGTGATCGTAGCCTTCTTTGTGCCACCCTTTCTATTTTACTTTTTCTGACCTCACTGACCGAGTGCTCTGACTGGAACATCAAGATGCAATGAACCAAATAACAGACCGGCCCACCAGGAAATGTCCCGGTGCTCCCAGTTAGCCCCTCCAGGCCTGCTAAGGAACACAGACTTTCAACTCCCTCCACAAATTCTCTATTGTATTGAGGTCTTGAGAATAGCTAGGCCACTACAGAACCGTGAAAGACATGTTATATGGTTATTCTTTTATGGTGGTGTGTTTGGGATTAATGTCGTACTGGAAGATCCAGCAATGTTTCGTTTTCAATGCCCTTAACTATGGAAGGAGCTCCAAAATCTCACGATACATGACCCATCCTTTTTTATTGTGGATCAGTCATCCTGTCGCCTTTGCAAAAGAACAGACACAAAGCATAATCTCCCAATCCCCCTGTGGATCATCCAGATGGTATCTGGCAAACTTTATACAAGCCTGGAAATGTGGTGGCTTTAGTAGGGTGACCTTTAGAGCACTGAAGGATTTTAATACATGACGACATAGTGTGTTACTAATAGTAACCTTTGTTACTGTGGTCCCAGCTCTCTTCAGGTCATTGACGAAGTACCCCCATGTAGTTCTGGGCTATTTTCTCACTGTTCTGAAGAACCCCACAAGATCTTGCATGAAGCCCCAGGCCAAAGGACATTACTATTCATTAAATTTGCTAATAATTGCCCCAAAAGCTGATCTCTTCTCAACAACCTGCTCGGCTATTGTAGACTGACGCATCCCAATCTTGTGCAGTTGAACAATCTTGTCCCTGGTATATTTAGACAACTCTCTGGTCTTGGCCGTGGTGGAGGTTGTGAAGCTGTATGAAGCTGTGGACAGTTGTCTTTTATACATATAATGACTTCAAGCTAGTGACATTAACATAAGTGGAGGACAGGAGCGCTTTTTTTTATCTCAATCAGATTAAATCTGGACCCTGACTGAATCAGTCCAAAGTCTCATGTGGACTTAATGGTTTGATTTGGATCATTGTACTGCTTTACCTTTAGGTCAAAAACTGACTACCAGGCGTTCACCTGCATGATTGTCTGGTGTAAAGTGGAAAATATTGCTTTGTTATTCACTGTAAATTATCCAGAATTTAAAGCAGCAAACGGCTTCCAAATCAACACTACCACTGCAATATTTTACTCTTGGTTTAATGTTCTCTTTCTGAAATCTTGCTTGTTTTTTGCTGTTAGTTTTGTTCTTAAAACATAACTTTGCAACGTTCCACCGTTGTCCCATGAGTGTACTGAACGTTTTATCAGAGTTTCGAGGACCATTTAGAAGCTATGTGGAAAGTGTGATACAGGCACAATTGTGTTCTTTTAGGTCAGCTGTGGTTTTTACCTTAGATCACTCACTCACTTTTGAATAGGTTTCTTTTCTTTGTTTGTTATTAAATTATGAACAGTGACCTCAGCTGAGGCAAGTTAAGAAATGATACTCGCTGTGCTCTAGATATTGTTCAAGTTTAGTTGGTGGTCTCCTGGATTAGTCATTAATATATGTTTTCATGCCTGATTCAGGCCGAGAGCGGAAGAGATGCGCTCTGAACTTCATACGGCTTCTGCAAAGACAAAAAAACAGAGTCCAATCGGAGCATTCTCACTTGCTGTGGGGCAGTGCGGTAATCACTATGACTTGCTCAGAAATGTTATTTAAACCGCGCCTATTTTGTTGTCTTTCTACTGTTGGTAATGTTTTTATATCAAGGCATAACTTGTTTTTGAAATTATTTAGCCTATAGTTAGTGTTGTGAGACAGAATCTATTTAAGTGACTTATTGCTTCAAGTGCAAGTGAACTGAATCTTTCCAAAAAAAAATACTTTTACAGTGCGTACGGAAAGTATTCAGACCCCTTTTCTTATTTATTTGACATCCTTTCTTTCATTACAGCCATTAGCTAAAATAAAAAAAAGACATCATTTTATTTGTCATTACTATACACTCAGCACCCCAACCTGATAGAAAAATAACCAGAAATGTTGAATTTTTGCATGTTTATTAAAAAAAGAAAAAACAGAAATATAATGTGGTCATATGTTTTCAGACCCTTTGCAGTGACAATCATATTCAACTTGTTCTGCTGCTCCTTTAGATGGTTCTGCTCCTTCACTGGAGCCCGGCTGTATTTAATTGAACTGACTGGACCTGATCAGGAAAGGCACACAACTGTCTACGTAAGACCTTAAGGCCAGTTTGTGCTTCTCCGTTTTGACTATCGTCTCTGTCAACGGAGAGCGTATGCCTGTGATTGGTCAGCTCAGCAACAGCCAGAGATTGCTTCACGGGGCTCTATAGTCGCTGTAATCACTAGTTAATGCAACATTTAGACAATACATGCTTTATATTGAATTGATAATTTATGTAATCTGGTGTTGTGGTGATTTTGAACACAAGGAGGTGTAAGAAAACAACAAAAAAGGCTGCAGTGTTTGTGTTCAACGCTTTTAGTGTATTCAATGAGTTGCACTTATAGTAAAAAGCTTTCCAGTTTATTCAAAACGTACCTTCTGTTGTCCATTGCTCATTGAGGGGAATTCCGTTCACAGACTGAAGAAAAAAAACTGAAATGACGCTACGATACTAAGCAGATGGTAGGCATAGTTTCCTAAAAGCACAATGGCCTGCATAATCCTCAAATAATCCCAAAGAACTTTGGGATGACCAGAACTCTCCCAAGACCTGACCATCCAGACAAACTGAGGAATCATGGGAGAAAAACCTTTGTGAGAGAGGTAAAGAAGAACCCAAAGGTCACTGTTACTGAGCTCCAGAGATACAGTAGTGAGATTGAAAAAAGTTCCATCAAGCCAACTATCACTGCAGCCCTCCATAGGTCTGGGCTTTATGGCATAGTGGCTCAACGAAAGCCTCTCCTCACTGCAAGACATATAATAGCCTGAATAGAGTTAGCCAAAAAACACATGAAGGACTCCCATACTATGATAAATAAGATTCACTGGTCTGATGAGACCAAAATTTAACTTATAGGTTTTAATTCTAAGCTGTATGTGTGGACAAAACCAGGCACTGCTCACCACCTGCCCAATACAACCCATATAGTGAAACATGGTGATGGCAGCATCATGTTGTGGGGGTGTTTTTCAGCTGCAGGGACAGAATAACTGGTTGAATTTGAAGGAAAGATGAATGCGGCCAAGTACAGAGATATCCTGGAAGAAAACCCCCTCCAGAGTGCTCATGACCTCAGACGGGGCCGAAGGCTCACCTTTCAACAGGACAATGACCCTAAAACCACAGCTAAAATAAAAAAGGAGAGGCTTCAGTACAACTCTGTGACCGTTCTTGTCGGGTCCGGCCGAGCCCTGCCCTAAACACAACTGAGCATCTCTGGGAAGACCTGAAAATGGCTGTCCACTAACGTTAACCATCCAACCTGACAGAACTGGAAAGAACCCCCAAATCCATGTGTGAAAAACTTGTTGCATCATTCCCAAGAAGTTTCGGGGCTGTACTTGCTCAATAAGTTGCTTCTACTAAATACTGAGCAAAGGGTCTGAATACTTATGACAATATGATATTTAGGTTTTTATTTAAATAATTTTGCAAAAAATCCTGTTTCTGTATATTTTTTTGTAGATTAATGAGAAAAGAATGAACATTTTTGATTTTAGCAAATGGCTGCAATGAAACAGAGTGGAAAATGTAAAGGTGTTTGAATATTTTCTTTACCCACTGTAAATCATGATTCACCAAAGGGAAGTAGCTACTTTAAATGAAATCAACAAAGGAAAACACCACGTTATATTTATTTAGACATTACGGCTTTGTATGTAACCCATTGAACATCTAAAACATAAATGTGACACAGAAGCAGAAGAACATTTTAAATCAGCCGATACTTTTTTGCATCACTGTAAACCTTGCTGAAAATGAAAAGTAAAAAAAAGAAAAAAGGATGAAGTGAAGTTTATTCAAACAGGCAGTTTTAACATTTTGTGGGAAAATGCTGTCAGATGGAAACACGCTGCCACAACAGGCTGTCATCACCTTCTCAACATGAGCTCCAAGTGAGACTGCACACAGAAGAGGCCCCTTGATTGCCATTAATGTTGATTAGCAGATGTGATCTTTATGAGAAACCATGAAGAACCTCTGGTTGTTTTTTATTTTTTATTTTATTAAGATACTTTAAGCAACTGTGAATAAATGTATGTAAATAATGAATTGTGTCATAAAACGTTGACACAACGTTGACTCAACGTTGACTCAACGTTGACAGAATTTTGATGCTCTGATATTTTTCAATTTCTTTTCCACGTTGGAACCATGTCAATGTTGCTGAAATGTGTTGTTTATGGAGGGATTCAATGGTAGACCTATGTTTATACCATAATTGGGCAAATGCTGTCTACCTGTAACGCAAAACTAGAGTTGTTTTGTTTTATCGTTTTTTTCTCTTGTGGTCATTAAAATTGCAACCCACACATAAAAACTAAAACAAAATGTATACAGCTTAAACTCCTGGCTTTACTGTTGAATTAATTACTGCTACTTTGCTCATAAAACAATTCGAGTTTGCCAACCCAATAAATTAGCCACTTGTCAAAAATAATGCTAAACCTCTAGCTTTGATGCAACCAACATCATATGGGTCCATGGTAGGAAACGTGCTGAAAAATAGATCACAGATGGGACTTTCCAAGTATTACATAAAGGTTTAATATAGAAGACTTAGAAAAAATACATAAATAGAGCCCCTAACGGTCCAAAGGGTGTTTTCTTCACCAGGGAAAGGATTCTTCGGTCATCCACCACAGTTGTTTTCCGTGGTCTTCCGGGTCTTTTGGTGTGGCTGAGCTCACCAATGCGTCCCTTCTTTTTGAGATTGTTCCAAACTGTTTTTTTGGCCACGCCTAATGTTTTTGCTATCTCTCTGATAGGTTTCTATAATTTTTTCAGCCAAAGGATGTCTTGCTTCACTGATAGTGACAGCTCTTTGGATCTCATCTTGACAGTTGACAGCAACAGATTCCAAATGCAAATAGCACACTTGAAATGAAACCTTTTATCTGCTCATTGTATTTGGGATAATGAGGAAATAACACACACATGGCCATGGAACAGCTGAGAAGCCAATTGTCCCATTACTTTTGGTCCCTTAACAAGTGGGAGGCACATATGCAAACTGTTGTAATTTCTACACTGTTCACCTAATTTGGATGTAAATACCCTCAAATAAAAGCTGACAGTCTGCAGTTAAAGCACATCTTGATCGTTTCATTTGATATCCATCGTGGTGGTGTATAGAGCCAAAAATGTTAGCATTGTGTCGATGTCCCAATATTTATGGACCTGACTGTATATCCATATTGCAGGCACAGCACAGCCTCCTTACGGCCATTATGTGCCATAAGGAGGAGACACAGACGGTTTGTAGAGGCATTGGAGCGACAAACCTCTTGGGAGCAGTCTTAGTAAATGCTTGCAATTTCTTTGCTGTTTTGAATCTAATATATTAGTTATGCATTTATCACGAACCAACTCAGTCTCTTTGTGAACTCAAATATGTTTCGCCATCTTTCTCCTCCTACTACTTCGCTTGTAGTAACATCCAGTTGTTGCTCATGTGACTGATGTGACGCGAAAAAGTTTCCATTGCTGCTTTGCGAAATATATTGATTTCAATACGCTTGAAAATCCACCTCATCCAAGCACAAACACTTTTTTTATCAAAAAAAGGCACTTTTTTCGAAAGTGCTGTATTTCCATCAGGCAAATTCATTTTCGCAACTTGAATTTGCGCAATTTCTTTGATAATAGAAATGCAGGTAGTCAGGCTTCAGCTGCAGGGAGAGAGCGCTGGTGTCGGTGATGATGACGCCACTGCAAATAAGATGATGATTTAGTGATTGGGCAGATGCTCTGAGTGGTATTGCTGTCTGTATGCTGTAAGAAACTTAGTTGTGAACTTAGTTTTAAGTTAGATATTAGGCAGACATTCATTTCATTAAAGCGGGCACTCCCTCTAACCGAGAACTGTGCTAATAATGCGGCTGCATTGCCGCTCGCTCCTGAAGGTAGTGGGTTTGGTTTTCAATAAATCTCCATACATCTCAGAAAATACCTGTGATATATACCAACAGAGTAACCCCAAAATAATGATAGATTGTAGCTCGACACCTGAGGAACATGAAACACTTATATCTTTTATTAATATGCATATGTTACTGTAAAATAGGCCATGTGATATTTTTCTTCATTATAGCTTCCAGTTCATGTGACCGCAGGTGACACCAAATCAATCTTGAAATATCTTAGAACATCTAAAGAACCTGACACAACTATTTATTTGACATTTTATTTATCTGTAGCTTCCAGATCATACAACCAAGTAATACAACATACAGTATATCTTAACATTTCTCACGACAACCAGTTGGATAGTGTTTTGTTTACTGTACAATATTACAGATATATAGATTTTCCCAACTTAATGTTTCATTTTACCCACAGCTGTCTGTCTTAGTTTTGCACTTTCATGAAAATTGTGTGATTATGTATTTTCAATATTTACTTTTTGAATATTTTTTATTTTTCTACATACAGTTTAAATCTTATTGAGTCAAGTTAAAATACTGTCTATACAGTGTTCTTTTATTCGTCATTGAGTTATAAAAATATTTCACCTTATAGATATCATAGAACGTCACTGTGTTATAGAAATAACACCACAGTTACTTCACTGAATAACTAATTAATTTTACAATGTAGTAACTGAGTTACTAAATTGCTTTTTGAAAAAAGAGTAATTTGTAACTATTACTAATTACTTTTTTAATGTAAGATATCCAACACTGTTTACGACTATCAAAAGCTAGCACCGTTTTCTTAGCTGTCACATTTGAAATCTGGAGAAGTGTAGTGATTAGGCTAACTGAGGCTTATCAGATATAACAATACACCTCTTTGGTAATACTACTGAGCCCCAGTCATGTGATGCATGGAGGAGACAAGCTCGCTCCCCCCTTTCAATAACACTTCTTCAAAGTTTAATACGTTTGCAGTTGATAATGCCAAAATAAATCTACAGTTTGGCTGCATTATGTAAAAGTAACCTACAGCAGAGCTAAATGCAACAGCTGCGAGAATATCTGTGCCGAAAAAAACAGTAACAGCGGTAACAAAGCACCTCGTCTAATGGCATCATGTTCTTTGCAAAAAACATTAAATAAAATTTGATGCGAGTCCACAGCCTTACTCCTCCGCTGCATCAGCAACAAAAAAAACTGGAGGTTACGCGGGATGAAAGGCTCGTAAAAAAATAAATAAATAAGTGACAAAACAAACCTCCCTGCCGTTTGTTTCGTTAGCATTACAAAATCCAGTTTAGCCAGCTTATTATTGACATGAATTGAAGCATTAGTATTACTGAAAAGCTTTGTTAATGTTTAATGTTCACACTGAAAGTTTGGCATGTATTGCTTTGAAAAATTATAGATAAAATATAAATACTACCTGCAATGCAGTACCAGCATATGCATCCGCTGAAGGTGTTTCTGAGTTGTTCTAGACGGTTACCTAATTAAAACATAGCTAAATTTTTCACATGTGAAAAGGACAAAACTAGCTCAATGATTATAGTGCCAATTCATAAATTACATTTACCTCAAGGTACTTTAAAATACACAATTTCCAAACTTTTTCTTCAATTTATATATATATATATATATATATATATATATATATATATATATATATATATATATAATATGCATCAGTTGTCATGGGTGATTTGTTATGGAATTAAAAATGTTACAAAACTGGAATTAAAATAAAAAATGTGGTGAATATATGTTTAAAAAATGGAACAAAAATAAATTGTGAAATTCTGCAAAACATGAAGGAACAGCATAGAAACCTATGTACCAACTATTAAGAATATAGCTTTGTTTTTTGTTTCCGTTACACAGCAATAATTATTTTTCAATCTGTCACTATCCAGTCGCATTCAAGTTTATTCCTACTAAAAATTTAGATTTGTAGCTGTTCTTTATCTTGGGGGTTTGGTTTTGTTCCAATCCATCCGAGCTACTTATTCAGAGCTAAGCAAAACAGCTAAGCACACTCATTGTGTTTAATAAAGAAGTCAGTCGATAATAATTGGAACTGTTATCCAATTATGAGCAGCACCCGTAAATTGTTTTCTATACACCACAATGCCTGCAGCTCTTCTTTAAGCAACTCATTGTTGTTATTTTTTTTCCCCCCTTTTGGATGGAGTGTTTCCTTGAAGACAAGAATTTTTTTTTATTCTTAAAAAAAAAAAAAAGACTACCTGTGTTAATTCACCATTACACTGTGTTTGTCTCCATTAGCAGGAACTTAATGCAGTCCCTCTGGAGCACAGAGTCAACAATAAACAGCGAGTCTGTTATCAGTAACAGAATGATAATGGATGTACGTGCTTGTTGTGCCATTGGACAGCAGCAGGACAGAAGCAGGACTAGGCTCTGAAAGGTAATTAGTGAGTGTACACAATGCTCATGATGAGTCCTGTGGACTGAACTGATAGTGTTATGACGTCTTCCTTTGCTTCACAAAAGATAATTAGAGTATAGACTAAAGTATAGACTTCCTTTATTAGACTGTAAGACAAGCTTTAATTCATAAGGATTTTTTCAATTCATATTCTGACTAGACTTAGTTATTTTTTTCTTTCAGGGATTGGCTTAAATCTGAAAAAAAAGTTCAACACTTTACAACTAATTTTAAAGGCACACTTCACTCCACCACCGTATTCTGAGTTGGAGATAGAACAAAAATCTGCCAGTTAGAGGAAATGGAGTTATTTACATTCATAAAAAATACAGTGCAAATCTTAGATCCAAAGTATTTCTAATGGGGCATTGTGCTGGAATATGACACTTGTGCAGGTATTTTAAACTTAGGTTTCTTGTGAAATGATATTTTTTGCCATCCACCCCTTTTATTTAATATATGGGATTCATTTTATAAAGATGGGGAGACGATTAACAGATAGGTGATTATAGAAGCTAAATCCTCTAAAAATGTATCTTTTTTTCTTCAAATTATTTGCTATGACTCAACTGATATGTTGTCTATGTCATCACTTACCGGAAAACCAAATTTACAGGTGAAACTTGAAAAATTAGAATAGCATGCAAAAGTTAATTTATTTTACTAATTCAACTTAAATTGGGAAACTGTTAAATGAGATAAACTCATGCAAGGCAAGATATTTCAAACCTTTTTTTAAAATTTGGATGTGGCTTACAGCTTATGAAAACACAGAATTCGAAATCTCAGAAAATGTGTTTATTATGATACGTTTCAATATTGTAGCCGCAATGTGTAATACTCTCATCAGTTTATTAATCCAAAACACCTGGAAAGGGAACCTGAGCCTTTAAATGGTCTCTCGCTCTTCTTCAGTAGAATTCAAAATCATAGGGAAGACTGCTGACATGTGTAGAATTAAATTTTTGTAAAAAAAATAATTCAGTGCATGTTCAAGCAGAGACAAAGGGGCCAATTTCCAGTTCTCAGTTTTATTTTAAACAGATTAAGATATGCAGTTTACAGAGAAACATGCCCATTTTCTCTGGGCCAGATAAATACATCTGACGACGAATGGTTTTCATGCCATAACTTTATAGACATCCAAAACTTCCCAGGATCTGGGCGTCTCTTCTCCCTCGGAATCTGCTCCAATCAGAACGTTTTTAAAAAGTGTCTTGACACCGACTGGTCCGTCAAGAATTATGCATTCTTAAGATGGAAGTGTCCTCCTCTCTGCTTTTACAACTGCCATTTCCTGGGTCCAGGTCAAAAGTTCATTCTGAGTTTTATGGTTTCAAGGTCCCGGGTCCTCCCCACTTCCTAATCTACAGACATCCTGGTCTTACAACATGCAGTAAATTATTACCCAAGAGTTTTATTGCTTAAAACCTTACCCCAATTAAAATACTGGTAAAGAATGTGTTTTACAACCATGAAACATACTTTTACCTCTGAATGCTTACTAAAGATATTTAAAACATATATACTATGAAACTGTATATAAAATTAGCCCCAAAAAAGTAAAATACAACACATGACAGGTTCAGAAAGCCATCATTTACATACTCAGTAAGTAGGCAAAGCCTCAAAACAAGTTGGATGTTCTGTATTATTATTATTAAACGCAGGGTGTGTAAGTAAAAGGTCCAGAAGCAGCAGCAATGACTACAGCCTGGAAAGGATTGTCAGGAAAAGGTCATTAAAAAGTGTTGTGAACCTTCACAAGGATTAGATTGAGGCTGGAGTAAGTGCAGCAAGAGCCAATACACCCAGATGGATCCTGGACATAGGCTTCATATGTCATATTCCTCTTATCAAGATGCTTCTAAATAGAAAAAAAATTCGGTAGCATATTGCCTTGAAAAAAAAACAAAAAAAAAACAAGCAATAATAATAACTGCTAATTTTGCAACTCATTTGGAAGCCAAGATCCCAAAGTATGGAGGAAGAATGAAGAGGGACACAATCCAAGATGTTTAAAGTCCAGTGTGAAATTTCCACAGTCTGTGTTGATTTGATGAGCCTTGTCATCTGCTGGTGTTGGTCCACTCGTCCAGAGTCAAGGAAAGCATCTACCAGGACATTTTTGAGTACTTCATGCTTCCTTCTGCAGACCACCGATGTATATTATATATATTATTATATATGGGTAGTATACACTCATGTGTATATGCGTGTGAAGCAGGGCCGGAGTGGGACTCATTTTCAGCCCTGGAGTTTAATGCCTCAATCCGGCCCACTTTTTATAAAAACCTATTTTTGTTCAAATTAGGGATGCACCAATACCGGTACTGGTATCGGGGCTGATACTGTTCTATTGTACTCGTAGTGTTTAAAGTTAACCTATAGGTTACCATGAACACATACAGTACTTCAAATGTGGAAACTCTATAACAATGTCACAGCAAGTGTTTATTTTCCACTTGAAATTTTAGTTTTGTGGTCAATTTTTATTATTCTAATTTCTATTGAATTTCCCATCACTTTTTGTAAAAAGTAGTAAAGAAAATAAAACCTGTCTTCTAATTTATTGCATTTTTTGTGTGGTAGAAGTATCGGCAAGATCCAAGTATTGGTGTATTGTTTTGAGAAAAAGTGGTATCATTGCATCCTTAATTAAAGTAAAGTAATTATAACCTTACAAGCTACAGCAGCACACTGTTCTGTAAAGCCTTGTAATTTAGAGTATTATTTTCTATAAAATGTCAGTATAAATAAGGGTTAACTGCTTCACTAGGTGGAGTTATTTCACCATGTGTTCACATCTATATTATTCTTTACAACACATACATTAACAATATCAGAATCTATATTTTGAGCTGCTACAACTGTAATCAGTCCCCTAGTAGACTGTTTTCATGTTCACACTTCTTCACCTACTTTGCCTAATCTCATTTGCTGAACCTGCCACAATAATATATAATATTCCTTAATATCCAGGATAAACATCCAGGCTTAATTTATGTTACTTTCATTCTATTCTCTTTCAATTATGGACCTTGTGTTTTTATTGTCATACGTTTAAATAAAAATATAACCGGTCAAACTATAATTTGGGCATATAAAGTGTTTTATTGGAACTAATGGATGCATGTCAACACATATTTATTTTATACTGACAAAAGACATCCTCTCATCACTTCTGACTCCTGACTGGTTCAGACACTCATTATCTTTTGAAAAATTATAATTCTCAGCACAAGTCACCAACTTTTACAAAGCCTTTGATTAGTTCACTTCAGTGTTATTATTGCAATGCTGGGTCATCTAGCATTGCAGTGTGCTTTTTTTTGTTTTAGAGCAGGACTACAGCATGCTCTTCATTATATTTGTACTAATTTATCATATTACCCCAAAAAATAAGCCTGCCCACTTTGGACTTTTGAGCTCATTTTGCTTCATCCTGGAATTTCCTTCTAACTCTTAGGAGCTAGGAGACAAAATTTCCCTGTTATGTGGGGTTGCGTCATCATTTCTATTAAAATGACATGATATGTTTGCTGCCACAACATCACAACATAGACTAGATAAATTACCTCGAATGATGGTTTGCAGGGAAAGTTTAACATGTCTTACCTGTTCCATTATCCTCGTTAGCTGTTTTGGTCCTCAGTTTTTGCACACAAGAAAAAATGGTATGGCTGTCTGCTTGAGCTTTCCTCTTTAAAATAGTAGACCTTTCTGCCCAAACCTTTCAAACACCGCTGACTGATTGCTCTGACAGTTTAATGTTGAGGTGCGCTGAGACAAAAAAACGAAAGCAGCCAGCTGGCCGCTGTGAAGCGGCCCTTTATGGCAAGCTGCTTCGGAAAAAACTCTACTTGCCATTGTTTTCTATGCTAAATAGTATGCAACTACATGGGACTAGTTAAACATTTTCCCCTAGAAGTTTAAACTTTTGCCAAACTAGCGCATAAATAGTGTTAATAGCAACTCCTTCTTGACTAGTTGCACATTTAGCGCACTCGGACAACTCTGCTTGCCATACAATCGGCCCTTGCGGCCCAGATACTGTATTAGACCGGCCCACCGGGAAATGTCCCGGGGGTCCCGATTAGCCACTCCGGGCCTGGTGTGAAGTCTGTTTCTAGTGATGTACCAGTGTATCACTGCCCAAAATAAGTGGACATTGAAATCATAAAGATATAATCATATATGTGTCAGTAAGTAAAATCAATCTACTTTTTTAGTCGTTTACAAATTTTACCGTCATCGTATTAGAATTTTATTTAAATTGTCACTAGTTTAAGTGATTCAAAGATCCCGATTCGTATTGCATAGATTTGTTACACATAGATACAGAAACATTACATTTTGTTCAGTTTGAAAAATGTGTATCTTCTTCCAAAATATTTTTTTCTACCTCTTAACTTTCCATTATAATACAATGTTTTGGACAAACGTCGTTGCTTTGAATGTGCCATACAATGGCCATAATATGGCGATTTTTTCTTCTTCTCAAAACTAATTTTTTCTTGGTGAAAATAATATTGGCATTCTCTAAAACACTGGAATTTGGTCTCACAACAATCTTGGCCACAGCAAAAGTAGTGCTAGCAGTAATTATTAGCTGAACCCTGGTGCCAAAAAACTGTGTTTGAAGGAATAAAACATAATAATAATAATAATAATGCTGACCATACTGACTTCCAGATAGAGCTCCTGCATCAATTAATTTAAACTGAAAATATGACAGCTGCTGTCATTATATATGCATTGGGAGTCAATTAAGCCAGTGAATTAATTAGCAGAATGGATGCTACGTTTGTGATATCTGTTTAATTACGTGCCAACATTTTAAGTTCTTATTCCATGTGTTCTCTCTGCTTGATTTTTCTGTTACTTTTTTGTTGCCTGCAGCTGTCAGGAGAGGGGAGGGGATTTAATGTCAGCGGACTAACTCCAGCGATTGGCCGGCTACTCACTGGTCGTTAGATCAGAGACCAGAAAAAAAAGGAGATGGGGACTCCTCAATGAACCCTGCAGCCCTCTTGTACAGCTGATCCACTCAGCTGCTGAGGCCACCCTGACACCCCTTCTTCCCCTACTTGAGGGTGTTAGCTATGCCCTATGGTACACGTAACATGCTGGCACAGAGTAGAACCTTGACCTCATTTCAAGTCCTACAGCCCCCCCCCCCACACACACACACACACCTCCATCTCTTTTCATCTTCCGTCTAAATCATCCCTCTAATTCCTACCTGCCTATTTCTCACCTCTTTCCTCCCTTTCTCCCAGTCAGCAAGCGCCAGCAGCGAGGAGCCAGCCGCCTGTGACTGGAATACCTCATTACGCCACCAGGTGCGAAAAATGAAGAAAGAGGTCCGCTCTTTCTTTGCACATCAAGGTGCAACTTGTATCTTGCCATATTAGTTATCCTAAAAAAACCCATTCTGTTGTAGACACGAGCTCAAACTGTGATTATGATGAATGGGAAGCTGGGTTTTAATTTTGCTAGTTGTCATTTGATTTTCTGCTTAAGAAAACAAATCTCTTCACTGGGTCTTAATTTGCATGCTAATCAATACTAATGTTCTTTGAGAGGAGTTGTGAACAGACCTTGACTACACATTAAAGCAACACCTATATTGTTGCTGTCCGCCGTTCTAAACTATACTTACCTGATCAATTTTCTCACTTTTTGTCACATTATAAACACAAACTTTAATGCATAATATTATGACTTAATGTGCTAGACCAATCTTAAGTAGTGCAAGAAGGAAAAGGCACAGAGGAGTATGCTGTATCTGCAAACATGGCCAAAATATGCCCAGATAGTGAATAGTTTGGGAGAACAATAATTAAATAAGCAACCAACAGGCCAATGGGAATACTGATGGAGAAGCAGGGGTCCACAGATCACAAGAGAGAATCTGTCCAAACAACAGTTCTGACTAATACACACCAAAAATCAAACCGTAAGAAAAAAGTCATAATCTGATGAAAGTCCCACAAACCAGGGGCCGTATCCACAAAGAATCGTAGGGCTAAAAGTAGATCCTAACTGCCAAATTTAGGAGTAACTCCTAAAAAATGTGGGCGTGTCACTCTTAAATTTAGGACTCCTAGTTTCTTAAGATAAAAGTAATTCCCAACCACTTTTAAGCCTAAAAGTAGCTCATAAGTCTGGGAGTCCTTAAAATGAGCCAAGAGGACTCCTAAATCCCTAACACCTATTCACAAAGACTCCCAAAATGGCTGCAGCCAGACACAATGTGTTGGACACTCTGGATGATTCTGAATTAACCAAATGATACATCTCCAACTAAACGTAACAACCCGATCATTCCAGAAATTAAATGTTTAGCGAAACTAAGATATTTAGCCACAGGGAAAATGCAACTTTGCTACACGGGCGACTTGGGTATCTCACAACCACCTATCAGCCAAGCAATCCACCAAACTCTTAAAGCGCCCTGTAGACCACACATTATCAAACAAGTAATCCGTTTCTCATTAGACATCCAGCAACTGCATTGAATTAAAGCCAATTTCATGGCGATTGCAGGTATGCCGGGGGTGCACAAAGAAGAAAACGTGCACGTCTTTGAATTTATGCAACATGTAGGGATGCCTATATGACGGACATTGCCTACCTGTTGCAGCAGCATCCTTTTTTAAGCGGCGAGCCGAAACTGGGACTGTAGAGAATACCATCTCTTCTCACAGTCTTCTTCCGTTCGAGACACCGCTGGATAAGATGCATTTATGTTTCTGCTAATTTCCACCCATGCCTCCCTTTTCTTCTTATTCATAATCCCGGCTCTGAATCGCCCTTTGAGGACCGTCCCCCTCTCCGGTACCACCTGTGGCAGTAGTTATAATTGATGCTGCGACCAGTTAGATTTCTTTGTTCCTTTTTCGCCACTCATTTTCAGTTCACAGGGTGCTTTAACCAGCAATCAGCTTGCGTTAGGCAGGATAATATGATGCATTTCACGTTTTTTCGTTTTTAAATTTCACCCTCTCTGTAAGTAGGCTATTGTGTGTAAGTTGTATGAAGTGTCAGTCTCGTGGCCCACACAAAGATGTAATCATGCATTATCTCTGCTATTTGCGCTGTTCATAATTACGCTTTTATCGGCATTTAAGTTTTCCATTTCCTGGTTTCACACGTGTCATTCAACAACCAATCTCCCTGCTGTCCGTCTATTTACTCAGGCATAGTAAATAAAGTTTTCCATAGCAACGGGACGTCACTCGTAGCTTACTTTTGGGATTTGTCCTACATAAAAGTAGCTCTTAGTGCATTTGTGAACAGGTTTTAGATGGCAACTCCTATGTAAGACCTTTTGGCACAAGGTAGGAATAACACATGGCGGTAAGATAAGAGTCGTTGTGAATACGGCCCCAGGTAGTTGAGACTCACATTTTGATTTGTAGCATCAAATGACGTAGTAAAAAATACATATATTTTGGGAATTTGTAAATACACCAAAGCTAAAGCATTAAATAATCTAACAAAAATGTGAGACCCGTTATAATAGCCAATCAAGTAGCCTACATCATATCTTTTTACATTTTAAGTTGAAATGTTTACATGTTTTATATGTTTATGTTATGTTTAAAAATGTATGTTTAGTTTTCTGGTTTAGCATTAAGAATATCGTTTGAAAATGTGATAACCACACCAAGAAATTCTAGTTAGGTGAAACCAATTGTTCCTTTTTTTATTCTTGACTGTGTGAAACAATGGAAACTCTATGCCAACTCTAAGTACATTTTTACATGGGACTCGAATTTGTATTCGGATATCGTATTTGCGCAAAAACCACTAATTTCATAGCATGTGAAAACAGGCCGGCCCGTGCCAGGATACGGTCCGAGAGACCTGCCTTGGAGATAGTATCGGAGTCCAAGTGTGAGTGGAGACAGATCATGTGAACACAAGCTGTACTCTGGCCGTACCCAAGACAATAGACAAAGTCGGACGGAAGTGACGACACAGCCGACCAAAGTCACCGAATCGCCACATGACCATAAAGAGATCAAAACAATGCTGTTCAAGCATTCCACAGCAACACACAATATGTTAAAATGGTGGGTCTACTACTACTTACTATTTTAAGTGACGGTAATCTACAGTAAAACAACTGTATTACTTTACTCTGGTTACCAAAGTGGTATAGCGTTGAGTTTTGTACATTTACAATTAATTTTTCACTGTGAATTTCTGGAAACTGTAGCTCAAAGTAAATTTTATTGTATATATATATATATATATATATATATATATATATATATATACACTACCGTTCAAAAGTTTGGGGTCACCCAAACAATTTTGTGTTTTCCATGAAAAGTCACACTTATTCACCACCATACGTTGTGAAATGAATAAAAAATAGAGTCAAGACATTGACAAGGTTAGAAATAATGATTTTTATTTGAAATAAGATTGTTTTTACATCAAACTTTGCTTTCATCAAAGAATCCTCCATTTGCAGCAATTACAGCATTGCAGACCTTTGGCATTCTAGCTGTTAATTTGTTGAGGTAATCTGGAGAAATTGCACCCCACGCTTCTAGAAGCAGCTCCCACAATTTGGATTGGTTGGATGGGCACTTCTTGTGTACCATACAGTCAAGCTGCTCCCACAACAGCTCAACGGGGTTCAAATCTGGTGACTGCGCTGGCCACTCCATTACCGATAGAATACCAGCTGCCTGCTTCTTCTCTAAATAGTTCTTGCACAATTTCGAGGTGTGTTTTGGGTCATTGTCCTGTTGTAGGATGAAATTGGCTCCAATCAAGCGCTGTCCACTGGGTATGGCATGGCGTTGCAAAATGGAGTGATAGCCTTCCTTATTCAGAATCCCTTTTACCCTGTACAAATCTCCCACCTTACCAGCACCAAAGCAACCCCAGACCATCACATTACCTCCACCATGCTTAACAGATGGCGTCAGGCATTCTTCCAGCATCTTTTCAGTTGTTCTGCGTCTCACAAACGTTCTTCTTTGTGATCCAAACACCTCAAACTTGGATTCATCCGTCCACAGCACTTTTTTCCAGTCTTCCTCTGTCCAATGTCTGTGTTCTTTTGCCCATCTTAATCTTTTTCTTTTATTGGCCAGTCTCAGATATGGCTTTTTCTTTGCCACTCTGCCCTGAAGCCCAGAATCCTGCAGCCGCCTCTTCACTGTAGATGTTGACACTGGTGTTTTGCGGGTACTATTTAATGAAGATGCCAGTTGGGGACCTGTGAGGCGTCTGTTTCTCAAACTAGAGACTCTAATGTACTTATCTTCTTGCTCAGTTGTGCAACGCGGCCTCCCACTTCTTTTTCTACTCTGGTTAGAGCCTGTTTGTGCTGTCCTCTGAAGGGAGTAGTACACACCGTTGTAGGAAATCTTCAATTTCTTAGCAATTTCTCGCATGGAATAGCCTTCATTTCTAAGAACAAGAATAGACTGTCGAGTTTCAGATGAAAGTTCTCTTTTTCTGGCCATTTTGAGCGTTTAATTGACCCCACAAATGTGATGCTCCAGAAACTCAATCTGCTCAAAGGAAGGTCAGTTTTGTAGCTTCTGTACCGAGCTAAACTGTTTTCAGATGTGTGAACATGATTGCACAAGGGTTTTCTAATCATCAATTAGCCTTCTGAGCCAATGAGCAAACACATTGTACCATTAGAACACTGGAGTGATAGTTGCTGGAAATGGGCCTCTATACACCTATGTAGATATTGCACCAAAAACCAGACATTTGCAGCTAGAATAGTCATTTACCACATTAGCAATGTATAGCGTGTGTTTCTTTAAAGTTAAGACTAGTTTAAAGTTATCTTCATTGAAAAGTACAGTGCTTTTCCTTCAAAAATAAAGACATTTCAATGTGACCCCAAACTTTTGAACAGTAGTGTATATATACATTTTTACAGTGTACATCAGAACATCTCAAAGGGCCATGAATACTTTGCTTAAAGGCTCTGTAATAAACAACACCTAATTGTTTTAACGATTTATTGCTACTCCAGATCTAACTAATCTGGAGTAGCATCAATGCTAATAACTAAGCACACATCAACACGTCCATGTATTACATGAGTAACTGGACCTCCCCTAATTCTGAATATGATTTATCCAACATGCTGCCTGGCTTGTGATTCCATTTTTCTTTCTAAAGAAAATAAAAAGCCAGAAAGCAAGCATTTTGTCTCACTTGCTTTCGTATTAAAAGCAACGAGACAAATTAAAGGATTAAAGGAGGAGTTTTATTAAACTTGCTACTCATATTGGCAATTCTCTTGCAGCTATCTACAGACACTCTGCATGGCTGCCAAAAGTGAAAGCATATATCCCAGAAATGCTACCTGCCCTAGTTTCATCCCAACAAACACTTCACCTTAAATCAGCAAAGCAACAACACCCAAACCTCACACAGGATTAAAAATGTGAGCCAAGTGACACACTCCGCCCGTCACAAATCGCAGTATTTGAATATTTCCCTGATTGCTCTAAGAGATATCTATAGGCTCAAAGCTCTTTCTTGCCGGGGAAGCTGGCTGGCTGGCAGGCAGCCCGCACACATTAACACTCACACACACACACGCACACTTCTAAAGAGCTGCAGGAAGGCAGAGGCCGATCACATCATGCAAATCGCTGTCGCTTGCCAGGACGTGCGGGGCATCAGAACAGAATTGGAAGAGTGGGGAGAGGATGGAGGGGAAGCGGGTGGAGAAGAATAAAGGCAGAGTGTTGTACAGAAGGCTCTGTGCTCCTGACCCACACCGGTTGTACTTCACGCCTGCTTGGTCGCAGTGACGGAGTGTGTGACATGCCGTCGGACGCGGCAAAAGGTTACGATGATAAGCATATGGCCTTTTGAGATGATGCAAAACAACAAATATGTTTGTCGGACTGCATCGCCTTAAGTGTTCCCACAAGTCTCTCGGGATGGCCACTGGTTGCAGGTGGCCAGCAAGGTGACACAATGACTTGTTGTCAAAACAGGAGCCGGCCATATGTCTCCACTGTGCTAAGAAGCTGTTCCTCGTGTTAAACAAGCATATATTTGCTCCAAAAGTTGGTGCTCTCTTGGTGTACCAGTCAAGGATCTTGTTTTTAGCATTTGTTATCTTGATCTTTATACACGTGTGATGGTGACTCTTCAAACAGAGTGACCAAGCAAAGTTATGAAAAAGGCATTTTAAAAATAGCGGGATATCTCTCAAAGTTAGGCTGCCTTTGTTTTCCTTTTTAGAAGGACAACACTCTATCATTTCTTCAGGTAAATTAAACAAAACACCAACTGTTCGAAGGCAAGAGGTAAGGGCAGAATTTCATCAGATTGAGGCAAGTCTCCAATGTTCTGATGATGGATGGTTTGTTTCCCCCAACAGGTTTTCCATTTTAGCTGTGTCCCTCTGATGAAAAAAAAAATAATTACGTGGACCATATCTTATTGAAAGTGTTGGGGGTAGACCATTTTGTATAAAACTGTATTGTAAGACTTGTCTGGCAGACACAACGCAAGAGATCAACGCTTTTTGTGTCTCCTTGATGCTGCAATAAAAGAAACCCGGGCTCAAGAAGAAAACTGTCTCAACGTTCTTTGTTTAATTCTGCTTCTTCTTCTTGCTGCCATTTCAGCCTGAAAGGAGAAACAATTAACTTTTGCATAAAACATCTAAAATCAGAGAACCTTATTCTGTGTTTGGTTTGCTTCTTTTATTTTTTTTTATAGAAGTTTGCATTTATAAGAACACTATTTTTGTATTAAATAAACAAATCATTATATTTTTTTGTTATTTGAATCAAGTGTCTCAACTCTTAGGTATCTACAGGTGCATTATCTTCACTTATGCACTTTATTCTATAGGTGTCTTACTCCCACTCAACTTTCCATTAATATATATGCACACAGCTCTCTCAAAAGCCATCTTATTTTTTTTAGCAAAGCTTGTTTTTTTCCCCTGTAGTACTGTAGGTGTTAGCCATTTTATATTTTTATTAGGGATAGGTATCGTTTAGGTTTTATCCGATACCAGTGCCAAACCGGTATTTTTGAACCTAGTTGAATCTATGCCACAAAGGATTGCGGCAGTTCTGAAGGTAGGAGGGGGTGCAACCTTGTACTAGCAAGGTGTACCTTATGAAGTGTTACCTTTAACTGAACCGTTGTTTTTGCACTACTTTGCTACTTTTAGTTCGAATTGTAATCCTGATTGGTAAAAGAAAGGCAAGGTTTGATGTCACCTAAAAGGCTCCAGAAACTAGTCTCAAAATCTGGTTTTGGTCTTCTTGAGGGGCTGCAGTACTGAGTGAAAGTAAACTCTTCATTAGAAAATCACTCTTGTAAAAGAAAAATGTGTGTGTGTGTAATTAGATCTCATGAAATTGTATCAGCAAGAACTTTCTTATCATAGCGAAATATGTCATGCAAAGTGGTCTTCAGTTGCTTTTGGCATGTAACTTGTAACTGAGGAGAAGACTGTATATATATGAACACCAGATATGTGGGTGTAATTGAAAATGGGGTATCCATGTTTTAGAATTTTTTGATATAGGATTGGAAGTAGTTCTTAAGTTACCATGTTGTGCTGACAAAGTCAAATAGAAGTTGCCCATTGGCCTGTCAGTATACAGTTGGTTACTAAAGTATTGACAAAGTCTCCGGAATTTTTAAATCGTTTGTGTGGCAACCTTTTGGGTATTTGGATTTATAAAAAGGAAAAAAAAAAACACAACAGAACAGGAGACTAGGTACAGATGGTTTGTAAGCACTGTGAAAATAACTTCAAAAATTGTTTGCTAGCAGCTGGCAGTGCTCAAGTTTTCTTCTAAACTGGAACAAAGCATTTATTTGTAAAGAGATAAAAAGGGGATTATTAGTTTTTTTGAAAATATTTCTTACAGTTGATATTGCCAGCCTTAAAAATTTTCCTTTTTACACATATATTATTGAGTTGTGCTCTATATAAAGTGACACTCAAGCCCAAATTCCTCGTCAATGTGCATTTTCAACCCCTGTTCTGAGGATTCTGGGAGTAAGTCATTTTGGTGGCATCTCTTTAAATGCAAATGAGGGTCTGCTTACTCCGCCCTTCTCCTGGTTGCAGAACGTTCCACTCGACCCCATAGAACCATTTTAGTATTTACGACAATCTAGTGGTGCAGAAATGTTACATTTGCAAATTGCTTTAAATATGTCGGAAGAGTTTTCCAGCCAGCCACACATTTTTACTTTTGTCATAACGTACCCAATAACAACATATAAGAAGAGTTTTTAATGGCCTGACACCTCATTAAAACAGTGTGTTATGTTTAGCATTGCCTCTGACAACATTCTGTAACTTCAAATCTATCAAAAACAGGCTTGTCTTACAATAAAAGGAAATGGCAATGGTGTCTTTTGTGCAAGAAGACAAATAAAAAAAGTTAACTATTTTACAGTAAAATATGTTATACTTATTTTAATAGTAGTATATTAGGGATGACCGTGGCTCAGGAGAGTTTGGCCTGTAATTAGAGGGTTGCTGGCTTAAACCCCAGCCCTGACTGTCCGAGTCGTTGTGTCCTTAGGCATGATACTTCACCCGTTGCCAACTGGTGGTGGTCAGAGGGCCCAGTGGCATAGGGACTGAGTAAAGAGCTATACAAGTACAGGCCATTTACTATTTTGCAGAAAGTCAGATGCTAATGCTGTCAGAATAATGGCAATGAGGTGATAAATGAAAGTCTAAAATACATACCGAAATAAAGCAAAGTCTTTTAGCAAATCCTTCTTGGTATTTGCGTTGGTTTCTTAAACCCTCTTCAATTGCTTTACACAAACAAAAAAAGTACTTTACCCAGAGATTGTGGTATATTATCATGAAAAATTAAACTTAACAAGGCACTTCACAGATGTTTTGATGCTTGCAGCAGTGTAAAGAATCTTGTTGGTTAAGACAACCGAACATTTTTACTTTATCACTTTCATCCTTGAACCTATACTACAAAATTGCAGGGAGAAATATAAATGGCAGATTCATTCAATGTTTAAACAGAATTCAATTACCTTTTTTAGCAGTTCCAATGCAAGTACTTTGACATAATATTAATGTATTAGAGGATATAAAAAAAAAACTGAATGGCCTAAAAATTATGAATGAAACACTGTAAAATATCTCCAATGCACCTGAAATGATTAAGTTGTTCTTTTTGCACTCCAAGAGAGTATAAATGCACAACACATTGTATTTAAGGGCTAAATAAATTAATTTGCACGATATGTCCCCCTTAAGACTTCTTTCATAAATTAAACTTCATATACCATTTCAAAACTGGGGTGTATAATTTCTTTAAAATGAGGGGTCAAATTATAAAAAAAAACTGGTTAAATTTCTAAAATTCTAAGTATTAGTAATATTTTAAGCATGATTTATGAGTCTAACTCCATAAGGCGGAGAATAAAAAGCAGGACTATGATACGCACAGCACTTTCTTTATTTTTCTCAGGAAATTGTTTGGCTGAGAGAATGTACTTTTCTTAATCTCTATATTAAAACTGATTAGAGATGAAGATCTCCACAGTAGTTAAAAATACTGCAGTAACACAGTTGTCATGCATTTCTATGCGGGGTAGTGGTGGAGGGTAGCTTCTGCCATGGGGTGGGAGGGGGTTTAACCAAAATGGGAACTGAGAAGTTGGAGCTACACAGGCTTCGGCGTTGTAGTTTAAAGAGGCAGGGTATGTTTGGACACTCTCCAGGTTCCTGTGGACACTCACAGAGAATGTCATTCAGCTTTGCACAAACCTTGTGATGCGAAATGATTCACCCAAAGAGATTTCACATGCACCTACATACAGCTCTCACAGCAAGCCTCATATAAAAGGTGTCCTGTATAATGCTTAGGAGTTGTTGTTTTTTCCCCTCCATTTTTTCTCCTTATCTTTTTAGCTGCACGTGTGCATGTTTGGCAGGATGCTGGCAGCAGTGTGGATCAGCCCAAGGGAAACTGGGAGCGGAGAGAGTTGGAACACCCCCTCATCACAGGACCCCACCAGATGCTAGAGTTGTTCACCCATCAAGCATGAAATTTTGTCTGCAGGGAGATGATTTATAATTTTACTCTTACTGCTCGAGGGGAACGAGGAGAGACTCTGAAAGGGTTGAAGGGTGATAAACGTAGTTTTTCTATTGTTTATTTATTTATTTTTTTGCTATGCCAAGAAATTCCTGAATGTTTTCCAGAGTTTGATCATCTCTACATTTTGTAACTGCAATAACTTGGAAATGGGAGAAACGCTGAAATAGTACAGAGGATTTGGCATTCAGTCAGGCTGCAGGATTGTTGGCTGGGGACCTTGTTAATGTTCTGTTTGCATGAATCTCCAACCTTAGCAGAGGGACTGGCACGCAAGACTAGCCTCAGTCAAACATGGGCCCTTAGGAGTGGAATTTTGTAACAAATACCCAGCTCCAACTCAACTTTGCAGCAACCTAATCCAATGCAATATCCCTTAAAAAACAAAAGAAAAAACCCAGAAAAAAGCTTGGTTCAATGAATACAGTTGAATAAGAAATAGTGGATAAATTTGTGTATAAACTAACATGATCTATGTCGTGTGTCTTTCTGTGGTGATATGTCAAGGATTTCTACGGGTGCACTGATTTAATCACAAAGTAAAAAAATAAATAAAAAAAGACATGTTGGATTAAGGCCAGCACATATTCTCTTGGAACAATTTGTTCCTTTACCCAAGTTGGCAAGTCCTGGAAATGTCATACTTCAAATGTATTCCAATGCACATTTTCAGGGAAGTGAATACTTGTTTGGCTATTGGACAACAAAAGAAAAGAGCTCTGCCCAGAACAATTGGTAATTAATTTGTTCTATGACTCAAAAGCAGGCATGTTGCTTTTTGTAAGGCATTGAGTCTTACAGAAAGACTTTCTGTAAGACTCTGCAAATCCAGCTCATCAACTTTATTTTAAAATGGTCATGTTTGACTTAAAGTAGGACCAAAAAGAAGGAAACCTGTCCGATAAGTAGAATTTATTGAAGATAAAAATGAACAATTTTACAAAGGTTAGACTTAGTGCATGGAATAAAGGTTAATGGTGGAGAATGAAGAGAGAGGATCCAGCAGAGGACAAATGAAAGTGGAGTTTATTTATACCAAAGTAAAAGAAGAAGTGGTAATGAAAATCCGAGGATCAGTTTACGGCAAACTGATGCATGTGAGCGAGGGAGAGAGCAGGGGAAGACTGGAAAGGAATAACGGCTGCACAGGCAAGTAAAGTAGCAAAGAGGACACAGAGGAGAGAAAAAAGGCATAAACAGAAGACTAGAAACAATCTTGGCCTATAACTCAAATAGATAACTAAGAATGATGAAATCAAAGTAAAGGAAAAGCACTAATAAATAAACAAGAAGCTGGGAAGAAAAACAGAACAGAAGAAAATCTAAACTTTTGAAGGAAACTCAAACCAGAGAACAATAATACTGAGGGGAAAAAAAGTAAAGCAGAACTAACATGAGATAAAGAAATGACTAATAGAAGATCAACACAACAGAATAGAAGTGTCTACAGAACATAACAAAAAATAGAAACTAATGTAAGAGTAACTGAAATTAAAACAAAGTAAAACATTTTGAATGACCAGAAAACAAGAGACACTCAAAGTATACCACCCGAGGGGACGAAAAAAAACAGGAAAACAGACAACATAGAGGAAGGAAAAAACCGACACTAAGCAGAAGAAAACTAAAATCTAACACTAAACTGATAAGATATAATAAATAGAGTAAGGAAAGGAAATAACTGAAACTCAAAACTCAGACACACGCTCAGAAATTAAAGTACAGAATTGTACTTTTAGTGGTACAATGTCTTGTCACTGGGGTGGTACCATCAAAGGTGCCATTATGTTCCCTTAACTGTAGGATAGTATTTGTACCTCTGTAGTCTGTACCAATACTTATCCACTTGACATGACTGACACATAACCTGACCACAATGTAGCCAATAATCACCCATTTGTTGATTTGGTTGATTAACAAAAATGTAAAAATAGACTTAAAATTTTTTTGTTAACAATAAAACTATGACGGCTATTTGATTTGCTGATGTATGTATTTTTTTGTTGTCGAAAAAGATATAATCTCCAGAAAGTGTACCCTATGCAAGAAATGGTACAAGGCTCAGTAATGTACCTATTCTGTACCACTATTTCTAACAGTACATAATAATCCTCACAAAAAATACATTTAAAACTACTTTGTTCCGCAAAAATAGGATTGAAAAAATGGTAATTGCGATCTCAGTCATGCTAGTAATGTTGGGATGTTGGCATTGATACTTCCATCTTGGTTTTTCAGATTGAAATTATAAATGATTTGATGAAGTATGTCTTGGCTGGCGGCTAATTTCCCTTCCACTGTACTGCGTTGATTTTGAAAATGGAAAGTAATTACAATACAATTGTGTCACTGCTCCCAGCAATCATCATTCAGAGCAGGTGCTAAAAGGTTTTATTATCAATACCAGAACTGGATATAAAAAGTGTGTACCACCCTTAATGATTAGCTGCATGTATTTGCTGCACTATAAACACTCTGAGTTAGTAAAAGCTGCAGGCTGAAGCAAATTGCAACTGACATTTTCGTTTCAAGTTGCATGTCATGCATGCGGTCTGTGGCAATAGATGTGTCTCTGCAAATCACGTGTCTTTTTTAAATCTTTTTGCCATTTCAAATTGAATGAAAGGACGTAATGCTGCCACTCAATGTAACTGACCTATATGATGAAATTCAAAAGTCTAACAACACCAACGTTCACTCTCCACCAACAAGATTGGTTGGATGCATGGAATAAAGTAGGGGATGGATTGAAGTGAAACCATAGAAAGGGAAGGGAAGGGAAGCAAAACGCAACGATCAGGACAGCACTAGGTAGGCAGAGTTCATATGGGCCACTGAGTAATAAGAGATGTGTTCTGGGCATGAGACACCAGGTGGGTCAAGTATGGGTAGACTGCTTAGTAGGAAGTGGATTTGGTGGGTGGTGTTGCTCCCAACCTTAACAGATTACATCTATATGACTAAATACCATGAGTTTCTGCTCTGTGATTAAAAAATTGGCTGTTTGTGTTAACAATTGATTGAATAAATCTAACTTATAAAGTAATCAATGACAGTACAATTGTTTTCATTCAAATCAAGCTCTGAATGGTTTTGTTCATACCTTAATGTTGGTTCTGCAGTTCATACATGTATAGCTTCTTTGTGATCCATCTTTTCGACATATTTTAAGTCCTACTTTGGATTGTGACTAAAGGATCCGCAATAGTTTTGTTATAAAGAAAAGGAGGCTGTGTGACTCTTTTGTAGACAGGAAAAAGTGTCATACCCTTGCACTGAAATCCAAATTGCTCGGTCAAGCACAGGAGTGTCTTGAATGTTATACCTCCTTCATTACTGTGTCTGAAAGAGGTACTTTTCTTTACAAGCATCTTTTGAATCAGTCATAGAAGTTGTTTAATGCAGCTTTCACCACTTAACCCTCGAGATTTTTTTCTTCTATTGCCTCCACAGGAATTGTCTTAATGTGCTTTTCTTTTGCACTGACTCAAACCAGTTGTACTTTGTCCTTAGACTTTTGGCTACAAATAAATGTTGACTCCTACTGATAGCAGATAAAATAACTTTTACATTGAGCCTCTGAGGAGTTGTCATATGAGTAGCTAAAACGAATATGACTTTATGAATACTTATACCTCGCTTACACTATTAAATATTTGTTTTTCATTAAAACTGAATAAAAATGATACACTGCTTCAACTAAGTAAATATCTGGTATATTAGTTTGCAAATCACAAGCTAAGCCAGACAGCTACAGATTTTTTAGGGCGACACATTTTATATTTACCGTTTGCTACAATATACAGGTTGCTCTTATGCAAATACCTTTCCTTACTGAAGATCACAGTCAGTATGTGATATATTGTTTCACATGTATGGTCTGGAACTAACATCACAGATGTGTTCTGGTTCCAAGTTGGAAAGCCATGCGATATGCTTACTATTCTAGCTCTATCGAGCCAACCATTCCCCAAGCTCTAAGCAGTGACGACTTCATGCAATTCTTTATAAATAAAATAGACTCCATAAAGAATAAGATAATTGGGAACCTTCCCAATATGCTTGCTTCCTCCTTAGTTAATGAGGCAGCCTCAAAAATGGTGGAACCTAATATATGCTTAAACTGCTTTAATGCAGCCGAACTTTGTGATGTACTAAAATTATTAGCTTCATCTAAACCTTCAACTTGCGTTTTAGACCCAATCCCAACTAAACTCTTAAAAGAAGTTTTCCCTCTGATCGCTGCTCCAATTTTAAATATAATGAATCTATCCTTAGTCAATGGATATGTACCACAGGAGTTTAAGATTGCTGTAATTAAACCTCTACTTAAGAAACCCTCTCTTGATCAAAACGACTTAATTAACTATAGACCGATATCTAATCTTCCCTTCTTATCTAAAATTCTTGAGAAAATAGTTGCACACCAGATATGTGAGCATTTAAACAATAATGAGCTGTTTGAGAAGTTTCAGTCAGGCTTTAGAGCTCATCATAGCACTGAAACAGCTCTGGTGAAGGTTACTAATGATATTCTCATAGCCTCAGACAATGGACTGGTGACCATTCTGGTCCTGTTAGATCTCAGTGCTGCCTTTGACACTGTTGACCACAATATTCTCATAGAAAGGCTTCAAAGTGTCGGTATAATAGGAACAGCACTAGGCTGGTTTAAATCTTATTTGTCTAACAGATTTCAGTTTGTTCAGGTAAACAATAGATCTTCCTCAACCTCAATAGTTACTTGCGGAGTACCACAGGGTTCAGTGCTTGGGCCGATTCTCTTTACTATATATATGCTTCCTATTGGTAAAATAATTAGGCAGCATGGGATAAAATTCCATAGTTACGCAGATGATACACAGCTATATCTATCCATAAATCCTGATGAATCCAATCAGTTAGGTAGACTACAGGCATGTCTGGAAGACATAAAAACTTGGATGACTCTAAACTTCTTGCTTCTAAATTCTGATAAAACAGAAGTTGTCGTCTTTGGACCAGAAGCTCTGAAAAAGAAACTACTTAGTCAGCCCCTTCACCTGGACGGCATTAAATTAGCCTCCAGTAATAAAGCAAAAAACCTCGGTGTCATTTTTGACCAAGATATGTCATTTAGAACTTACATTAAAGAAGTCTGTAGGATTTCCTTTTTTCACCTTAGGAATATTGCAAAAATTAGAACCATCCTGTCCAGGAATGATGCTGAAAAACTAGTCCATGCCTTTGTTACTTCAAGGCTGGATTACTGTAACTGTCTATTATCAGGTAGTCCACAGAATACAATTAAAAGTCTTCAGTTAGTTCAAAAAGCTGCTGCTAGGATTCTGATGAATATTAAAAGAAGAGATCACATTTCCCCTGTTTTAGCTTCTCTTCACTGGCTCCCAGTAAAATCTAGAATAGAATTCAAGATCCTCCTTCTGACATATAAAGCCCTTAATAATCTAGCTCCATCATACATAAGAGACCTGATTGTTCCATATGTTCCTAACAGAGACCTTCGCTCTCAGACTGCAGGTTTACTGGTAGTTCCTAGGATTTCTAAAAGTAGAATGGGTGGCAGATCTTTCAGCTATCAGGCTCCCCTCCTATGGAACCGGCTCCCAGGGTTGGTTCGTGAAGCAGACAATTTGTCTATCTTTAAAACTAGGCTAAAAACTTTCCTCTTTGACAAAGCTTACAGTTAGAGATATGTTTATAGGTAGTTAGAGTCAGGTCAGACAGGTAGATAGGAAGAGACAGGTTAATGTTAGTAGTCAGGCAGAGTGTCAAAAGTTAGGAAGAGATAGGAAGAGGTAGAGTAGCTAGGTAGAGATAGATTAATGTAAGCCAGGTAAAGATCCGGAGCCGGTCGCGGCTTACCGCCGCGGAAGAAATGTGCCCCACAGGGGCCAGCCAGCGCCGGAGAGAGGTCCCTCAAGGGGATCCTCCCGCACAGTGCGGCCGCCCATTACCTGCCGGGTTGAATCCCCCGGGCAGACTGTGCGGACCCCACCCGTTTATCTCTTAAACGTTTCTCGCCCTCTTCAACTCTGTCCTCTCAGTTCTGTCTATTTTTCCTTAAGATAGTTGTCGACTATCGATCTCGTGCCGGTAGCCTTAGATGGAGTTTACCACCCACTTTGGGCTGCATTCTCAAACAACCCGACTCCGAGAAGACCCCGGCATGACGGGGGCCGTTACCGGCCCTACACCGTCCACGGGTCAGGAGGACTAAGACAGAGTGTTGGTAGCCAGGTCTCCTAGTAGCTAGGAGACAGGTTAATGTTAGTAGCTATGCTGCTTTAGGCTAGGCTGTTGGAGGACATTATTAGGGTCTGTGACTACTTTCTCTCCTACTTCTCCCCAACTGCATGATGTGCTGTCAATTCAAGCACTAACCTGTTTTCTATTATAGTAGGTGCTCCGGATTAGCCCTGCTTGACGACCCTGACTAAGATGGCATTGCAGTGACGGAAAATTCTCCACGTCCTGCAACAAACTTGTGCATCGGTTCTGTTGCTCTTTCTGTGTCTCTGTTGTGTATTCTCCAAGCCACAGACGGTCGCGGCAGATAACCGCTTGTGCTGAGCCTGGTTCTGCCGGAGGTTTCTTCCTGTTAAAAGGGAGTTTTTCCTTCCCACTGTCGCTGCATGCTTGCTCAGTATGAGGGATTGCTGAGAATTCCACGACGCAATCTTCTGTGGTTCTGTAATTTCTACATTAAACATTGTATTGTAATAACTCTTTTTGTAAAGTGCCTTGAGATGACATCTGTTGTGAAATGGCGCTATATAAATAAACTGAATTGAATTGAAATTCTCGTCAATAGATTAAGAAACTACAAAGCACTAACAAATAGATTATTTTGTCACCATCCCTGATGTAATATTTTTATTTTTTTATTTTGTTTTTAATATTTCCCTGAGATTTATTTATGTTCTTTATGTCTTGCCATACTCACTTAATTTCTCTGTGTTGAGTATTGGTACTAAGCTGTTGCCATATTTATTTATTTATTTATCTGTGTTTCAGACGTTTTTTTGTTGTTATTTTTTTTTCTCTTTATCTTTGCTTTATTTATTTATTTTGTTCCCTTTCTTGTATATTTGAATTTATATTCTTAAATTATTGTTTGGATTTTTTTCCCTTTTGAATTTTTTAAATACTTCCCTGCTTTCCCCCTGCCACTGCTGCACTACATTTCCTCTGATTAGTCATTTGTGTCCTTTTCTACTTCTCTCTCAGTATACAAGCTCCTATCCGTGCACCTTGTCCACTTTTCCTTGGCTCAAGTCTTTGAAGTTTCTATTTTTAATCAAACCTGACCATGCATTTTTAAAAGGCTTGGGCCTGAAAACAAACACAAAAACCAACAAAAGATTTACATTATTGGGTCTTCTACTTGTTTAAAGAAATAAAACGCGTCAGAAGTCCAAATTAACACTTTATTCCCACATTTTTGACAATTTTATTGGACATATTTTGGTATGTCATTTGCTGCTTCACAGAGCAAGAAGTTTACTGTATCGGTTTTATTTGCTACCTCTTCTTACAACCTCCTATTCTGCTTAATAAAAAGAAGTCAAATGAATTAGCTCGCTGTTGCAGAGGGCCTTTGCAATGCTGCCCACATTTAGGATTTGGGTTATGTGAATTTAAAGTGGTGGTAATTGACTTCTAATTGTTCTTTTTGGGGGGGAAAACTGAAACTAAAAATGCTGTTAAAGGGACAACTATTGAGGATATAATCTGACACGATATGGTTACATGAAATACACCATCAATAACGACCCTAGTCAACATATCAGTGCAATGTTTTTTGCATCATTTGCTTGTCATTCACGGTATGTAGCACAGAGAATGACATCCCGTCATATAAGGATATACAGTAAAGTGGCATAATTAGGATTCAGAGTTTATTCCCCCTGTTCCATTATTTTTAGGGAATGACAAACTTTCACGCAACCCTTTCCCTGTTTGTGTGGTATTTAAAACTTCATACAGAACGATTCCTTTTACTCCAGTATTGTTAATGCTTTAGGTTGCATTCTGTCTGCCCTACTAAATCCCTTTTGAAATTGGATTAAATAGACTAATAGTTTAGGCCTAATTATCTGGAGCATTTCCATTTAACTTTTTTGTGGAAAGTGAAGTTTCGGACCCAAGGTCCACCATGTTGCATACTTGTGTACAGTTTGAGCAGTCAGGTACCATGATACCTGATATTCAGGTGAAAGCATGGTTTGTGAGCTTAAAATTACTTTATTTGCACCTTGCAAAGTAGTTGCACAGTTTGAGGTTGAGCTAAATACTACAACTAAAAATATAGAGCGTTGTATGACTGTTTAGATGTTAGAGATTTTGAGTTTTTAGTTGTTTTGTTTCCTCATTCACATTCCCTGATTGTGTTTGTTTATTTCTTGTTTACTGCTGTTATTTCAGGATTTTAGTGTTATGGTTTTTGGTATTTTGTTCCTGCAGTACTTTTCATTTCCTGTCTAAAGACATTTTCTTCATTTCTTTGTTATTGTGTTTAGTCTTTAATCTGTGTTTTGTAATTTCTTCGGTTTTCCTCATTATTTCTGTTCCAATTCTGTTATTAGAAGGTTTACAAATCTATATTTTTTCCCATTTGTTCTGTTTTCTCCTCTCTTTTCATTAAAGTTTTTTATGTGGAGTTTATCTCAGGTTTGTTAATTCTTATCCTCACATCCTTCATCGTTGGGTACTTTCTAGTTTGCCCTTCTCAGTTAAGATGGTTTTCTGTTTAGTCTCCCCTTCTGTTGGTTCCTTTGCTGTTTTCTTCCTGCCATTCTACTCTCTTGCCCAGCTGCTAATTGTCTCCACCTGTTCTCTCCCTCTCTGATGCATTCATTTGTTGCTAATTGATTATCCTGCTGCATTTGGATCACTCAACACTATACATGACACTCTTAAAGAAAGCCCACTTACAGCAACCTGTGCAAGGAACATCTTAAAGGTATATTGGGATTTAAAATTTTTTTTTTTTTTTCATAAGATCTTCTATCATGCCGTGTCTACAGCTTAGTCATTTATTGAGCTGCCAGAGAAGGTACTGAACTAACCTTTAGTGTTTAAGGGCTGTATAGTACCAGTCATCTGGTTCAAAGCAGGGTCTTAATCATTTGCCTTTCTTACAATAAAGTTAAATTTGGCTGACTGGAAAAATGTCCTAGTCGATAGCTACTTGTTTTTATTTAGGCAGTGGTCAGTTTACTAAAATCAAAATGTGCTTTCTAACACCTGGGGGTAAAGACTAAAGCATTCCCCTACTCATAGGCCAGACACCACGCTCCCTACACCAAACTCTCTATGTCAGAATCAGCTTTATTCTCCTAGTTAAATCACCCAAACAGGGAATTTCACTTTAGATCTGCATCAGTACCAGTCATTTGCAATTCAATATATATATATATATATATATATATAAACACATTTATTTAATTTCTTGTAACACATTTTTTTTACAAAAGAGGGAGATGAGCTTAAATTGGTGAAAATCTGCATGGTATCGATCTGGGCACTCTTACTCTATTATTATTATTGCTCATCAGAGCGACAGCCAGTGGGAGCAGGTTATCTCTGGTAGCTGTTTTTTGCAAATAGCATTGTATATAACTGAACTCAAAAATAGAAATCTAAACCGCTTGTCTCCTTGATGGGTGGAGTCTGCAGAGATTTTAGGTATCCTTTTCCTGACCCAACCCTCATACAAGTCCTGGGTGGAGGGAAGGTCAGCCCTGATGATCTTCACTGCAAATATATATTTTTTTGAAGATTAGACCTACCCATTTTTTCTGGATGAGCCAAACCATGCAGTGATGGACAAACACAGGGCCAAACTGATTAATGGTAGTCTAGAATATGACTAGAGGGTCATCACTGTCTTGGATCAGACCAATGACGGTGGTGTCTTCCCCAAGCTTTAGAAACTTATTTGCCATGTCCGCCACGGTGGTGGAGGAATTTGTGTGTAGAGATGAGTGAAATTTGGAGACAACACAGAATAAAGAGCAGTCCCACACCGACTGCATCTTCTGCCAACTTGTTTTGCCTGGTAGGCATACTGCAGGGCGTCCAGCAGGGGGCCTGTGATGTCATTTTGTTTCTTTAACACCAGTCACTCAAAGAATTGCATGATCCCAGACACGATCAGAAGTTCCTCTGATTGAATGGTTGTCTTCTTCTTGCCACTAGTTTGTGTCTTTGTGTTTGTCAAGCACACTAACGGAAGCACACGAAGGCTTACGGTTTCTAGAATATAAATTCATTATAACAATCTGATCGTCCAGTGAGCCCACGGCATGTCAACATCTGGGTGGTCAGACCCAAACATTACCCCTGATTCACATTGGATGCCGAACGGATGCGGTAAGGTGTGTGCACGGCTGCCACACGGACTGTAATTCATATCAGCTGTGGTTTGTGGAAGGTCTCCGGAGGGTATTGCGAGAGGACCAAATCATGGCTGTTCTATGTAAGTGGAAAGGAGCATGGAAACACAAACCAAAGCTGGATTAACTTGGCTTTCTCATATCTCAGTTCCTGTCTGGCTCACGCATTTTCTTTAACTTGATTAAAAAAACACATCTGTTCTGCATCTAGTGTGAATGAGAGCTTAGACTAAAAGTCATATTCTCCCATCTGATGACAAACAACTTAATGGAGTGATATAAATCAGGTCAATTCATTTTAGTGCCACTTCAACATGTAGTGGGGAAGCTGAACTTGCAGCCTTCTAGTTTAAAATAACTTACTTTCCCTCTGTCAAGGGCTGGATTATGATTGCAGCAACAAATGGTTTAAAGGACCACAGTTCAGACTGGCCCATAACTTAATCACAAAAACTCACTTTCCTTCACCGGTGTGACACCTGTTAAGTTTTCTTTCTCGTCTGACTGCTCTTCTGCCTCACGGTAATCTCTACCTCTCTTCCCCTATTTTTCCTTAACTTGTTAAAAAAGTTTGAGTGAACTTTGATTGATACTTTAATGATTTGTTTTTCTGTTATCTAAGGTTGATGCCATATGATGTAAAATGCTGTTTGTTCTGGAAGAATCTTCATCGGTGGACGTCGCCACATCTTTGCTGCAATCAACAAACTAACAGGTTCTTGATTTATTACAGTCTAGGAAAGTCTATAAATTGCATAGCATAATTGCATGTGGTTGCATGTAATATGTTTTGTTTTGCAACATATGCCTCAGATGGAATAAGGTTTGTAATTTATTAGCTTTTAATTGTAAATAACACACTAAAGTTACTGTTTGTGATTTGCCCGGCATTTTAGACCCACTTAAAAAACTGCAGGTAGTTCAGTCTGACTTTAAAGTTGTCTATATACAATGCGGGATACTTCTGTTTTTACTTTTTTTTAATAATTAAATTACTGATGGGTAAAATGTTAACATTTCTGTGTAATTGCAGAAGTTAAAGACGAAAAATGTCACAATGTTAAAGTGAAAACCTCTAAAAACATTTTTCAAGCTTTCTTACTTTTAGAGAATGGAAGGAGACAAAAACGTCTGAAAAATCAAACACCTTTAGCATTCACTTTTATATACCCCATACCAGATCTGGCCTTCAAGGCAACATCTGAAGAATAATGGCATTCAGTCTTCCGTACAGTCTCAATAAGGCCACTTCAGATTCCCAGTGCATCAAATGAGTGAGTACATTTTTGTTTTTGCTGAAAGGAAATGTAAGTCTGAAATTTGGGTTATTTTTTTAATGCTACGATTAGAGATTTTTCGGTGCTGAAAAATTATGTCATACCCTTTTTCTTTTTCTTAAATGTCCATCTTAGTGGCTGACAAATACATGGATATGCATCATCAGCTATTAGTATAGATTTGCAGATCAATGTTTTTTTTTTTTTTCTTCCATGGATACTCAGTAGCACTCAGTAATGTTGATCACTACTAAAACCATTCTTTACTAAAAGTCTTTATATGCTCAGTTTAATCAACACTCTAATCTTCCCTATATTATTTAGCTGTAATAAGGTTGGACGATATCTGGGAATAAAGCTCATGTATATTAATTTGCGATGATTGGGATGGGGGTTAAATACTATTTCCAATTCTGTGAATTAGTTTATTTCTGTTGGATAAATTTAGTTACATTTTGGAACAAGATCTTAATATTTCTTCAGGTTTTATCACCCATCCTCAAAGTTTCACAAATCTTCACCAAAGAGCATTTTACTCCTTTCCTCCATGTTGAACAGCAGATTGAAATACCATTTGATGTGAAGTTAAACCAGAAATTTGACTCTAGAGATCAAAGGCCAACAGCCTGTGGCTGCTTTGATTTCATTTCAACGATTGAGACAGCTCAGTGCTGGACGCACAAGTGAAGAGAGTAGGCTCCCCCCGCCCCCATCCTGCTGACCGATGTGGTCCCACCGTAAAAATGACAAAACTATGTGACGGAACGGCTATGAAACGAAGGGGTTGTTGAAGGTTCTTTAATCTTGTCGAGGCCAGTTGGAGGTTTTTAGTGAAGCACAATTTATTGTGCACATACCTTCTTGTAAATAATGGGCAGAAATGGTAAACAGCGGGAGGTCGTCTCATGTGAAAAATGATGATTTCACGCAGCAGAAACGGCTCACTTCATTAGTAAAAGTTGAGAAAGATGTATGTAGCCACCCAGGCATGATATTGTATCTTACAGAAATAAAGTATGCTTCACAATAATAAAGATAAAGACTGCACTTAATGAATTAGTAGAAATGTAAATGATGATCGGCTGTTAAGACCGGTTGAGATGTTGCAAAATACACAATGTGCAGGATAAAAAGAATGACTTCTATAATTTATGCGCTTTCTTTCTGTGTTACATACCCACAACCAATTTGTATTGAACATTGTGACAACTTCTTACAGTCATTCTTCATGCATCGAAGCAGAAAAACATCAGATGTTTAATGATGTTACTGCATTCCACAGATGGTATTGATGCCATTTCAGAAATAGCCCGGAGAAAATCGCAGTGTCCTGACTATAAACTGTATAAATGAATCACTTGCATGTACTTTTTTATTATCATATATTGAAATATTTTTTACTTAATTCTGCCGTGATTAAATGTAATAACTTTTTTTCCTCCTACAATTTTTTTTTTCCTCCTTCTACAAATTATGGCATCCTCTGTTCCCTGCATGTTGTCCCCCGTCTGCTTTTTTCTCTCACTGTTTCTCATCTGACTCATTAAAATAATATCTTTCTAATGCTTTTGGTTCTTATTGCTCCTCTTTTGATTTGTTCTTCTTTTACCTACCCTCTCTTTGCTTCTATCCTTTCTGTTGGATCTTCTCCATCTAATTATTATTTTACCTTCCCTTCTGCTTTTTATTTACAGAAACTTCCAAAATATTCCAATCTCTGAGCTTTTTTGCCTTGTTTACGTTGTTTTTTTTTTACGTGTATTTTCACTGTTATTATTTTTGAGAGCCAACACAAAGTAGTGCATCAATCGGTAGTGGAAGGAAGAATATCATATTTTCCTGAAAGTGCTACACTTAAGACCAAAAAAATCTATCAATCTTATTATTTGCTAATTTGTTGACTTCTGTAGGCAATGTTAGATTTTATTTAATGGTGTAAGATTACATCAGTACACATAAAAATGTGCACCACATTTTCCAGATATTTGATGTTGGAAGATAAATATTTCCACATGTCTTTGCTTTATACCCTGTAAAAACATTGCTTTATCACAATATACATCTCTAGTTTGGGTTTGAATATAGCCTTTAATCACAAAGTGCAGTCTAATAATCAATTCTGAGTGCAGTTCATGCCAACAAAGAGTGAAGGTGACTTTGAAATTCCACATCTTACACTTCCTACTACTAACACTGAACCTACCCCAAACTGGATTTAATGGAGCAATTCAGTGGGACTTATAAATGAATGATTTGGATCCCACTGACAATGCGTTTTCCTCTAAATGTGTAAAAATTAAATTGGAACCACCCCTTGAACTTAGTAGCTTTGCAGATAGCATTCTTTGTTCACTGTCACTTATGTCTGCTCATTACATTTAAAAGGACCTTTGATCAGTTCAGGATGCAAGCACATCCAGATTTCTCCTCAAATATATAAGATAAGGGAGCAGGAAGGGCAATGAAGGATGACAGATGGGTCATTCTTGTGATGTAGGAGATTGAGGAAGTCATTTTCCTGATGATCCTAACAACAACAAAAATAATGGGC
>JAPXFQ010001383.1:0-10655 GCA_028564705.1 Apricaphanius iberus | reverse complement strand
ACTAGGGGTGGGAATCTTGTACCATCTAACGATTCAATTCGATTCCGATTCATTAGGCCACGATTCGATTCAAAATCGATTTTCGATTCAAAAACATTTTCGATTCACAACGATTAGATTTTATTCAAAATGATTTCTAAATCAGGTTTCTGATCATGATCTATGCTCATCTGCTTTGCTATACACAATGACAAACAGAGACATTCAAGTGTATCTTTCACTTTTATTAAGTTCTCAGCAAAGTGCCTATATCAAAAACATTCCTTGGTTCTCAATTGCTATAGCAGCAACCTATAATATAAGTTGGAACAAAATTAAAGTGCTTATTCATAATAAATAAATGTTTGAAAATAGATGCATTTCCCAGTAAAGTTGCAGTATACCACAAATATGTAGAACAGAACACAACCAGTGAAGATAAAAAACATAATCTCAGTCGGACTCAGTAACTTAAAGAATCAGTTCTGAAAATAAAGTGCTTCTTTCAAAATAAAAAATAGTTGCCCCAAAGCTACAAGTGTGCAACTGATATGATTTTGAACAAATCATGAAAAAAATTGACATAAACTGTGTTCAAGGTTACTGTCTATTTGCAGATACAACATTGAGGTTCTTTTGCAGGAACAGAAGCTGATCAACATGTGCAGGAGTGAGACTGCTTCGCTGTGCTGTCACTATATCTCCAGCGGTGGAGAAAACTCTCTCAGCTGCAACCTAGTACAAGCTAGTACCAGGGATACACAAGTATCGCTTAGCTAGTCCAGCTAAGAGAGGAAAAGCTGTCTGATGGGTCCTCCACCAGCTGAGTGGGTTCTCTGACAGAGACAGGGGAGGGACTTCAAGATAATTCTTCAGTTCCTCTTCAGCTCTAGAGCTGGCAGATCTACGGACAACACTGACCTCAGTAAATGTCTTGCCCAATAGTGTGCAGAGGGCCTTCTTCTTGCTGTGGTGTCTCAGACTCAAACTCAGCCTCTTCTGAGTTCACTTGTCTCTACAGAAACAATTCAACAATCATGTCAGTCATAATCAATTATGTACACAAACAAGTCACACAAGTCCCTCATTTTATGGTTAACTAAAATTAAAAGGCATATATAAAAAATGCAAGATGAGATAAAATCATTTAACTTTGACCTACATCCATTTTCAACAAGCATAAATGTCTTACACGTTTTAGAAAATATATATTTATCAAGAACAGATAATTTACCTTAAGTGCTGCAGCTTCTGCCACTACATTGGCATGGATTTCCAGCTGGTCCTCCTCAGTGAGGAAAGGCAGGGCCTTGAATCTGGGGTCCAAAAATGAAGCAGAGTAAAGTATGCTCTTATCCCGTGCAGAATTGTATCTTTTTGCCAGGTCATCATGGATTGCCAGTTTGATTTCCCGAATGACTGGTGTGTCTGCAGCAGCCACGCCAGCTGCCTCCGTGTCGCGCAGCAGTTGAGCATGCAAAGGAGCAATAACTGAGAGTGTAGGCGTATAATCTTCTGACATTATGTGGGTTGCGTCTTTCATTGGTTTCAGCGCTGATGCTATTTCCTCAGCAGTGGAGATATCAGTGTCGCTGAGTGTGCAGATGTCACCTCCAGATTTTCTCACCTGGGGGGATAGTAGTACGGCACAAATAGCAGGCTGCTGCTCTAAGAATCTCTCGATCATGTCCAGCGCGCTGTTTCAGCGTGTAGCAACATCTGTTTTCAGTTTATGCACCGGTAACTGCAGAAGTTTCTGCTTTTCCAGCAGTTCATGATTTGCAGTGGCGCTGCAGTGGAAGAAACCAGTAATTCGCCTGATCGTCCCAAGCAGTCGTGAGACCGTGGTGATTTTCAGAGCTCGTTGTGCAGCCAGGTTGAGTGTATGGGCAAAACATGAAATGTGCGCTGTTGTATTTATTCTTGACGGGGCTAAATATGTTTTAAATATCTTTAATCCGAGGTCTGTTTTTCTTTAATTCAGAGATAGAAAGACACACTGTGTATCAGCAAACATCAGGCCTGGGAAACATGGTGGGAGTATGTGTGACCTTTGAGGACCTCTGAGACAAAGAGTTTTATTGCAGGCTGTAAAAGCAGGATGTTTAGATAAAAAACTGGGAGAAAAGTTTGGGAGGAGCAGATGGCCATAAAACCATAATTCTTTATAATGAACCTTTGACCAAGAACAGAGACGACTCATCTTATGAATGCATAATTCTCTGACAGCAAATCATGGCTAAGACACTGTTTGGAAATGATCTGATTGGAGTAGATTCGAGGGAGAAGAAACGCCTACAATCCTGGCAAAAGTCTGGTGCCTATAAAAGTGATGACATGAAAATCATTCAATCGTCAGATCTTTTATCTGTCCCAGAGAATTATTTTTGTTTTCTCTGTAAAACCCGCATATCTGTTAATCTGTTCAAAATAAATGTTAAGAACTGGAAATTGGTTCCTCGTCTCTGTTTTGAACATGCACTGAATTATTTGATAATTTTTAATTCTACAAAATGGTAACCTCGAACGTGTGCAGAGTTTTGGACCAAGATCCAGTTATTTTTTTAAATTAATGAGACGGACATGTATTTGCTCTATTGACAATTTGCGCAGAGTTGCGTGGTTTTTTAATTCTATTGATTGGTTAATCTAACATTGGGTAATGTTGTCATGCAAGTTACATATGTTTTTTTTTTGTTTTGAGCAGATTGACTGTGGCGGGCCCGTGGTCGGGAGGTGCTGCGTCTGTCCCTCTGTTGCGACTGCTTTGCGCTCCGCAGAGAAACACCGGTGCCTGCTGGGAGATGGAGTTTCTTACTCTGCGCGCCCAGGGGGGGCTGGTTTTTCTCCGGAGAGGACGGTGGAGGACAGTGGAGCAGATGGAGCGGTCCCTTCAGCGACTCAAAATCGGAGCCAAAGTGCGGATCGGGGCTTGAGAATTGGCCCTCTCGAATTCGACAGGACGCTGTCGGAGATTCTTCAAGGCTGGCAAACGGAAATAGATTACGGAGCGCCTGGGTCGCCCTCTGTTGAATCGGGAACGGATTACCTTGAAGTGGCCTGCGTCTTCCTCAAACGTGCGCGTGAGCACCGCGAATTGAGTTGTGTTAATGGTCCGGCATTTTTTTGGTGAGCTCCGATGAGGTTAGTGTTTTGATTTCTGCTTGTACAAAAATTGTGTCTGTATGTGTGTGTGTGAGATGTTTTTTACGCAGGCGTTTTGCGAGACGTGCTGGTGATGTTGCGTTTGGTGTTAAAATGTTATAGTATAAATAATGAACTCGGGTATAAGAGCGGCCGCCCCAAGCTATGAGGGGAGAACGGAGCTAATTCTGTGTGAGTTTTTGCTTGATAGCACGGCTATCATACAACAGCTTTGACTATATGTTTTGATAAATAAATTAGTGGTTATAGGCGGTTTTCTGCCATCTGTTCGAGTCTTTTGAGTGGTTTTCTGGAAGCCGGCGCCGGGAAATTTCTCAAAGCGGACTACGAAACTTGTAACAGACTGGTCTAAACCTCCGCGATAAAATAATGTAATAAGGTCTAAAACTCACCGCTTATAATGTTGTGTTTTTTGTTAATGGTTTTGGGCTGTAACGGACGTAGTAGAATCGGTGTTTGCTGTGCGGGACGGCCGAAATTGGAGACCTATGTTTCAGTCCGCGTGGACGAACAGGAGATTGTTTTTGTTCGTGCCGAATTAAAGTTTGGTAAAGTGGTATAAATTGTGCGGATTAAGTCCTGGTATTGCGGTATGTAATCTTCTAAAGTGTGTGTTGCGATTTTCTGGAGTGTTTTCGCCGTACGTTTTGTACTGTTTTAGGTTTCGTTGCAAAAAGAAAGCTAACGGTAGCACGTGGAGGTTGGCTGCTATGCTAAGCTAGGTGGTTGCTTTTGTGTGTCAATATGTTTTGTGGTTGAATCTAACTGCATGTTCTATGTGTTGCAAGCTAAAAGTTGATTTTGGATAGAAAGTGATTACAGACTCCTGCAGACGATTGCCTTGTTAAGACTTAAACTTATTTGGATTTTTGTTAACTTTTTCTGGTTAATTAGGATGTGAAACGGCCTCAAGATAACTGTTCAGATAAATTTTGGTTGCTACTCCCTTAGGCAATGTTTTAGCACATTTTCTACGAAGGGCAATTTAAGGTGTTTCACATTTAACTGCACTGTTACGGTACGGAGATTAAAGATTAAGAAGTACATGCTGAATTTGGTTAACTGGTTTTGCCGGAGACGGCTCGCTTTATCACATGAGGGGAGCATGTACAGTTATTGGGATAATTATGCATTTTACAATTAAACGCAACTGACTAAGAACAGTTACTCATGAGTCGATTCTGACTTGGTGTAGTTTTAATTTTTGATTTCATCTTTAAAATTAAAAAGAGGGGAGTTTATAGTCAAAATAAAAGATGCATTTTTTGAATCTTTAATTAGGTGGATTTTTTGCTTTTTTGATTGATCTAAGCAGGATTTGATTAAGTTGGCCTAAATAAAGATAAAGCTATAAGTAGTAATTATAAGAATTTAACGAAAAGCAAACGGTGTTAATTGGAAAGCAACAAACTGGTTTAAATTATTTTTAATAAGCACCGTGTTGTATGATACAGAGAATGAATTTTTTCTGTGATTTAAATAAGTATCATTTATGCTAAAATTATGTTTGGCTTATTCCTGATGGCTCTATAGACTTTAGAAATATAGTTTAGTCTCTGAATGAAAGACCTAAAGGAGACTGGTGTTACATTATTTACACAATTGAACATTCTTAAGGATTTTCTGGACACAAAATGCTTATTGGAGTTATCAAAGTTCAACTGGGGCTCAAGAAGTAACCCAGCATATTTCAATTCCGTTATAAATTGAATGTTTTTACCATGCAAAACAACACTTATCATAGTGATATTTTCTAAACTAGTGGGATTTGAATGTTTGAGTTTGAAAAAAAAGAAAACATTAAAACACAGAGTCATCTTTAAGGCATCAGTTTGTTTTTAAACAGACTGGGGATAAATTTGGAATTGGTCTAAGGATTGAAAGTAACAATTAAAGTCTTTGGTAGATTTATTTAAGAACAAATAATGAATATCAGCGGTGATCGAAAATGATGGTTTAATTTAGAAGTAAGAAGTAAATTCTAAATTCATTTATTCTGATGGTGTAGAGGCAAAATGTGATTGGACCAGCTACATTGAAATAATTTTTACCATATATTGAATGCACATTTTGTTTTGACAAATAAGAATTGGTTTTAGTTTTAAAGTTTAAGATTAATCTTTCAGATGTTATTTATTGATTGTTAGCTAGTCCACTTGAAGCTGAGAGTAAATTTACATGTCCTAAAACATTGTAGAACAGTTCTGATCATAGAATAATGGCATAATATACCATTTGATTAGTGGGGACTCTGTAACTGACAATTTATTTAGATTTTTTGATTTTATTTTCTTTATTTTTTCTTATTTTTATTTTTTTTCCCTCTTTCTCTCTCAAAATTTATATATTTGTATTGATTTGGATTCTGACCCAGATTTCTGAATTGCGGTCTGCTTATTAATGAGAACTTTGGAAAATGTTAATTTGAGAAGCTGGATTAAAGAAAACATGATTCAGTGGTAATTTATTTGACATTTCTAGAAGCTTCAATTCAATTTGGTGTTTATCATTGGAGCAACAAAAAGAAGTTTGAGAGGATAATTGGGATACTGAAAAAATGCTGGTTTTTTATTTTTTTATTTTAATGCGACTAGTTTTTGTTTAGAGAAATCTCATCTCTTGAACCTCCTTTATTGAATTTTTTTGTTTTACTGCTAAGGGGAATTAGACTACTATGTATCCTACAAAATTTAAGAGGAGTTTTAGTTGCAAAAAATCAGTTTGACTATGTTTGACTCATTTAACAGAATCTGACAGATGTTTTTGGAGTATGAAATGTTTTCATTATTTACAATCAATATATGGGGCAAGTTAGCACATTTGTGTTTGTTAAAAGAGGAATCAGATAAGCAAAAGGTACTTTGAATTTAGATTGGATTGTGTTAAAAAAACAAACAAATACTTTAGGTTTGGCAATTTCTAACAGTAAGCAATCACCTGGTTACTTTCACATCAATTTGATCAGGGAATGAGACGTGCCTGTGTTGCACTACGGTCTTAAAGTCCCAGAGGAAGATATGTATAGGGAAGCTGTTTTGTCAGTGATTTAAATCTTGGATTTTTCTTTAGAAATATGGATAGAATTTGAAGTATAGCAAACTGAAGACTATTTTTGTAAACTATGTTGTGTTTATCAGTCAGTACTATTCTCTGATTTTGTTTTAAACATTTGATGTTTTTAATTTTGATATTTTTTGTCTGAGCCAGCTTGATAGAGATCCAGTACACTTAAGTGATGGGGAGTTGGAGACTGGATCGTTATTGGTAATTGCTCAGATGGGAGGAGCTTCACAGGTAACCTTTACAACACCAACAACAGTTATCTCAATGTAAGTAGCATACTTATATTGGCAGAAATTATTAATTGATTAAAGGGACAGAGTCGGGGAAAAGTGGTGTGAAGTCTGAATTTCAAAGGGGTTTAGTTCAATATGAGCTATTCGTCTCAACCTCAGTGAAGCGAAACCAGGAGAGCCACTTTTCCATAGAGACTGTTTGTAAGAGGGACAGAAAAAAAGGGGATAGAACCTTTGCAGATGGTTATTGCCTTTATTTTTGTTATTGCAATGTTTTAGTGGTGTTTTAGCAATATCTAACAGAAAAATCCAGCCGTTTTGTTTTTTAATTTAATTTTATTTATCTATTTACTTTGGGAACAGACCACTAAACTTTGAAGAAAAGAATTAGTGAATGGTATCAATGCAGTTTATATCTGAGGAATCGACATTATGACATAAGAGTTATGTTTGCTTTCAGACACCATATTTTGCAGGACATCAACATAGAGCCTACTGATTCTTACTGATTAATTTTCAGATATTTTACTCACCTCAAGGATTTGGGAGACTGCTGACACTGAAATGTATTGCCCAGGAAGGAAGTTGTGGGGGTGATGAAAGAATTTGCAGAGTGGGTAAGACTGACTGATAGAGGTTAACCTGCGTTTTTCTATACTTTTGATTGTATTTGTGATCAGACCATAGATCTACTAAGTCTGGGCATGTTAAGTAAAACTAAATAAGATTATATTGATTTGCCAAATTAGGGCATGGGACGTGAATGGCTGTTTGTCCACTGTTGACGCACTCCAAAGGCTGCAAGGGAGCTCAGTGCTTTGTGTTGGACTGGATGAAATGTCTGGTCTGCTTATCTGTGGAATGTCTTGTCATAACTGCCTTTCACAACAATGCAGGAGACAATTTGCTGAGATTAACAAACGTTCTTGGCTTTATCCACAGCAGGCACCTGAGGAAATGGGGAGGGCACGAAGCTGCTGCCCCAGTAGGACAGGCCTGTCGGGTGCTGGATGGGAGATCATGGCTCTGGTCCCATGCTCAGGTTTGGAGAAAGAAGATAATTGGACACTTTAAATTTATAGGTTTAGTTTTGTTAATTTATACTTGGAAAATTTACAGGGTCTGACAGCTAAAGTGTGAAAAACTCAGGCTAACTAAGTTAGTTTTTGCGTACTTATGGGATATATTTCTGGCTATTATGACACATGCTATGGGTTTTTTAAGCTGTAAGGAAGAATTTTAAAACAATGCGTAAATGTTAAATTAATCATTTGATTCCATACCAGGTTTTTTTAATAGCATCAGATCGCATCTTCCTGCACCTGAATGAATTGGCTGTGTTTGGGAAATGGTCAATTACGGGAGTAATTTACCATTAAAGAGGGATTATTATTGTAATCATCTGAGTGTGATTTCATTTGGAAAAGACAATTCTTTTATAGACATTTACTGATAAGCTCCACGGAAACGACGAGCCTGGTCGAGGATCAGCAGGAATCTACCTAAAGAGGGTCAAGAAGGTTTTGACCAAGCTGAAACGGAAGCTGAAGCTATTTGGAAGCGGGGCCAGCTGTGGATTTGTGTTTATTGGGGGAAATGCTCAATTAATGAAGTAATTGGCATTTCAGAGAGTGGTTACTGCATACATGGGAGTAAAACTGGAACACTAAAAAATAGGAGCCCTCCACACTGATCAGCTCTGTACATCGCTCTCGCAGCAGCCAGGTGCCATGGTGGGGTACAACGAGAGTGAAGAAAGAAGAACAGAATACAAATATAAAGACTGAACATTTATTAATAATTTTCTTGCATTTTACAGGTTGTTTAACTATTTTTTATTCACAAGTGAAGATTGTTAAACACTGCCTAAGAGGGTTTCTTAAAGAATTTTTAATCAGTTAATTTTCAGGATTTCTTAATTTCCAGTTGTTTTTAAGGTTGTATTAAGGTTTGCATTAATAAACAACAGGGTCTACTAGAGGAAAGACTAAATAGACTCGAGGATTACATTTTAAAGGGTTCTTAATACCTTCTATTTCACAGGTTTCTTAACACTTTAAGTTTGATTTATTTCAGAATATAATATAGTAAGAATGTATATGTTCATGGATTTTCTAAGCTTCTTCCACAAATATTAACATGTATCAAGTCAGATTTAATTATCTCTTCACATGTAAGACATTCTTATACATTTTGGGTTTTGAATTTAGTTTGTGGGAATTGTTAAAATAATTTTTTTTGGTTAATACCAAAAGAGGGTGAATTTATAATTAACAGATTTACATTTTTTGAGTAATGGGAGTTAAGGTTAAAAAAGGTACTTTAACAGTTTGTGTTTTGAATTTTAGTCTGGAAGTCTTGTTGTGGTATCATATGAAAGACTTCATGTTTTTAAACTGATGAAATTTCTTGGGTTGGAGTTTTTTGCATTCTCAAAATGCTTTACAGGTTTTGATCTTAAGTTCTAAATACTAACCCTGAAGGAGACCACAGAGGACTAATCAATCCATTTTCAAAAATGGATTGAAAAGAGGGAGTTGTTGTATTTATTCTTGACGGGGCTAAATATGTTTTAAATATCTTTAATCCGAGGTCTGTTTTTCTTTAATTCAGAGATAGAAAGACACACTGTGTATCAGCAAACATCAGGCCTGGGAAACATGGTGGGAGTATGTGTGACCTTTGAGGACCTCTGAGACAAAGAGTTTTATTGCAGGCTGTAAAAGCAGGATGTTTAGATAAAAAACTGGGAGAAAAGTTTGGGAGGAGCAGATGGCCATAAAACCATAATTCTTTATAATGAACCTTTGACCAAGAACAGAGACGACTCATCTTATGAATGCATAATTCTCTGACAGCAAATCATGGCTAAGACACTGTTTGGAAATGATCTGATTGGAGTAGATTCGAGGGAGAAGAAACGCCTACAATCCTGGCAAAAGTCTGGTGCCTATAAAAGTGATGACATGAAAATCATTCAATCGTCAGATCTTTTATCTGTCCCAGATAATTATTTTTGTTTTCTCTGTAAAACCCGCATATCTGTTAATCTGTTCAAAATAAATGTTAAGAACTGGAAATTGGTTCCTCTTCTCTGTTTTGAACATGCACTGAATTATTTGATAATTTTTAATTCTACAGCGCCAAGTTGTCAATCTGTGCAGCGGCGAGCATGTTGGCAGCATTATCAGTCACAATCAGCAGATCCGAGACCGTCAGTTCCCATTCATTAGCAACGGAGTGAAACATGGCATTGACATTTGCGGCTGTATGGCTTTCGTGCATCACACGAGTTTGTAAAACATGGGATTCGAGCTCCCACGTATCACTTATGTAGTGAGCGGTGAATGTCACAAAAGACTTGGTTGCTCTTGATGTCCATGCATCACATGTTAGTGCCACTCTGGTCGTTTTGTTTAGGGCACTGGCGACCTCTCTTTTAGTCTCTTCGTAAAGCTGTGGCACAGCTGTGTCAGTGAAAAATTTGCGGGACGGTATGGCGTACCTTGGCTCCGCTGTCTGTAACATGCAGACGAACCCCTCGTTCTCCACCACACTGTAAGGCCTTAAGTCTTTGGCGATGAAGATGGCGATAGAACGAGTTATTTTTTTTGCCCTCTCGGAGTTGGCAGAAAGTTTTGTAAAGCACTGCAGTGTGCGTTGGTCTGCAGCGGGCGGCTGATTCTGCTCCGTGTCGCTGAGCTCCGGGTGATGCCTCGTGAGATGAGCCCGCGCATTTGTTGTGCTCCCAAACTATTTGGTCTTCGTTTTGCAAAGCTTGCAAACTGTGTGTGTCATGTCCAGCGCAGTGCTTCCAGGCATTCGGTAAAAACCAAAATGACGCCAAACTTTAGCCTTAAGTGAAGACGGGGCTGGCTGGATCTCACTCTCATCCATATTTGCTGCTTCTTTGTTTTAGTAATTTGCCGCGCACGCTCTCGTTCAAGATCGGGCTGCGTGGTGAGGTCTGGACGTCCTGTATAAAATAGTTACAGAAATGTAGGCAAACAGCAAGCTGATTTCATTTATTTATTTATTAAATCGATTCTTGGACATTTCAGATCGATTCTAAATCTTTACAAATGAGAATCTAGATTCTTCTATGAATCGATTTTTTTGCACACCCCTACTAACAACCTTGTCTACTTACTAACTCTTTAGGACAACCCCACCTGAACAGGGACTTAAACCCTGGTCCCTCAGATTAAAAGTCTG